>CM068824.1:33847737-33907737 GCA_028554795.2 Sinohyriopsis cumingii
ATATATATATATATATATATATATATATATATATATATATATATATATATATATATATATATATATATATATATATATATATATATATATATATATATATATATATATATATGTGTGTGTGTGTGTGTGTGTGTGTGTGTGTGTGTGTGTGTGTGTTATTTATTCCATGTTCTTTAAGACCACACAAAGACAAACTAGGCTCACTCATACAGTCCAGTTCTGCTCTAAATTCTAGAGGCAACTTATTTGAAAACTTTGCTGTGAGGAATCTCGAAGGTCAGATATAAGTCAACAAAGTCAATTTAAGATCTACATACACAGTATGTCAATAACTATTTAACGGTCCTATGAACATCAATAAATATCGATATCATTAATCTGTTTGAATTTATTCATTGAAGATTTTAGAGCTCTGTTGTAAAATGGAAATGTTGAGGACATGTCTAGGTCTGTTTAGTTTTAGTGAAGAGCACTAACAATACAATAAACGAAAACGGAAATTGATGTTGTAATTTGATCTATCTCCAATTTCGGTGTTTACCTTCGTAAACAATTAAATGCCTTGAACGGTAATGCTTGCTTATGGAAACATAAATGCTACTAAAGTGAGTTTACACTGACTTCGACCTTGACGTTAATAAGAAAAGCGTATTTTTCACTAAAAGTATTCCTCGTGGACTTAGGTTAAAAATTATGTATCTTTCCAGCATTCCACACTTAATTAATACTGAAGGCTACACTATTCTTTTGTGTTTTGTCCAGATGTTGGACTTTATAAGAAATTTATCAATATCGTTATACTTTATTGGTCGGCTGGATATTTAAATCTATTTAGTCTTTACAACATTAATTTACTATGAGACTATAATTGATTATAATGTTTTATACACCTGTCTGGTTCTGTCAATAGGTAAGTCCTACTTGATAACTAGACATAATTTATTTACAGTACAGTTATGACGATGTTTTGTGCAGTGTATTTTTTATTTAGATTATAACAATACTACTTTACTCTGGGGAAGGCCAAATGCTACACCTTGCATCGTTAAATTAAAGAAATAAGATGCATGTCAGTTACTGTAATGTGATGCAATCTTGCATCTTAATTTGTTCCCTGTATTCTTAGATAGTAGGTAACTTTCAAGACATGTAGTGCGATGAAGTTAATTGCAAAGTTATGAAAAGGAAGAATATTCAAATGCTACTATTATTTGAAAAGTGGACATTAAGGGTTTGACAATCCATTTCGCTCGAGGAAACAATGTATTTATGTGAACCGTTTAAACGATGAGAGCGTTCAGTTTTAAGACGGACATTAAGATGGACATTGCACAAAATATATTACATTACTTCTCACAGCTTTCTTTCACTGTCCACCTTTTTATACATGGTTAATAGAGAGTTAAAGCAGACCTAGTGCAGATAATAATTATAAGTATGTTATAATGAACGCGGCACATTTAATATCAATGGATAGGATATGAATAATGTTCCAACATAAATATATGTAGTCACAAAAGACCAAAACAACAATCTCGATAAAATGAAACAAGAGTTTCGTAAGTGGAAAGACTGCAATAAAGAATTTATAAAGTGACTACATAAGTATTTTAAATGATAAAACGAAATTATATCATTTGTAGTCAATGACCGTCGTGGTCAAGTCAGTCGGTGTTTTGTAGGTGACTAATTATGTAATGCAAATTGTGTTACTAATTGCAAATGGGACAATTTTATCCTTCTCTGTGTGAACGCACTCAAGAATTGTAGTATAGTTTACATTGTTGCTCTCACTTGGGTATATACTGTATAATCATCATCAAGAATGACAGAAGCATCATATTACTATAAAGTAAAACCATTTTGTGCAATGACATTGCAAAATTTGATGTCGGGGATGAATAGATTGAAATTTTATTACATATACGGGTGAGTTTATGTTTTTCGCATGGTGGAATTTTCTTTCAGTGGAATTAAGTAGAGCAGACGGCGGGCAGAGAAGTCATTGTTGTTTCTATTGAACGTTTTTGAGGACCATCATCAAATAATGTAATAAATCACGTGCAGAATATTAATTAAATGATTTTCCTTAAGTGTGCAATTAGCTGCATGCAGTAACCTAAGCCGAGTTACTTATATTGTAATTCCTTAGTCAATGCATTGTATTAGTGTAACGATACAATATATGTTTTATTGATATACAGCTGTGTGGTGGAGTTTTCTCATGACACAGAGGCGTGGTATCTCAAAAAATTTGAAATTGACAAAGAACGAAGGTCTTTTTTTTCCAGAACATTTTCTAAGCTTGAAATCTAACCGAAGTTCATCCCCACCACACACCCAGTAATGCACATAATATCATTTATAATTACTTAAAGCGAAAGTAGTAGATGATACTTATCTCGCATTCTGAACTTTAATTGTGTATTAATTTATTTACGTTTTGAACACGAGTTCGATTTTCGTGTTCACAGTTACAGCGTAAGAAACCAGAGACATACGTGTATATTACATTAAGATGGTGGGTTCCATGACTGTTTATTGATGGTAGAATAATGTTGTAAAAAGGGATAAAAAGAGCTTTTAGGGATGCTTGTGTCAAATCTTTTTCTTCGTTGAACGCTTCTGGCAAGAAAAATTCTTATGTGCCTCACAAGGATTTTTCACAAGAATCTAATAAGGGCATGGTAATTATCCTCCCAATAGGGGCTCACGATCAAACGGGCATTTCGTTTTTGCATGACTTAAAGGGGCGGATTAAAACATATACTGTTACAGAGCTTCTGCATTATAAGCGTTTCTGTTGCATATTTTTTGTCATCTACATGTAAAGAATACTTGCTATAGGAAGCATCTTAGTTGCCTCGCGCTCACTTTGTGTTTATTTTGTGTTTGTTTGGGGGTATTTTTGTTTCATTTTTAGGGGGAGGGGACTGTCGCTGGCCCCGCCTTACCATTTTGTGGTTTCGTTTATTATTATTATTATTGCCGTTGTTGTTATTTTTGTTGAAAAAAGAAATCTTCAAAGGGGGTAGTTGATTTCAAAACTTGAAAAACCCTCAGTTATATATGTAGTTCATCCGTTGCAAAGAAAATTCACTAATACATTTTTGAGAAATGAAAGGGGCATTTTGCAACTGAGCCAAGGGCAAATGTTTCGGAAAATGACTGATACAATGCAACAAAGCCCCCGAAAAAAAACACCCGAAATAGTTTCCCTTAGAAAAATTGAACTAAATACACAAAGACAAGGGCCTGCACGTCGAGACCACAATCAACGCCAGTGGTGTAATATGTCTGACCTTGACCCCAAGAATGATCGAAAAAGCAGTGTTGTCTTATTTTCATGATAATTAATCCACTCGATAAGCACAATACACCAGTGTGCTTAGAAAATAAAGGGAAAAACCTAACCAAAACCTTTACACAAATTTTCCGTTACCTTAATCCCAAGGTCAAAAGAGGGTACTGAGCATAGGCTGGATAAAATGAACCGTCCTAGATTCTTACAGAAACACGCCAAGTATGATGAGAATAAATAAAGGAGCTGAGGAAATATGTGTAAATTAAAAGTTGTCATGAAAACCTTAACTGTTAACAACGCAGACGCCACTATCGGAAAAGTAACTGCTACGTCTAGCTTCCCACTAATATTGGGCCCAAAATAAAATTTTAATGAAGGGTAAAAAAAGAGTGTAGTGACCTAATTTCACTGATATAGGTATTACTAACCTGGATGGATCTACACATTAAGTTGTAATGCTATAGGACTAACAATGCGAGAGAACGGATCTTAAAAAACACTTAACTCAGCATTCAGATGTAAAATTTAAAAATAAATAAATTATAAATAGATTAAGCCGCTGGAGACCTTGTTTAGGAAGGTTGATCTGAGCGTTCCAGTCATTTCACCTGATCATGGATCAGCTAGTTATCACGTGACAGCATTAAGAAATACATGTGTAATGTAATTAACATCACATACAATAAAAACGGTAAAATAATCAGTACAGGAATAAACGTAAAACAACGTCTTCCATACTGATGGAAATGGAACTTTCAGCCACCGATGTTTAATCCAACAGAGAAAATTTAATAACTCGTCATAAAAAAATGAAACTTTCAAAACAAACAATTTGATTCAATTTATTAATTTGGAATTATCGACATACAAAATTGAAATTTCAGCCACACTGTGTAATTCAAAAACTAAAATCTAAAACCTCGACACAGAATAAAAGTTTCATCTACCACTGTGCAATTCAGAAAATACAAATTAAAAAATGTGATATGAAAGGAACTCTGAGCGCAATCACTTTGATTCAACATATGAAAATACCGCTCCGGTGGCCTAGTGGTTAGAGCGTCCGCCTCGGATGCGGGAGGTCGTGGGTTCGATCCCCGGCCGAGTCATACCAGAGACTTAAAAAATGGTACTAACAGCTGCCTCGCTTGGCGTTCAGCATTAAGAGGTTAGTGTTAGGACTGGTCGGCCTGGTGTCAGTATAATGTGACTGGGTGGGACATCATGTTACATGTCTGCGGCATGATGCCCCAGTGCTAGACATCACTATAAACTGCCACATTGCAGATATCGTAGCGATATGACTGAAAAATTGTTAAAGCTACGTTAAAAATAAAAATCACATCACACTTATGAAACTGGAATTCTCGACATACGACATTGAAATTTCAACAACTGCAGTGTAATTCGATAGATAAAGTTGCAAAAACCCGAAATGCAAAATGGAACATGTGAAATGGGAATTCTCGAGATATAACGCTGATATTTAAACTGGAAACTTCTCATTTGACCCGCTTTTGTCTGCTACCACGCCTCACACTAATCTCATTAGCTACTTTTCCACCCGTGGTCGCATGTGAGGAGGCACCAAACCACAATACTTCCTCTCGTTGAAGTTGACCACAATGAGGAAGATAATCGTAAGTGATGTGTTTGCATGGGCCGCTTGCTACTGGCTTAAGTGGTAAAGTTACTTATAGTAAAAATTATAAAAGGGTAGGCCTAAAACTGTATGTAATGTGTTGAACCTTGCATTTGTTTCTTGTTTCATGAAAGCAGTCGGATGTGAAATATCCCCGTTTTCTGGATCGTACAGACGCTTTGGGGTTTATAATGCACATGATTTATTGAACTAATGTAGGTTAATGTGTGCTGAAAGCGATAAAGGTTTGCCAGTTATGGTAAACGTGGCATGGTGTTCAATGCTTATACATCAAATAGACGAAAAATAACTGTGGCATGGAGATTTCCTTGTTTGTCATGAATATGCATAAAGCTGCTTAGCGAATCACTGCGAACGCCTCTAGTAATGTTTTTTTTCTTTTCTTTTTTCTCTCTCGCAGCTGGGAGCCAACATGACCCTTGCACGCTGTTTTAATTAGCCAGTCGAAGACTCTCTTCCATGCACAGTTATTAATCAATCGATAAACGAGTACTTTCATTGATGTTGGAGATCATTTACATTGTGTTGCTTATCACGTCTTTGTGTACTCGTGAAGAAAAGAGGAAATCTTAGCAAAGGCAACTACGAGTGATAAAGGAGAGTGGCGGATTATCGCCCGTGGCTTGCGCGGATGTGTCAATTTAGACGAATGTTTGTCCTCATGAAAACTGTGTAATATAACAACGCACAAAGTGAATTCTTGCATGTTTGATTGCACGTACTTTCTGCAACATACAAGTCACCAACACCAAAACAAAAACTTCTCCCGAAGACCTTGCTGAAAACTTTACCTTCTTTTTGGACCAGTTTTGTAATTACTCCTGTGTCTTCAATGCACATCCGAATAACAGTGATGCTTACATGTGTTTTTTTTTAATGTATAGACCTTGATATGTTTCAAGAAGTTCTTTGTAAGTCTCTTTTACCCGTGCATGTTTATTCATGACAAAATAAAGCCATAAGAAACCAGCATTAATCCAAATGTTTCTTAACATCTCCTCTAATTTTCGTTACAAATATTTAAGGATTAAATACCAAATGTAGCACTATCGTCATTACTTTGAATTGTAGGATTGTTCCTATTTGCCACATCTCCCGTTAGATAAAATAACTTATTCTTAGTTCTAAAACAAAGGCTTCTTAATAAAATAGACATGGAAAATTATTAATTTAGGCATATAAAATGATATTTTCTGTTACTGCTTTCTTTCAAAATATCTCAAGAGCATAAAAGATTTTTAATAATATATCTTATTATGAACTTTCACACAGGCCTCACAACTAAAACGAAACACCGGAATCTGTTGTTGTTGTTGTTTTTTTGTGCTTGACGCTATTTTTAATGTTTAGCGCATCATAGGCTACATATATTGAGCAGTATAAATGGTGGAGGAAGAATTTATAAAGAGCCACCCACCCATGGGAAGACACGCGCAAGCTTTCTCACATACCCATTGTCCGAGCCCGAGACTCTGACCCGCGCGGACAGAAGTAAGAAGACAGCGATTATTCGTTACTGCTAACGTTCGATAATAGATATACCATGTATGCCACATATAAATAAAACCTATCCCTGAATCTTTTCTTGTAAGTTTGTAAACTTAGGATTGAAGAACTTGCTATGTTACGTTGGTGCAGACTTTCTGTAAACCGTGAGTGATATCCGGTAAGCAACACTTTTATAATTATGCCTTCCTATAACAGTTGTCCTGGTATATTTTATTACATTTTAGTTTTACATTAAACATTTTTGGTACTTAAAAGTATCATTTTGAAGTAAAGTCGAACCAAGTGGTTTCTAAGTGAAGAGTAAATAAAAATCTAAAATGAGCTGTGATTATGGTAAAGAAATGTTTTATACAAAATACCAGTGGAACAGATTCGTTGTTCCTTGAACTAAACCTTATAGGTTCCTGCATGTCTTTGGGAAAATATGAACGAGTTTTTAAGATGGAAATAAAACATGACCTTGGGAGTACAGTATATCCATCCGAAAAACCGAGTTCATATTTTCCCATACAAATGTAGTAGCCTTTTCATTATATGTTCATTTTCTTATTCTACCTAAGGCTTAATTATAAATAAAAATACATTACAAGAAACAAAGTAACTGAATGTATGCCGTATTCCAAACTAAAAACACAAGTGCAGATTCATCATTAAACAACAACAACATTATTAATGCCCACATAACTCTGCCCAGATAAATTTGAAGCTAGTCGCGCGCTAGACATAACTTTCGAAAGAAAATGGCGTTTTGGTCTTCATAAAATTGAAATTTGGAGTCATATTGTGAACGAATGCACATTGTAACAACCTTTCCATTTGATCTGGAATGAATAGATTTTGTTATTTTTGTCATTTCTACGAAATTTTGTCATTATGGACTGGTTTTATCTATACCAATTCTACATGAAGTACATCGGATGTAAGCGGCGACGGGGCAGCATGTTGACATCTGCAAGTGTGTTTCTGTTCTGTCAGTGAATGTTAAAATCATAATGTGGGAAAATATGAAGTCTTTCAATTACAATCATCAAAATACGCTATGGAATTTAATGTTTATTTCATTTTGAGTGCAGTAATTGGGATATAGTCGAAATGAAGATACTATTTCGAAATGTGTAATCAAGCTTGAGAACCCATGACATGGCTCATGTAATTTGGATTTGCAGAACTAAGAAAATAATTTTGAGGAAATTCAGGATGTAAAACAGTAAGCATATTTTTGCCATTCTTATTACCAGCTAAAGAAGACAGTTTATGCCTTGTCACTTGCATGTAAGGGACCCAGCAATTGTATGACCTGTCTGGCGTCTATCGCTAGCCTAAATCCGAAACATTGTATCAGAAACGTTAGCGCGGAATGTGGCAAAGCAGCTGCTTTGTGGCAGCCCAGGAAACATCTGCTTTAGCTCATTAAGAAACAAATTTAATCAACCAAAACTTAAAGAGCTTACATGGGTGTACATGATTTGTTTACAAAGTAGTTACCATACAGCAATCGCTGCACATTTCTGATATCACGTTCAGTCGCCTGCTTTGTTGAAAATCTATGAATTCATCCATATTGTCAACGTTGGCATCTCTGCTTTCAAATGGATCAAACAATTGGTTTACCTTATCCACAGAGAAATAAAATAAAATAAAAGTGCTGGAGTCTGCGTCCATTGTTTACAAATAGATAGTTGTACCTTTATTTACGTGAGTTCAATATGAATTGCACGCGAGTTCAATATCGTTAAATACTGCACGAGTCTGACACTGTAAAGTTAACGGAGAAAAAAAATGAGCAGATAATTGGATATTTTATTGTGAAGTTGCAGGACACTGATGTGAAATTATCATGATGGCCATTCTGAGGAGAACATTTGTATAAAGTGGAAATTTAACTTATGTTAACACGTGATCAGCAGTAGGTTTCAGTGGTCTCTTAAAATTTCAGCGAAATTAGCATCTGAGAACATCAAAATCATTATCAACTACTACTACTACTTCGACTACTACTACTACTAATAATAATAATATCAGCAGAAGAAAAACGGTAGGATTTTGTTTCACAGTTTTGTTAGAATAAACAAATGTTGCTGTGAAATCTGTTCTGGCCGGAGTGTTTTACGTAAATGCGGCTCCATAACTACTAAAATCATATATTGTTAAAGGTAACGTGGCAGATTTCTTTATATTGACTTCGGATAACATTCCTTGAATTGTTATATAACTTCTTGTACCTAGCAGTACCTATTTTGTGTTCCACTTTTGGCACGTAGATAGCAATAGGATCTTTAAATAGGTATTGTCAAATTTCTAATCATCAACCTGTTTTAGAATCCCGATTTATTTATGGCTGGCTAGTTAAAGTCATGGTAGTTGAGTACTGCGACGTAGGTCACGTGCGTATGCATTGTTAGATATTAGATTGAATAGTAAGGTCTGTCACTTTGGGTATACTGCGACATATAGTCGTAATACACTCTTGGTGATGTATATAAGGAGATATCTGAGCAATTAATTAATTCTTATTTTGGAATCGTGTTTCAGTTATTCTTATGTTAACACAAGGCTGCAGATGTTTTTATATTTTTTATTATGTTGTGGTTAGATATTATTGGATATGGGATATTTGTTTGGATTCTTCATTGGAATTTTATGCATATTCACGACAAACAAGGAAATCTCATGGCCTCCAAGAATAATATGATTTAAGAATCTCTTCCGTCACTACATACAGCCAGAACTGTACGGCAGTCTGTGGGGCCCCGAGTGGCCGAGTGGTCTAAAGCGCTCTTCGTTACGGATCACTGCCATCTCACCTCTGTCTGCGGCGGTTCGAGTCTAAGATTCAGCCAATGTGGGCATGTGAGAAAGCTTGCCAGTAGCTTCTCGTGGGTCGGTGGTTCTTTCCGGGGTTTTCCGGGTTCTTCTTCCACCATTAATACTGGCCGCCATGTATAGCCTATCGTGCTGAAAAATGGCGTTAAACCCCACAACAACAACAACAACGGCAGTCTGTACGCAGTATTGTAATTAATTGTACCGTTGCCTACCATATAATATTTTCCAGATTAGAACTGATGAAAGTTAAAAGTTATCCGTACAAAAGATATTACTCATTTACTGTTATTTTCATATGACACCCATCGATTAAATATAATAGTACATTAATAATATCAAATGTTGTTTTTTTTGTCCCTATTTTCTCATGCGTAGAACTTGTTAACTTTAAAGTAGACAGGTCGTCCAATTGCTATCATTAACACATTCGTATAAATGCGCAGAACTGTATTTTGAACAACAGTAGCACAAAAGACGGTTCGCCGTTTACAACGATGCTTCCTCTTTAACAGTTATTAAGAAACTGAAGATGAGGTCCGCGACAAAATTAGTTATTTATGGTCTTTAACAATTTGGACATATACATGCAGCTATCTGTTATAGTAATCAGAGTAAAGGAAGTAAATCTGCATTTCTACTAAGATCGATTATTATGGTAAAACATTGGGTCACGGCCCTTCGCTGGATATGTGTGAACTAAATGCTTGCCTGTAATCATATTCATCCCCTCCCTTGCTTCGAGTCATAAAGGATGTGTGATGTAAGACATGTACGACTTGACGTAAAACGACAGGTAAAAGTTAACGACGTTTTTTAAGTTCATTTGAACTAGCATTCGTGCATAAACAGCTATGCTGTTGAATAGCTCTTTTCACACGATTTTTACGAACGATACAAATATACCTATTTAATTTTACATAATCAGGGACTTACGATGATCGAGAAAACCATTTGATAACTGGAGTTTATTTAAGATCTACATATAACATTGATATTCGGCCTACATGTCATTTTCCATCTTCATCATTAGAAAGAAGATACGTGTCATAAAAACCCACAAACCAAAAGTCTGATCGAAAACTTCGCTTGTACGGTAACACTGAAAAAATGTAATCTTTAATTTATGTGTCTATTTCAAGTAACCAAAGTTCTCAATTTCATTTCCTTGCAAATCATTAATAAGCACTAGGAAGTAACATCTCCTCTTGACAGGTACATATTAGTTCTTAAAAAGATCTTGGTAAGTAAATGGAGGCATCGTGTCATGTGCTAGAATGCAGGTAGTTTACAAATGAGTCACCACTTGAAGACTGATATAGAGACGATAATAAGATACAATAAGAGTTTCCCTTTATCTCTACTAGGGGATTCAAAAGGCGGACTGAGGGTAACAATTAATTAAAGCAGGAAACATTTATTATTGTTGGTTGGTTTTCAAGGAAACTTTAAACGCATAATTGGCAATATAATGCCGAGGAAATGGCAGCTAAATGCCTTTCCAAGGGGTCGGGGCTGGCCTCAGTCCTTGGGAAATCAAAATCTTTGGTGTATCGAACCTACGACCCTCAATTACAAACTCAGAGGCTCCACCAACCAAGGTAACATTTCCAAAACATTATGAGACATTATAACTCTATAATAAGCGTATACACTGAGAAAATACTTTATTTATCTGAGGTTATGTATTGTGTCTAATGAAGCAACACTGCACAATATTAACAAAATATAAAATTCCAGGAAACTCAAAACCATTCCTTTTTTTTATATAAAAACATAACTTTCTGCCCCATAAGTACATGTCAAACATTTGGACTTGAATAGATATTCTGTCGAAATTTCAGCTTTGAAAAGTGGCGACGTCGTATTTGCGTTCTATAATAGCAAACAGGAATAATGTGTACATATTCGAACAACTTCGGCAGTTTCAGTTGAAGCTCAGTATTCTATTTACATATAAGATTAGCTAAGAAGCACAATACCAGTCATCTCATTGGTTACTTTCTTGTGATGTCTTGACTGTAACTTAAAGCCATTACAAGTAATATTATCTAATATTGTACAATTTTACATATTGACTTTAAGCGGCTTTCATAATCTTAACCACAAAGTTATGCTCACTGCCCAATGTACACATATCTCTTGCCATGTCTTGAACTAAACCCCCATTTTTAGACAGATGAAATTGAATATGTTTATATCCATGTTTACAATTTCATGAAGCTATCTTAAGTGCTAACGTATTCAATGTTTTATCCAGACTGATTAAGGTAGTATGCGTAATACTACAGCGAATATGTTCCATACCATGTACTATATCATTTTTCAGAATTCAAAGTCAAACCTTGAACACGTGTCGTGTCATGTTAAATTATGATATGGCTATTGACGAAGTTTTTGTACAACCGTCTTAAATTAGGCATATTATGTTTACATATTGTTATTTCATAGTGTCTCATTTTTGTCATAGTTATTTCCTCTGCTTCAAAGACTAAGATCAGGCAGAAGGGACGTCAGTGGTCTGCATTCTTACCTAGGCTACCCATTTTAACTACTTCTTATTTTTTGACGAACGTATATCCAGTTCCATGCTTTTTGGGGGCAGTTGACAGTTTGTAGCTCTAATATCAAGATCTTTAGTAGGGAAACGGGCATGTGAGGGGCATACAATGTGCCTTGTGGTACTCTTGTTACTTAAAGCTTCGAGAGTCAGAGGGTTTCTCTACATGTTTTTTTTTTCGTCAACGCATGTGACACTAATGTGAAGTAATGAGTGCTCTGAGTATATGCAACTTATCCATCTCTATCATGGATATTTCTATGTAACCATCTCTATCATGGAATTTTCTATGTAGCCATCCCTATCATGGAATTTTCTTTGTAGCATTCTCTATCATGGAATTCTCTATGTAGCCATCTCTATCATGGAAATTTCTATGTGGCCATCTCTATCATGAAATTTTCTATGTAGCTATCCCTATCATGGAATTTTCTGTGTAGCCATCTCTGTCATGGAATTTTCTATGTAGCAATCTCTATCATGGAACTTTCTATGTAGCCATCCCTATCATGGAAATTTATATGTAGTCATCTTTATCGTGGAATTCTCTATGTAGCCTTCTCTATCATGGAAATTTATATGTAGTCATCTTTATCATGGAATTTTCTATGTAGCCTTCTCTAGCATGGAAATTTCTATGTAGCCATCCCTATCATAAAAATTTCTATGTAGCCATCTCTATCAGGGAATTTTCTATGTAGCCATCCCTAGCATTGAATTTTCTATTTAGCCATCCCTATCATGGAATTTGCTATGTAGCAATCTCTATCATGGAATTTTCTATTTAGTCATCCCTATCATGCAATTTTCTATGTAGCCATCTCTATCATAGAATTAGCTATGTAGCCATCTCTATCATTTCATTTTCTATGTAGCCATCTCTATCATGTAATTTTGTATGTAGCCATCCCTATCATAAAAATTTCTATGTAGCCATCTCTATCAGGGAATTTTCTATGTAGCCATCCCTATCATGGAATTTTCTTTTTAGCCATCCCTATCATGGAATTTGCTATGTAGCAATCTCTATCATGAAAATTGCTATGTAGCCATCCCTATCATGGAAATTTCTCTGTAGTCATCTTTATCATGGAATTGTCTATGTAGCCTTCTCTATCATGGAAATTTCTATTTAGCCATCTCTATCGTGGAATTTCTATGTAGCCATCTCTATCATGGAATTTTCTATGTAGCCATCCCTATCATGGAAATTTCTATGTAGCCATCTCTATCATTGAAATTTCTATGTAGCCATCTCTATCGTGGAATTTTCTATGTAGCCATCCCTATCGTGGAAATTTATATGTAGCCATCTCTATCATGGAAAGGTCTATGTAGCCATCCCTATCATGGACATTTCTATGTAGCCATCTATATCAGGGAATTTTCGATGTAGCCATCCCTAGCATGGAATTTTCTTTTAGCCATCGCTATCATGGAATTTGCTATGTAGCAATCTCTATCATGGAATCTTATATGTAGCCATCTCTATCATGGAATTTTCTATTTAGTCATCCCTATCATTCAATTTTCTATGTAGCCATCTCTATCATGGAATTTGCTATGTAGCCATCTCTATCATGGCATTTTCTATGTAGCCATCTCTATCAGGGAATTTTCTATGTAGCCATCCCTACCATGGAAATTTCTCTGTAGCCATCTCTATCACTGAAATTTCTATGTCGCCATCCCTATCATGGAATTTTCTATTTAGCCATCCCTATCATGGAATTTGCTATGCGCAATCTCTATCATGGAATCTTCTATGTAGCCATCTCTATCATGGAAGTTTCTATTTAGTCATCCCTATCATACAATTTTCTATGTAGCCATCTCTATCATGGAATTTGCTATGTAGCCATCTCTATCATGTAATTTTCTATGTAGCCATCCCTATCATGGAAATTTCTCTGTAGCCATCTCTATCATGGAAATTGCTATGTAGCCATCCCTATCATGGAATTTTCTATGTAGCCATCTCTATCATTGAATTTTATATGTAGCCATCTCTATCATGGATGTTTCTATATAGTCATCTCTATCATGGAATTTTCTATGTAGCCATCCTTATCATGGAAATTTCTATGTAGCCATCTCTATCATGGAAATTGCTATGTAGCCATCCCTGTCATGGAATTTTCTATGTAGCCATCCCTATCATGGAGTGTTGTATTAATGCAGTTATATCAGTATATCGTTAATAATGCATACACGATAAGATCTGCTGTTTTTCTCTGAAGATTTCTTTCTTAAAATAATTTTCCATTAATTTCAATATGACCAAATGCTGGTACCAAATAAACTCATCACATGAACATATTTGTTAAATAGGCTTAGAATAGGATGGGGTTTCAGCCCAAGGGAGTCCTACAGAGTGAGATATTACGCGTACAGTATTATACAGTTTTCCTTTCTCATCTGTTCTGCATGGACATAGGAATTGCCATCATTTTACTTCCCGTATCAATTCGATTAAAAAACACCCTATGACAATCGATGACATAACTTTTTTGATTAAACATTCTTGGAGTATTGTAAGCGAGCTCTAATATTTGTCTGCTAGGGAGGGTTCATTGAAGAAGTTCCACTCAATAGTAAAGTCAACCAAAAATGTTTAATGAAAGTTAGATAACTAAGAAACTGGAAAGCTGTCACCAGTACATAATATTCAATGGAATAAGAAAAATATACTCCTGCCAGGAAACACTCGTTGATTGCACTATTGTATTGTAACAACTAGATACTGACGTTAAGTTTCAATGTCTTGTTCCTGGATCATTTCAATAAAATGTCTCAGCACATAACAGTCTGTTTCAATGTTAAATACGTTAAATAATGATTGGAAATCATAGAGTGACCCCCACAAACGGGAGTTGAAGATTTGCTTTGTATTCGTTTAACCCAGGTTACCAATGTGATGGGAGATAACTGCACGATAATTTTGAAGATTAATTTACTTACTCAACATTTCTACGTAATTTGCCAAAATGCTTGCCTCTGCATATTGTTAAAAACACAGACGTTCCAATGTTCAAAGAAATGCTTATTTTACTTGCTTTTCACCTAAATAATGTCCAGATAATTCAGAGTATTATTATTACTTTGCCAGTTCTATACTATTATTATTATGTAGCAATTTATATATGTCAGTACCAAAAAGGGGTGTTGAACTTCACAGGTGTTACTTCTGGTTTTGAATTTGACCGCGCTCTGCAGTTATCTGACAAGTACTGTCTTCCACTCCAATATATAACCTTTGGTTTTATACCACGTGACATTACTGAATCAAATCAGAACTGGCAGACCAAATTCGCCAACGAATCAGATGTGGCAAACTGGCAAACCTAAGTCTAGCGCAAATCTTGCGCCACATATGAATATGGTTCAATATAATCTAGCATATAAAACATTCTCACATCTTATATCTTATTCTGTACAAAACTCTGAGACAAAAACTCTGTATCCTAATAGTTCCACATACTTTCCAGTAGCAGAACAACCGTTCTCGAATGGATAAACTGTGGCAAACTGATGACAGGGTATAATGATACTAAAAGAATTACGGTTGCTGGGAAGGTTGCAACTATACACAAAACAAATTGCATTACTCAATAAATCTAACAGTTGTTATATAAAGTCAGTATATTTAAGATATTACTTTCGGCAATAAGTTCACTGTGACTTCATCTGAGTGTAAATGTATGTGAATCACATACCTGTAATATCTAACCATCGAGGTCATGGGTCACAAACGAACAAAAATGGCGTCCATATGAACTTAACTCGATCGTTGAAAAGTTCGTTTACCGCGAAACACGAAAAACCTGAGACTTCATGTTTAATACACGTGTCGTGATGTTCCCATCAAGCAACAACATGATGGAGAAACACATCTGGTATTAAACGAGGTAACACAGGCATGTAATTCGTGCAAGAAACGGTGCTGAATGTTACGTTAAACCATGACAAGCCAAGTGTAATATAACGATCAACATGGTAATAGCTAAAACGTATTGACAGAGATTTCCTACAGGCATAATAAATATGGGATTAACCAACGAGTAATTCAGTATAATTTGACTCCATGGACCGCAGGAAGTCTGAGAACATGCCTATGAAGTCGTGCATTATCGAAAATAGGGAGAAGTTATACGTTAAAATTTATGTTATCACAAAGCAACTAATTTGCCACAACTACATGCTCTTGCATTGTCCAAGGTCCAATGAGATACACATGTAACACTAATATCTTAAAAGAAACATCTCTAATAACATATGGAGAAATCACATGCAGTAGTAAATATCCACCCCAACCCCATTATGATGCACAGCTGATTAGTCCTGAGTCTATGACAGTATTTGTTATTCAAGTTCTATATGTGACAGCCTAGCAACCATTAAAACTCCACAGCAACAAGGTAGAGGATACATGTTTTCACAGCTCCCTCATGAATACTCTGGTAACATTTTTTTCAAAGTATCGGATGAAATATTTTTTTTTATATCATACTCTAGAATCTAATGTGTTGTATATTGGCCACCATGACAGCCAGCTGCGAAACATAATGTTCGCACTTTATTTAAAAACCAGTTCATTAAATGTTGTCAGTCTTTCAAGAAATGCTCAGTGTTCAGTGTGTCATGTTTCTTTCATTTATACTGTGCGACTGACTTTTGTCCTTGATTGAAGGTTGTGCATGGAATGTTTGCTCTCGTGTCTTTTGTCATGATTATACGATATAAACAATTTGTTTACCATAATCTGAGTTCAAAGGTCTAAACTTGTTTAGGAGTTAGTGGAATTTTCCATTGAAATGATTAGTTTTACAGCATATTCTATTGTGTCGTAGGTCAAGTGTGGATGTGCATATATATGGAGGACCTGGTAAACAAATAATTCAATCGCATCTTTAGCTCAGTCTCTGGAATCCATTTGTCTTCAGTTTACAGGTGTGTTCAGATAAAATTAGAGATGACTTATTTATTTCAACAATTAAAGGCAATTACTAATTGCGCATTGAGACTTCTGTATCATACATAGTTTAGGACCTAGAGTGGTAACATAAACTGTTGGCTAGTCCGCGATGGGATTTTCTTTAAAACAATTCAGAGATATAAAATTTTGACTTTATCATTTTAAATTGACTTTTTTTCTTAATTTGCATTGTACCCGATACATGTTTTCCTTTCACACATTTGATAAATCTTTATTGAAGCCATCAAACGTTGAAAATGCCATCGAATGTCGGGAACATTGTTTCAAATCGTACCCATAACGTGTTAGAGCCAACGAAGAAGGAGGAGTTGGTTCAGTTGCCAGACATTGTGATCTTTCTGGAACGAAGGCAAGATACAACAAATAGTTTCATTTAGAATTTTATGAGAAAAGAAAATGTTTGGACGATAGTTCTTTGGGTTGGATTGGTAATTCTGTCTTTGGTTTGGTAGAAAATCAAAGGAATCACACTTAAACAACAAGATGGAATTGGACAAATTTCAGCTTCAGAAGGAAATAGTGAAAGTGCAAATTCAGAATGGGGAAATGAAGATACAACTACAGATACGGACAGAAGTTAATCACCTGACAAGACCCACCCCCTACAATCCGGTTCTTGGAAAATGTTGATTTCTTAATTTCCAAATGCCAATTCGAGCCTTGTTGGTAAGCTTGGTTGGCGCAAACAAAAATATATAATTAGAAGACGACCATGCCCAAATGAAAGATGTTTCATATACTATTTCACGGGTAATTTCCCCTGTACGTGAACATCCCCGGCGAACCCATAGGTGCGAAACAAATTCCTAGAGGTTCAGAGAGCTATTTAAGCCGAACGTTAATTGTTATAACTGTTAATTTGTAATCAGCCCGCCCCTTCGCTTCTCTCAAGGTGAACTCATAGGTACAAAACGAACACTCTAGTGGGTTGGGGGGGGGGGCAAATAAGTATCACCTGGGTTAAGTTATTTTCTTTACAGTTACACTTTCACTAATATTTCAACATCTTCATAGCCTATCGCAGCTGTCCCTCCAATTATAATCTTATTTTTTTTATACAAATTTCCGCTTGGAGAACAACGGGTCGCTAAACAAACTTCCAACTGCACTAACCTGTACACTATAAGCTTGCTTTAGGAATATATCTAATCGATGATAAAGATGTTTGCGTGTTGTTTACAGCCAATAAGTTACCCCACCTCCCAGCACATAAAATTGAAATCTTGTATGAACATAGGGCAAAAATACTATAACCTTATTATTACGAAATGTGTTTGTTTTCCCTTGTGTTCAATGAACAGCAGTGTTACAATTATGGTTCTATGCGCGGCAAACAACGTGTGTTATTTTTAGCCGCGAGCTGGACATGGAACTGAATAAGTCACTGGAAATCCCCATGTTGTTAGCGTAATGCGAAGCATTTCCTCGCATTGGGTTCCGGTGGGTTACTATTAGGTATAAATACGGTACAGTACTCTATATACTGAAGTCATATTTTTTATTATACCGCATCGATAGAGACTATTGTTTCTACAATTAATAGGATTGGTTTCTAATCATGGAAAATCTATGATTTTCTACTGAGATAATATTTATCGTCTTTTCTTGTGGCATCCACAATATCACTTCGTCGTCCCCTAAAAAATGGAACACAAAGTTCAGACATTCCCCTTATCCCCATTCCGCATGTCACGCATAGTTTTGGCTATAAACTTCTTGGACAGAGTGTCGCTAAATGAGATCCACAATACTCATTAAACCATTTTTTTCACATGGGGCGGCCGATCCAATCGTAAGCCACTTACAAATATATTTTGTTGGTGACATTATCATATAATATTCCGTGATAATGTTAAATTAGAGAAAACTTGCCTTAATTATATAATGGTTAGGTAGAATGTAGCAACCTAATTGCAAGAAATGAATTATATTCTCATCGGTGTTAGACGAACCCTTGTTAAGTAAAACAGTGACCTAGAAAATTTGCGAAATCAGATTAAAACGTTAGAAACTACAAGAGAAGAGTTTGCAAGATTACCTATGATTAAACCAGGTTTAATTTTGACAGAGTTAGACGATAAGAAAAAACGCTCACCGTTTGATTTACAATTACACGAACATATCAGAATGGCTAAGGAGGAGTTCAATCGGGACGGTTCAGCTCATGTTTGGTCCACATTCCGGATAGGTTACGATGGTATTTTCATTGATGCTACAATGAATGTCCAACGCGTGGGAATGATTATTGATCGCTTAGCTGATCATAAAAGGTATTTATTTAGAATTAAATTTATTGTTGAAGACAATGGTGGGGACTGCCCAACATGGATTATCCGGAATAAACTCGACCCTGTTCAACAATCACTAGCACGTGACTTTCATATCGCCGTTGCTGATAAAAATCCGCACCGGAATGCTGACATGCATTTACAAGCCATATTTTGAAAAATCACATCCTGTGACTGCTGTTGTTTACGCACTTTATCGTTTAAGCGTGCCCGATATTAATGCTCTTCAGCCGATTCGAACTGGTACCTTAAATTGTGAGACTCAGTGGGTCATATAACATTTTATGAACTACCCACATTGTGTGTATTGCCGCAATGAAAAATTATCACAAAGGTCATCGGCACCATTGGTTCATGATAAAATGGTTTATCTTAATGGTCCTGGTAGTTCTGGTAAAACAACACTTGCGTTAGATTATTAAAAATTCCGATATGGTAGTGCTAACCCCAACTCACCGGCTTGCTAGGGATATGAGGCAGAGGAGTATTAGCGCCAGTAATTATTACAGTTTCTTCAGATGACAGGAAGATGGACACCAACTCGAATGGGTGAGAAATATATTCCTAAAGTTTGGGGCGAAATATATAATGTGCCCAAAGACACGTTACAAATGTTTATTGATTGGCTGTCGACAAAATAAACGGTGATTATCATTGAGGCGATCAAGGACAACCTCCTATGATTACGGGAGAATCGCCACACATCTGGCTAAAAAATACGTCGATTACTACGAGGAAATGTTGATAGATCTGTATGTGTTTCCTCGCGATTTCATTAACGGGTTTCACTGCAATTTAACGCGTGACTTCGTTGTGTAACGCAACCCGTTCATGAGATCTGTCCTGGCTCAGTAATTCCTGGGCGTACTGATGTCCAAACAATCGCTCAGCAAGTGTTCTATTAAATCGTTCAATGATTACCTGATCACGGTTTATGGCGGCGTGTCCATGTCTAATTTCAACGTTATGTTGTTTCATCTACGATCAGAAATTCTTTGCCAGGATCATATAAAATTGTGGGCAGCGTCAAATCATTCCAACACGAAATGCAATTGTGTCTAGCTGGTTTACCTGCCAATGTCAACATGATAGCGAGGTTGCAAAAATTTGTTCCACTGGCAAGGGCCATTGAGAAAATTAGATCAGAGCTGTATCGCCAATATGAAACTCATGCGGCTGTAGGTGTACGTGCGAGAAGCTATGGAAACTTGTGGTGGACTGCTTGCAAAATGTCTTGGATTCTAAATCCAGATCGTCCGATACTGAATCGTGACTGAATCGTGACTTCACCAGTACCAAAAAAGACCAGGAAGGGTTATAAAAATTACATAATGTTTTGTGGCGCTATTTCTTTGTCTGACCATTTCACGGCCTGTCACGCACATACAAACTAAGAGTTAATTCTTGCTTGTGGATGTGAAGCAGATGCCCAGCTTGGTCTGTCAGATGAAAATGTATTCGTGGCAACGACATATTATAATTCGTAAATAAACAGGATTAACGAGCATTGACACAAACAAATTACCCGGTGGGACCTCTGGAGAAAAGCTGTAAAGAACATATCCTTGGGAAGCAAGGAACCCCTCTGCGATTAAAGAAATCGTCGACGTGATATTGACAATGCCCGTCGATCATTGCGACCATCACCCGCTCGCGTGTTATCATGTCTGAGAATATTTGGAGGGCCTCTTATTTTCTCCCATGCCGCATTGGTCTTTGGAAAATATTCGTCATCGAGATACGATTGCATAGGTTGTGCTAGTGCAACAACAGCTGGTGCTGAAAGCGGCCATCCCAGCACGGTTCTGATCAAAGACCCGTATATGTCAACGGCGTAATTGGGCGTTACTATTTCAATTTCGGGTCATGTAATATGTAATGATTCTTGATTTTTTTCCTGTTATAGAGTTGATTCTACGCTGAAGTTTGTCATTGATTTCTTCGATTTTATATCATGCTGAAATTCCAACGAACTCCCAGTCAGAATCATCTTATACGCGAATATCTGTGAATTGTTAGCGTCTAATCTAAAATATGATTTTGCTCTGATATTTGAACAATTATAATAAAAGTGTTAATTGTGCCAAAGCGATCTCAAATGACCAACTATTATGTGTTTTTATCTGAGTTGGAAAGCCGATGTGGAATTTCGGCTGCGTTGATGACCCTGATATAACTGTGGTCATCGGCAGTGTTGCGTTAGCGATGATCTGTTTCAGTTGGCAAGTTGCTGACGGCGTTGGTACGGTTTCTATCTTGTGATACCTATAATAAATATCACGACATACAGCAAATTCACTGTCTGATATTATACCGTCGTTTAGCCCCGTTGACAGTATCGATGGTATATTTGTACAGGCATGCGTCGCCACCCACGTTATTTCAGTGCGTTCACGCCGTTTCTTCAAATGTAGATAGTTGCTTTGCGATAATATTAGGGATATCAGCAGCACCGACAACAACAGCGACACCTATTCCTTTCACTGGCGATATTAAGTGCGTTGCAGACAATGGTGAAAGGTGAACTCAGCCGTATATTTGATGGGTTATTTTGGTTTGACCATGTTACTGATCCAGATCCCACCGTGCTTACTATGTTGTTGAACGAAGCCGTATGAATTACAGCAGCGCCAATTGCATTGATTTTCTCGGCTACGGCATCGATTTTAACGTTCACGACCATTGGAGGTCAAAAGAATTCACAAGCGAATTGTTGAAGTCTGCTAGAGTTTCTGCGAAAATTCGTAAACGTGCCTACGTGAACATCATACTCAGTTCGCAACGTAATTAATTTATCACTCGTTGTCGTTTTAAGGCGGTATAGATCGTTTTGATGCCTGTTCTCTCAGAACAACAATTCTATTTCCGTCCATGGTGAGTTCACCAGTCATTGTATCGCGAGTTTTAGCAACGCTTTTACTGACCTCATTTCTGATCTCATTGCGGTTGGCTGAGATTGACACGTTTGAGCCTCTCATTTTTCCATATTGTTCGTCTTGATCCGCCCATATTGATCCCGAGAAAACACCGACCTCATTCCGGTCACCTCCGGTGAGAGTCATAAGAACAGCAAGTTCATCTCGTGTTGCATGCGCTAATAAATCAATGTCACCTTGACCAGGATTCTTAACTCTAGCGAGAGATCTTCCGTAACTGTCTCCATTATAAACTCCTAATCTGTTTAAAACGACGCTAATGTACTCCTGCAAGACTTTATTCGGCGAGGTTGAAGACCTTGACACAGCGGCAAGTACAGAAAGTGTTTATGGACCGCATATGAGTGGATCCGTTAATGTCTGTGTTGGTAATGTTGAATACCAGATTGGAGTGCTATGCATTCCACTGATATATTTTAAAAATTCTCTCGATGGTGCCAATCCATACGAATCAAACTAAACAACACTACATGGATCAACCGCATGTGCAACCTAGTGTGTACCTGGACTAGAACGGACATTGAGATTAATGATACCAGTTTCAGCATGGTTTGGTTGTTCCGGGAACTGATTGCGCATAAAAACGCCTCAGAATTGTTTGATGTTTAATACGCAGAGCAGCATCAAGTCAATCAGAATTCTACACGGGGAGTTTCAGCGAAACATTTATGACAGTTGCAGACCTTGATCGTACTGTGTTCCTTTTAAGCTTAAACCTCTTCCCTTTTGATGTTTTCCTGCAGCTTTTGCCAATGTCAGGCCGTCAGGTGATCGAACGGCACCGAGTGCGGATGCTTTTGCAACGGCTGGAGCTACAGCTTAAATAAGCGCTGGTATCGCCAGTAGAAAGGGGACTATACAACTGATCTTTTCTGTATCGATGATCGCATTCTCGGCAAGATCAAGTCGCACACCAGTTTTTAATTTCTTGGCGTCATTGTAGGGGTCGAGCTGACGTTCAATCATTTAAAATACATTCGGACCTTGCAACGCCGTTGATTCAGCGATATTGTTCACAATTCTTCTTTGAGCCGATTGTACTCTTTAATCTGACCAGGTGTTTGGGTGACATTAGCGTGTTGATTTGACATTATAATATTATGAATGATTTAATGACATATTTTCAATCTGTGCATCAATTATTCTCATTCGTCCGCCAACACCTTCGAGCTGCATTGTTTTTTCTGATAATATTATAGCGATTGCTTGATGTTCCAATAAGAATATAATAGAGAAATGGCGCCGAGATATCGGCAGACCAGTATCAATGTTTTGATCACTGCCAAATGAATCTAAAAAACTATGATACGCCCGTGCTACTTTTTTTTTGTTCGAAATACAGTATTACGTCTTCGGATGGTTGCTGGTGTTCGTGTATTCTTAATTAAATCGTAGACACCCTTACACCGTCATCCACCATGGGGTTTCTTTTTTGATTTTCTAGTCTTTAATTATCATGAAATGCAACGAATATGTGTCGTAGTGTTGTAATTCCCGTTAAGAGGCTATCTGCCATGTAAATGAATTTGCTGTGCTTGTAACTGAGTTAGTGGTTGCTGTCAACTATGATCCGCTCGAGGCAAAAAATAACACATGTTGTTATCCGCAAACAGAACTATAATTGTTGTTGCTGTTGTAGGGTTTAACGACATTTTTCAGCAAAAGATAGGCTATACATGGCGACCAGTAAATTTGGTTGAGGAAGAACCATGGAAAACCCCTGGAAGAACCACCGATCCACGAGAAGCTTTCTCACGTACCCACGTTAGCCAAGCTTAAACACAAGGAAACACACACACACACACACACACACACACACACACACACGTGTCGTAATAATAAAATTATAGTATTGTTTTGGCTCTACGTTCAATTAACATTTCAGTACGCCTGTAATCAGTTTCACCTTTAAGGGGTGGAATAACTGATTCGCTGTAAACAACACGAGGACGTCTTTATACATCAACGATCACATATATTTCTAGTGTAGAGGTTAGAGTGGTTGGAAGTTTGTTCAGTGACCCGTTGGTCGCCAAGCTGAAATTTGTTCGGGTTCGAATCACGCGGCGGACAATATCTTGAAGTTTATAAAAAATATTATCATTTGGGGACAGCTGGAATAATCTTAAAAGATTTTGAAATATACAAATTAAAAATTATATCAATTAAAGTTCCCACGGTTTGCAGGGATGGGGGCTCGTGGTGTTCACGCACAGAGCAAATTACCAGTGGAATATTATATGAAACATCATTCAGCTGGGCGTGGACATCTCCTTTTCCTAATTAATTATATTTTTTTTTCTTGGTGCCAACCAGGCATACATACAAGGCTCGGATTGGCTGTTGGCAATTAAAACATCAACATCCTCCAGGCCCGGATTGTTGAGGGTGGAGGTAAGGTGGATTTGGAGGGGGGTGGGAGGGGGTTGCTTGTTTTGTTGTCAGCATCAGAAAATTGCCATTCGTCTTGATCAGGAATTTTTAATGCTGAAAACTCGATGTGATCTAACTCACACACATGCTTTGTTTAACCTGACTAGTCTTTACATTGATCATCAAATCTAAATCATGGAATGTAATTAAAAAAATTATATATTGATCATTGATTTTTTATAAACAAACTTGAAAAAATACCCTATTGTGTTGTTATGAACGAATCTACCGAAACATTAAGTCCAACATAGTGTAACTCCCACGGGACGGAGACCTCACTATGTGTTTGTGTAAGCATAACATCATCGGTAATGTCTTGATTAAATGTATCATATCCCAATATTTTCAGCAAAATCATAAGATATGGAATGTTCAATAGGTACTCCGTAAGGCAGTCCCTCATTACAATTGGCCAAACATATATTAGACAGGTATATAATGTATAAATACAATAGAAACGACATACGTCCTAAATAGGTCCCCCTGAATGACGCTCATAACACATTCACAACATCGGTTGTCATCTGCGTGTGATTTATTGTGTTTTTAATGCAGTTTGAAGATGAATCTACCGATAAATGACGTTGCGAAATTCATACAGGACTGTACAACAGGTGAAGACTCATTCTTGTCATGCGCTGTTGTTTCAGGTGACGCGTTTCCAGATCTTAAATACTATTCTAGTTCTGTTTCTTTAGATAAACTGTATACATGGTATCCCTTATGTGCCCATTAATTATTTAATGTAACAGAGACAATGCAGCAATATCACTTAAAAACCTGTTTTAAAATTTTAATTGTTCATAGATGTATGCATGTGATCACGTATATTCGCTCACATCATATATCCGCAACAAAATGCATATATATATATATATATATATATATATATATATATATATATATATATATATATATATATATATATATATATATATATATATATATATATATATATATATATGTATATATATATATGTATATATATATATATATATATATATATATATATATATATATATATATATATATATATATATATATATATATGTATATATATATATGTATATATATATATATATATATATATATATATATATATATATATATATATATATATATATATATATATATAAAGAGCAGGATTAGGGTGGTAAGAGTTCTTGAATTATCTTAAAAATCGCCATTAATAAAAGCAAAATAAACATTTTCATTGCGTCGTAGCCGCACCCCCACCCACGTCTCTGGGTTGGGTGATGGCCCTGAAGCAACAACTTATTTCGTCCGTCATTAACCCGACCTTGCATACACACACACACACACACACACACACACACACACACACACACACATGCATACATAATACATACATCCACGGCTGAGTCATATCAAAGACTAACAAAAATGGTACTAACAGCTGCCTCGCTTGGCGCTTAGCATTAAGAGGTTAATGTTAGGACTGGTCGGCCTGGTGTCAGGATAATGTGACTGGGTGGGATATCATCCAATATGTATGCGGCATGATGCCCCAGTGCTCATCATCAGTCTCATGACCTAGTGTGGTCGTTGAGGCACCGTGCTGCTGAACATCTGACCAGTTCCCTCCACTTGTCTCGATCATGTGCCAATGCCTGTGTCTCCGCAAAACTTGTCCTGGTCCATTCTGTGATGTTGTCAGTCCACCTTTTTCTCTGTCTACCTCTCCTTCTGCCTACCTGGACGCTGCCCTGCAGACTGTTGTGGATAGAGTGTTGGCTCTAGTGACATGGCCATACCATTTCAGCTTTCTCTTTTTGACGGTGGTGAGGAGGTCCTCATATTGGCCTACTTCGCGCCTGATGGTGTTACGCACTTCTTCATTTGTGGTAAGAGATGCCAATGATGGTTCTGTATCATCTCATTTCAAGTGCCTGGATTCTTCGTCGTAATTCTGCTGTCAGGCTCCAGGCCTCACATGAGTACAAAAAGACTGAGATGACTAGAGCTCGCAATAGTCTGATTTTAGTTTTCAGACAGATATTCTTGTCTCTCCAGATGGGTCTTAGCTTTGACATAGCTGCCATTGTTTGTGCTGCTCTTCAGAAAATTTCTGCTCTTGATCCCTCTTCGGTGATTATGGAACCAAGATATTTGAATTGGCTCACTGTTTCCAGTTCATGTCCTCTGACTTTAATCTTGGCTGAGATTTGTTTGCCACTATTTGTCATCAGCTTTGTCTTCTCAGCGCTTATCTCCATGTCAAATGGGGAAGATGTTTCATCCAGGTTCTTCACTAAGGTGGCAAGCTCGTCTTCACTGTCTGCCAGCCCATCAATGTCGTCTGCAAAGCGGAGGTTGGTGATGTTACGCCCTCCAATGCTGACTGTCCCACAGTGGTTTTCGAGGGCTTCGCTCATGATGCGCTCTAAATAGATGTTGAAAAGCGTGGGTGACAGGAGACAGCCTTGACGCACTCCGACTGTTGTCTGGAACCAGTCCCCTGCAGAACCTTGGACAATTACTGCACTGATAGCCTTGGCGTACAGCTGCTTGATGATATTGGTCAACTTTTGACCCATGCTGTACTTTTTTTAATGTGGCCGACAATGCCTCATGCCACACTCTGTCAAAAGCCTTTTTGAAATCTATGAACACATGATATATGTCTTGTTGGTGTTGCGAGTACTTTTCACACAGAATCCTGAGATTGAATATTTGTTCTGTTGTGCTTCTTCCACTCCGGAACCTGGCCTGTTCTTCAGCGATTATCTCTTCTGCTTGTGGTTTCAGTCCGTTCAAGATCATCTTCAGCATTATCTTACTAGCATGGCTGATCAAACTGATAGTTCTGTAATTTTGGCACAGCTAGAGATTGCCCTTTTCTGGGAGTGTTATAATCAGTGACTGGGTCCATTGTGATGGCCATTCAGCTGTCTGCCAGATCTTGTTGCAGATTTTTGTTAGTAGCTCTTTCATTTACCCCACCCCCCATTCTTGATAAGTTCAGCTGGGATGTTGTCTACTCCAGCTGCCTTCCCATTATTCAGTGTTCTTATTGCTGACTCCACCTCTTCTTTGAGAATGGGGAAATCATCATCATTTGAGGAGTTTGGAACTTCAAGTTCCTCTGAGTATCCTGTGGACTGATGGTTGTAGAGTTCTTTGCAATACTCAGTCCATCTTTCTGCAATGTCACTCGCTTATGTGTGGCAGTTTCCATTTTCGTCTTGAATGGTACTGACTCTTGGTTGTTTCTGTCTGGTGAGGTCTTTCACAATTTGGAATGCCTTTTTTTCTGTTATTCTTTATCAGACTGCTCTCTATTTCTGTGCGCATTTGTCCAGTCTAATCTTCTTTTGCTTTCTTCAAGTTTATTCTGATATTCTTGTTTATTTCTCGGTATTCCATTGCCCCTGTTGTGTGTCTGGTGTATTTTTAGTTCTCTTCGGGCATCACACAACTTCAGAATTTCTTCTGTAACCCAGGTTTTTTTTCCTCGGGCGATGGAGGCTACTGATGTCCTTGGCAGCTGCTATCATGACTGTGTTGAAAGTGTCTGTCATCACTTTAACATCACCATCCATCACGAGGAGTGGTGCAAATATTCCTCCAATTGTGGCTTGGAATGACTTGCAGATGGTAGGGTCCTTCAGTTGTTCAAGGTTGAATTTGAGCCTGATGTTCTTTGACTTGTTTTTTTTCTTTCTCCAGCCTCACTCGGAAGTTCATAATCACGAGGTCGTGATCACTCCCAACATCAGCACTTGGGAACGTCCTTGTTTTTGCTCTATTGATGCCAGATCGGTAACGGTTTTGAACCAGTATGTAGTCGATCTGGTTGTGAAGGGTTCCATTTGGTGCGTGCCATGTCCAGCATCGTGAAGCTTTACGTTGTCCCAAGGTGTTGGCTAGTACCAAGTTGTTGTAGCTTGCGAACTCGAGCAGCCGTCTCCCTCTTTCATTGGTAAGCCCCATTGCTACATATCACTAAAACTGCCACACTGCAGACATCGTAGCGATATGACTGAAAAATTGTTAAAGCTACGTTAAAATTACACACACGCACACACACACACACACACACACACACATATATATATATATACAACATATATATACACACATACATACATACATACATACATACATACATACATACAGACATACATACATACATACATGCATGCATACATACATACATACATACATACATACATACATACATACATACATACATACATACATACATACATACATACATACATACATACTTTGTGTTATATATCGGGATCTGAAAACGTAATAGACATATGTTATTTTTATTGTTGTTTCGAAATCTGACAGAAAAACAGGGACAGATCCGCGAAATTAAATCGCAACATAAGTGACTGATGTTTGGAAATGACTGCAGTTAGTATCCGCGCAAATAAAGTAGTTTTACAGGATTACTGGATGAATGTGCATGCACACAAAAAGTACCCGTCTGGATCAAATATATGTCAAAGATTTAAACAATAATTAACTGTCTGGATCAAATATATGTCAAAGATTTAAACAATAATTAATCGTCTGGATCAAATATATGTGAAAGATTTAAACAATAATTAACTGTCTGGATCAAATATATATGTCAAGGATTTAAACAATAATTAATTGTCTGGATCAAATATATGTCAAGGATTTAAACAATAATTAGTCGTCTGGATCAAATATATATATCTCAAGGATTTAAACAATAATTAATTGTCTGAATCAAATATATGTCAAGGATTTAAACAATAATTAATTGTCTTGATCAAATATATGTCAATGATTTAAACAATAATTAACTGTCTTGATCAAATAGATGTCAAGGATTATAAACAATAACTAATTGTCTGGATCAAATATATGTCAAGGTTTTTAACAATAATGAAATGTCTGGATCAAATATATGTCAAGGATTTAAACAATAATTAACTTATTGATTCAAGTCCCAGTGTTGTGGGCTAGCACTTTACTCCCGTTGCCTCAGCATTGAATAGGTTTTGAATTGTTGATTTACAATTAAACATCGATCAGTCATCATTGCCGGATTATCCGAGTAGCAAGAGTTACATATGTTACGGGCTCCACACTTTCAAGGGCCTCGCACTAAATGCTTTCAAACTATCAATTACCTACATGTAAATAATTATATTACTGAAATGTCAGACATATTTGTCGTATTATATGGCAGTACATCAAATGAAAAAATGCAATTACTTTATTATACAAGTTAAAAAATTATGTTTTAATATTTATTTTTTTAAATTAGGGCGCCTTTGTAACATATGCTATAGTCCCCGAACTAGTTTAATCCGGTACTGTCAGTCATGATTGACATGGATTTGCAACATGTCCTTTCCTAGGGAAAAAAGTTTAATGTGCACTTTAATAAATCATTTTTTTCTGCTGTTTTTATAATGTAGAAATTTCCTCACCAATTTTGTGAGGATAAATTAACAAGCGTTATTTGGTGTAGCCATTCCATATTTATTTTGGGTTTTTATTGAACAACGTTATCGGTTGACGTTCGCTATCCCGTGCAAAATAAAACTTTAACACATATTCCTTTCATATGCAATTCAGAAAAAGTTCCTTAATAATTCTAAGGGGTTAGCTCGCGAAGACTTACACGACGTTTTAATGAATTTTCTACCAGTTTCATGAATTTAATATAGTTTTGTTAATTTGATATAAAATGCGCATCATACAAATATTTATTACATAACATTCCAGGTGTGTGTGTGTGTGTAATTTTTAACGTAACTTGAGCAGTCTGAGCCATGTCGCTACGATGTCTGCAGTGTGGCTGTTTATAGTTATGTCTATCACTGGGCCATCTTGTCCCACATATCACATATAACAGAAACCAGGCCGACCAGTCCTAACGCCAACCTCTTAATGCTGAGCGACAAGCGAGGCAGCTGCTAGGACTTTTGGTATACCTCGGCTAGGGTTCGAACCCGCCACGTCCAGCATTTGAGGCGGATGCTCTAACCACCTAGGTCACGCGTTCCGGTAAGTATAAAAAAATCTCTACTTCAATAGTTCACAAGTGATGACCGATGAGCAAGTCTACTTCTTCAGATTCTATATTGAAATGTGTCTGATTTCTTCTCATGCCCTTTATCCAATGAATGATTAGAAAGTGTAGATCTCAACTGTTTCCAAGGCTTGACTCATGGACAAATCCAAAGTCAAAGTACCATGACCCAAGGCCTGTCTCATGTCCTTCAGACCCATATATGGTTATTGACTAGGGATCTAATAGATTTAGAAATGTGATCCGGGGGACCATACCTGGGCAAGATTAGAGAATTTAATCCGAAATCCCAAAAGCATATGTCATAGCCCTGACCTTGAAGATGACACAAATCAACTTTTAGATTTCAACCTGCAATTCTTCAATCCCCACCTTTCTAAACGATGCATGGACATGAATGTTACTGTTACTTGTTTTAACTTGAACATTATTGCTCACACTAATAATTATGAAAAGATTTCAAATAAAATCAGAACTTTGAGAAAAATATTTGATTGGTTAACAAAGTACAACTTTTATGAAACAGCTTTTCAGGAAATGAGAAACTTAAAAACAAATTTAACTTCATTTATATTTGAATATAAACCATACATTTATATATCAAAAAGACTTTTAAATTTGCAATACTAAATTTACTTTATTACAACCATAAACAACAGACAGGATTGTCCATCTATCCCATTAATAGGATGCTCTAATAGTCTTCAAAAAATGTAGTTTCCATTTCATTGCCATGACAGCTGAAGTAATGAATGTGACGTACATACAATTAGTGAATGGGAAAAGGTAAATTACTTACAACAACCTGTGCACATTAGAGTTGATTATTATTATTATTATTATTATTATTATTATTAATAGTAGTAGTAGTAGTAGTAGTAGTAGTAGTAGTAGTAGCATATCCAATTTTAGTATTGGAAAAAAGAAAGCTTTTAAAATTTACTGTTTTATGTGAAACTGTCTGTAGGTGATTGCATGGTATTTGTGATAACCAAAGTCCTCGGATTACTAGGTTTTCAAAGTCTGCTAATTTTGAAAAACAAAATAATTGGATTTCTTTCCTTCAGATTATAAAATAAGAATTTTAACACACACACACACACACACACACACACACACACACACACACACAGGTATGACAAAAATATAAAAGAAATGAGTTTTAAGCCTGGTGATAAAATTCGGGCTTTCTTACCCTTACCTCTTCATCCTCTTCAGCCTAAGTACAATGGTCCTAATAGAATTTAAAAAATGCATTTCACTTATATAATTGACAGCTCTGAGATGCGTGAACATAAAATGTGTCATATAGATATGTTAACGGAATATGTTGATAGTGATAGACCTGTCAATATTTCAGTTAATTAAGTTTCACCTGTCGACATAGTGAGGATTTAAACGGCGGCATGCAATCAGACTAGTGCTTTGTTTTAGCTAATCGTCGTAACCTGGTCCAGCTATAGTTCCCTTTACAGCCACAAGAAAAGAGCTAAAATAGCTATTATTTGAATATAAGCAGTTGTTTTCAGATGTTCCAACACAAACAAATTAAATCTACCATGATGTTGATTCTATACTTGCAAAACAGTGGAATGTTTTAATAAAGAAAGTCAATAACTATTGTACAATGATTTAACAGAAGCAAGTAAAAGTAACCGTGATTCACAATCCATTCTATACATTTTTGAATGTACACAAATAATAGCAAAGTAAACATAATTTTAAGACCCACACACACACACACACACACACACACACACACACACACACACATTGTGGTACATGGCAGCAACACTGTTTTTCATGCGAATATTCATACGGAAAACCGCTTTCATCTTTCCTAGGACACAACTTTAAATGTATTTTCAAACAGATAGTAAACCTTCACCATAATAATTACATTTCAATTTGTGTAAGCTAAATTCACAATGAGTGTAAACAGAGAAAACGCATTCCAATGCACGCAAATCACTGTGATGCCTCTACTAAGCTCACTTCAATAATTTTGTTGAACAATGGGTTTAAAGTTCCTTTATCTGAGGTGATACCTGAAAAAAGATAATAAATAAACTAAAACAGATTGATGAAGTATGACAATCTGCTGAACGTGTCCACAGTCCTTATAAAGTTCAGTTCAAAAATGTTGAGTAAAGGAATTATTTATATGATCATTAGTTAATACAGTTATTAGTTGAAAACATACTTTGTGATACACTATTTTGTCATCAAATATAATGCAGTGATTAAACCGTATTTCTAAACACATATTCAGCAGTGATAATTTTTAATGATTTAGTTAGATCGAAATATGCTTCAAAGACATCTAACCAAAAGGACTAAGATACTTTTTCACTGAATTAAGAAACATAGAACATTTGTTCCAAGTGAAAAATATATCATTATTTGATACAGAAAATTCTAGCTTACTTTGCAGTTTATATTCGTTATATAATAATTTTCGAATCTATAAATTTTCAACGCATTCACAATCTTAATTAAATCAATAATATTTAATCTCCCTCATGATTGTCTTTCAATGATAAATTTGTTTTGATTTTGTCCTTTGACCCATATAATACCAACTTGTAAAAGAGTGGATTTAGTTGACTAAGAAGCTGTTTGGATGGATTTGATAACCATAATAAAAAGATGGTTTTGTTATAGAGATCTAAACTATTTATCACAGTTATCATTCTAAATGGAGTTAAAAGCTTCTTATTCCAATGAATCAGTAGGTTGATTTTGGGAGGTTTAGACATGTTAGATGGATAATTAAGAATTTTAATTGTTTCAGCTTTTACCTAAGAAAATAAATTTAGTGGAACCACAGTTAAGTTTATATTCTGGAGAGCATTTCGTGTTACCTGTTCTACTTCCTTTCCAAACTACATTTGTGTTTTCTTTCAATATTTATACTAAGACTATAAAAAATGGAACATTGATATCAAAGATGTAAAGCAGATGTTAGAAATTTCTTTCAACCATCAGGAGTAAGTGATGTGTCGTCCGCCCACTAAGCAAAATAAAAAATAATGTTATTTTACCTATGAAAACTCTCATAAAATTGTCATTTTTCCTTACCACATGAACTAAAAGTTCTGTACAAAGGATACAAATAAAATATATGGGAAGAGTGGATCTTCCTCAACACGCCCTGTATCAGATAATCTGGAGACCTAACCATCAATGTTTACCAAGGTTTGATCTTCCCATAATACCGTTTTATCCATTTTATTATCGGTTCATCACAATTATAAACATATCTAACTTTATCAATAAATGGCCAAGGAACTATGTCAAATTGCTTTTTATAAATTAAGTGGTGAAGAAATATATTTTTTAGTATATAACATTAAATCATACAAGTTTCTGAAGTTCTCTCCAACGAAAAATCCTTTTAGGAACCCTGTTTGACCCTTGTGTATAATTGTCGGATGCATGGTTTGAATCATATTTGCAATACATGCAAAGCATCTTCGTATAATTCATGTAGAAGTTAAAGTGGTGTCCAATTTGAAATGTACTACTTAGGTTCATCACACATTAGTATTCATTATAGCTCCTTCTTTCTGAGTGGAAGATAATTCGTCAAGTTAATACCTAAATATTAATAGCCGTTACGAAGAAAATGTCCGATATCTTTCCGAAATATTAATAACACTCTATAGTGAATCCATGTAAATCTGGACTATTTTCATTTTGTAGTTTGCGTCAAACTTTTGCAGCTTCAGTATATGATATGCAACCATTTAAAGAAAGCTGCTGTATATGAAAGCATAATGCACTTCCCCACCTCTTTACATACAAGTTCAGCTTTTGATGTTGCCAGAAATATTTTGCCACAGTGATTCTCTTGGTGTTACTCATGCTTTTTATTCTACTCAGGGTGACAACAGATAACACTGGTCAACAGTGAAATCATTACTGACTTGAAAAGGCCCTAATCTGTAGTATTTTGGTGTGCCGAACACGAATATAACCGTGAAAAATTTGTATTGGCTCTCGTTTTGAAGATATTCATATACCTCATTTTCTATGTTTCACTGTGTAAATTTCTCCAGTAGGACTGCAGCAACATCCGGAATAATGATGTAACATTGCATAATACCATCATGCTCACATCATCCACAGTTGATTGCATCATTTTCTGATGCAATGCAATACTAATGCCATGCGGCTGCTGAAGTAAGTTGACGTCAGCAGTGTACTATACATGTGTAGGCCTATTATACTAATGCCAGGCGGCTGCTGAAGCTGACGTAAGCAGTGTACTATATAAAGCCCAATCAGATAGGTTCAGCATTTAAAATATTTTAGACGTTGTGCGAGACAGTTCAAGCTACTGTTACATAAAACTTATTATTTTATCCATTTACGTACAATAAAGAACAGTAATGCCTCGAAAGCGTGTTAATACCGCGGACAATTTTTGCTATATTTGTGGGGAAGTGACATTTGCCAACCAGAAGAAAAGTATCAATTCTCAAGTGAAGAAGGCATATCATCTTTACTTCGGATGCAAGGTTGGTGACCAAGACAAGCCTTGGGCTCCGCATATATGCTGTGCTACATGTACAACACAGCTTTCACAGTGGTTGAATTGCAAAAGGTCATCAATGCCGTTTGCAGTCCCAATGGTGTGGAGAGAGCCAAGCAACCACCTAAATGACTGTTACTTCTGCTTGGTTCCTCCTCTTTCCGGCGGAATAACGAAGCGAAAGAAGTCGAGAATAGTCTACCCAAACATTCCGTCTGCATTGAGACCAGTTCCACATGGTGAGGGACTTCCTATTCCAGAACCTCCAGCAGAATATTCTCTTGATTCATCTGACGAAGACAAAGGTGAGTCGACCTGTTCTTCTCCTGGTCCATCAGCATGCAGTGATCCAGATTTTCACTGTGGTGCATCATCAACCCCACACAGAATAACACAGGAAGAACTAAATGACCTGATTCGTGATTTGGACTTATCAAAGAACAAGGCAGAATTGCTAGGATCAAGACTCCAACAATGGAATCTTCTAGAAGAAGATGTCACAATTACTGCATATCGAAAGCGCCACCAGCAATTGGAGCCTTTCTTCAGAAAGGAAAGTAATCTGATATTCTGTTCCGATACTGAGGGCCTCATGAATGCTTTAAAAATCACTCATGACCCACAAGAATGGAGACTATTTGTGGACTCTTCGAAACTGAGTCTCAAGGCTGTGCTTTTGCACAATGGAAACATTCTTCCATCTATTCCAGTAGCGTATGCTGTCCACATGAAAGAGACATACGATAACTTAAGGCAGCTACTGAATTCCATTGAGTATAACAAGTACAGCTGGCACCTCTGTGGTGATTTGAAGGTAGTTGCCCTTTTAATGGGACTGCAGCAAGGATATACAAAATACATGTGTTTCTTATGCGAGTGGGATAGCCGAGCAAGGGAAATGCACTACATGAGGAAGGAATGGACTCACAGGCAGAATGTAGCCATTGGAGAGAAGAATATCCAACACCCAGCTCTGGTTGAGGCTCAGAAAATCTTGCTACCACCCCTTCACATCAAACTAGGTTTGATGAAGAACTTCGTGAAAGCCATTGACCGGACTTTGCCAGCATTCCGATACCTGCATGAAAAATTCCCTCGACTCAGCGAAGCAAAGATTAAAGAGGGAGTTTTGTGGGTCCTCAGATTCGAGAGCTTTTCAAAGATGACCGGTTCAACAACTTGCTGGAAGGTGACGCGAAACAAGCATGGAATGCTTTTCGCCTAGTTTCTACAAACTTCCTCGGAAATGTTAGGGCAGAAAACTATAAGGAACTAGTAGAAGACATGTTGATGAAGTATAAGAAACTTGGCTGCAATATGTCTCTAAAGATTCACTTCCTTCATTCCCATTTGGATTTCTTTCCTAGCAACTGTGGTATTGTTAGTGATGAACACGGCGAACGTTTTCATCAAGATATCGCAACAATGGAACAAAGATACCAGGGAAAATGGTCCACTACAATGCTGGCTGACTACTGCTGGACACTCCTCAGAGATGCTCCCGAACAGCTGTACAAGAGACAGGCGAAGAAATCTAAGATGTAGTCAATGACTTGATTTTTTATAGGTAGGCTATTACAGTTGACCTTTTACTATTGGAATGCATTTCGTTATGTAAACATTAATTTCTTGCAGATTACAAAAAAACTAGAGCCAATTTTGCAATTTGACTGTCATATTCGTGTTCAGCACATAAAAATTGATAAGAATTGACTAATTTTATTTCAGTAACATGACTTTTGTAAAAATTTGTTGTCCAGTGTAATCACTCATTGTCGAACAAGAATCGTATTTTCCAGAAGGATATTACCGAAACTGAAGCCACATTAGTGCTACATTGCCATTTCGTGAAAAATTCGGGTATTTATTAGGAGTTATTGAAGATCTCCTACGATACCCACTGATGACAAGTCAGTGAGCTATAAAATTGTTGTTCCTTAGACTTATCGACAGTAAATTCGTAGTCTAACCAATGAAACGCCGTTGTCTGTTCATTTATGAGCCATTAAGACTTACCACAAAATCCTAAATCAGTTTTATTGACCGACGATGAAAATAGATGTTTGTATATACCTTAGACTGTTGCACATTTGTAAAATTGTAGGAAAGTCCAATCATAAGATACCTAAGACTCATCTGGAACCTCTTCCTGCATTTGGCGAACCATTTAGCAAAATAATGGTAGACTGCGTTGTACTCGTACCTGAGATCAAGTCAGGGAACCAATACCTCTGGACGATAGTGTGTGCGTCTACATGATTTTCAGAGCAATTCTGTTAATGAATATTAAAACATAAACAATAGTAAAATATTTGATAAAGTGGATAGATTTTATTCAATTTGGCCTTCCCAAAAATCTGTCCAATCTGATGAAGGGTCAAATTGTTTGTCTGGAATTTTCCAACATGTTATGCATGAATTAGGCACTCAACAATTTAAACAGTCTGCCTATCACCCCGAGAGTCAAGGGGCTAAGAGGGAGGGATTTTATCAGACTTTGAGAAAATATTATTCGATCTTGTTGCTTTGGTACAGGAAAAGATTGGGAAGATGTGTTAATTTACTGATGTTTGCTATTCGGGATCAGTTCAAGGTTTTTGTTCTGTTTTTGAACTAGTGTTTTGAGCGTAATGACCGTGGCCATTTATTGATAATGGTCCTAATAGAATTTAAAAAATGATTTTACTTATATTATATAATTGACAGCTCTGAGATGCGTTAACATAAAATGTGTCATGCAGATATGTTAACGGAGTATGATGATAGCAAAGAAAACGGTGGCACCAAAATAAATTCATTTCCAGTGCAAGAAATCGATGACTGTATTACCAAAATGTCAAGTATATTACCAAGTTTGGGACTCATACATTTGAACTTGTGATAGAACGTTTAGGAAAATCTTGAATTTATGAAAAATGAGCGAAAACCAACAAGTTTTGCAGCATTCAACAAATAATTTTCCCCTAGAATACAAAGTGAACATTTAAAAAGAACTTACAGTACTCTGAATTAAATCCCAAATAGTTCAAAAAGTTCTACGCCAATCCTAATGAATAAAGTTCCAATTACGGTCTGGTGGTGTTCTACATAAAGTCTCCAACTCTGAATGTGTTGATGTGACTGTTGTAGCCTGTGACGTGGAGATACAGACTTTTGAGGAATCACAATAATATAATCCATGATGTTGTTGTCTGAAGTCACTATAATTCCAAATTAATAATACATTCCAAGAATATTGTCTATCAACACTTTGTATTTCCAGTGAATAATAATTTAAATATTTAGTTCCACCTAATTGAAATATTGAAAAATAACAGTAAGAATTATTCTGCCTCAGATGTTAAATGCAAGAAGTAGTATTTTCTCAAACAAGCAAGACTATAAACCCCTCTACTTTACCTAAGTAGCAACGACCCATTTTAGAAAATACTATCTCAAATAATCAAATGTTCAGTTCTAGAACATTCTAATTTGTCAACAAGGCAATGTCGATTACTAAACTTATATTAAAGGACATGGGAAACATCGGCCAGACCAGGTAGTTCAATAGGGAATACCAATGTCCTGCACTCAGATCCAAATAAACATGTTGGCTTCCGTTGATGATGATCCTAATATTTAATCAACACTCATAGATAAAACATTCGCTTTATATTATGTTGTTCTCAAGTCCAAACAAAATCAATATCCATAGTCAGGTACACAGTGAGCTTGATTTTGGACAAGGTCAAGTTCCATATAAGTTCCATATACATACATGCATACATACATACATGCATGCATGCATGCATACATTGATACATACATACATACATACATACATACATACATACATACATACGAGAGGAAAAGACACACATTTCGCATTAATAAGGCAAGCTCTTCGGGCTAAGCAAAAAGATTTAAAATCAAATGGAAAAGGAAATAAACCTAATCGTAGTCAACCGATCACAGACGAAGAAATAATGCCTTGTATAGCAAAACAATAATGGGTATGGAAACACCTGAAGCCTTTGTTAACACATTGTAGTTTAACAACTCTTTGCATTTTGGTTTGGAGTGACTGAACATTACAATCTGAAATGGGGGGGGGTTTACCCTAAACAAAGATGTGAATCGTCTCAAGTATCTTGAACTCAATGAAAAAACAAGAACAGGAAACAATGTCAATGATATAAGGGATATTAATCCTAATATGTATGAAAACAAGAAAATAAAAAACGAAGAGAGAGAGAGATCCAGTTGCAGAGCTAAGACCAGCAGACTTTTGTCAACCTGAAAATCCTTTCTTTATTGCGCCCAACACAATGCTAATCTCAGCGGTAAACCCAAAATGGTTTAGGAAACATGTCTCTGTAATTAACAAACTCGCATGCATCCTGACAAAAATGAAACGAAAATCATATATTACAGAAATAAGGAAGTTAACAAACACTAGTAGCCGAAAGAACCTAATTAAAAGACAAAAACATTCCCCAACTGATGTCATGCAAATTTCAGCCCACAAAAATGTACAGTCAATACACAGCTACTTAAACATTAGTGACAAACAACAACAGACGTACTCGAATTACCTGAGCAACACCGGCCACCCAAGGAATGATGCTGTCAACCCCCACCCCCACAACAAAGAAATTTCAAACTGCAAAGCAACAGAATCTAGGATATCAAGTTCACAAATGTGGAATATTCAACCCATTCTACGGATTAAACATCACCGTAAAAAATATGTTTGTTATCAACCTCCCTCAAAACGTAAACGAGATCCCTAACTGGGTCAACTTCTTTCAACAGGCGAATTCTCAAACAAGGCCCATACAGCGGAAACGAAAGAGAATTATTGAAAGTGACACTGACAGTCGGTAGGAATAGCGGAATATGGACAGAAACGACATCAATGAAATGTAGTTAGGGTTAAATTGTTTAATTACCTCTTGTTCCTTCATTATTTTGATGTTTGCGGCTCGAATTGTAGTGTTGGTATAAATGCAAATAATAGCCATGTTACTGTTTATTACAACGAACAACGAACGCTGCAAATTCAATGTCTGTATGCATATTAATAACAAAAATGGAATGTTAACTGTCAGATTTGTATTTTTCTTCATTTAATATTACTAAAGGAAACATAGCAATTAATATGAATGAAGTGTACACGAAATTAAGAATCGTTACAGAACTTCTTTTTTGAGCGTACATACATGAGAGGAGTTGTGAACCCGTTCACTCCCCTAAAGTGCACTGGTTATGACCGTTAGTTTTATCTCCAATATAAAATGAAAACTTGTGGTATAAATAAAATATACGTATAGTATGTATGCTGTGTCAATGATATACCACTCGTTGTATAAATATTTAATTATAAGGAAACTCGGCAAGCCTCGATTCCTTTTAATGAAATATTGTATATCATTGATACAGCGCATAAACTATATATATATATATATATATATATATATATATATATATATATATATATATATATATATATATATATATATCACAAATACAAAATTAAAAATATTTTAGCAAATGTACATATATTGTACTAATCATATAATTGATGTTGTCAAAGAAATTTTTAATAAATACAATATAGTAGATTTTTCTTACTTTGCCAATATGTATATTTTACAGACACCTGTTTATGTAGCAACTCTTCTAACAATTACACCTGCCGATTGCGTATGAATGACTGTTGTGTACATATGTCAGTTGTGCACACACACACACACACACACACACACACACATATATATATATATATATATATATATATATATATATATATATATATATATATATATATATATATATATATATATATATATATATATATATATATATATATATATATATATATATATATATAAATTACGGCCAAATTATTTGTAATACGAAAAAATCTTTAGAAACTTTGAAATTATCACACCTCAACTTGGTGATACTATTTAAGTTATATAAAGGTTTAATATTGTTAGGCCTGTGTTATGTAATTGTCTTCATAGACTGGCTGGCCTTGTAATTTTGTAAACTGTCTGAAAACAGCGTGCCTGGCGGGTCCATACATTATTCGAGAAGAATACATAATGACAGCTCTGGAATTAGATTTCTTTGATGTGTGTATTCCTTTACCTACAGTTTCTAAGAAGGTTTGTTATTATTCATTTAATCGGTTGGAGAATAAGTCCAGTAGTTCTTATTTCTTCGTGCTTGTTTAAATTCATTTATTTATTTACTTATTTATTTACTTATCTATTTATTTGCAAAAAGGAAAATTTCACTTACATTCCTTCATGATCTTTTGGCAAAAGTAAATTGCATTGTATGATTCAACCAAATGAGGTGGACAGAAACGTAACGCTTTTACAACTGACAAATCTTTATATGTTACAATAGAAGAAAAATATACATTTGCTCTGTAAAAAGTAATGTATTTTCTTGTTTCCTGTTTACTCACTACCTGATTGTAAAAAAGGCTACTATTTGTTCGGTTTGTTTTGGTTTTTTGGTTGTTTATGGGTTTTTTTGTGTAGGGGTGTTGGTTTTGTTTCATGCATACCAAGGCATATGTGTGTGTGTGTGTGTGTGTGTGTGTGTGTGTGTGGTTTTTGAATTTCTAATGTAGCTTTAACAATTTTTCAGACAAGCAGCATGATGTCGCACCCAGTCACATTATCACGACACCAGGCCGACCAGTCCTAACACTAACCTCTTAATACTGTTAGTACCATTTATATGTCTTTGGTATGACTCGGCCGGGGTTCGAATCCACCACCTCCCGCATCCGAGGCGCACGCTCTAAAGACTAGGCCACCGGATATACGAAGGCATGATAAGTTTTGCCGACCTTGTTTGGTCTTGGTAGGATTCAGACCGAATCAATAAGCTATTATATTTCATAATAAAAGACCAGCTGAGCTTACTTTATTCAATCGAACCGGCGGCGAATGGATATTTTCTGTATATTTCAAGTGTTTTGGATCCATTTTCCATATTCAGCTCTTTTTTAATTTAAAGTTCAGTTTTAGTTTTGAAATGATATTTCCACTACAAAATTGATGCAACTCTGAATAATGGCTTTTTATTCGATACCAATGTGTTCAGTACGTCCCCTGCAAAGATATCGGTGATCTAGTGATAGATTACACTTAGTGATAGATTACACCTTACAACTGAGTTAATGAAGACAATGTCTCATGACAAGAAATCTAAATTAAACGCTGATTTGTGTACCTACCGTCTTGCCACTTGTTATCACACACACACACACACACACACACACACACATATATATATATATATATATATATATATATATATATATATATATATATATATATATATATATATATATATATATATATATATACAGTTTGTACGCAGTATCTATGATATACCACGAGATGTATACATTTTTCTTTAAAAGGAAACGAGGCTTGCCTTTATTAAAATTGGAGCTTTCATTTAATATATGTGCATACATATGTACATGCGCCCTATTCAATTCTAAAGATCAACATTCAAGTTAAATACACGGTTGTCGTTGGATCCCAATATTCTGACATTACCGTCTTTGCATTTTATGTGTGTGTGTGTGTGTGTGTGTGTGATTTGGATTTTTAACGTAGATTTTTACAAATGTTCAGTCGTATCGCTACGATGTCTGCAATGTGGCAGTTTAGAGTGATGTCTAGCACTGGGGCATCATGCCGCAGACATGTAGCATGATGTCCCACCCAGTCACATTATCCTGACACTAGGCCGACCAGTCCTAACACTAACCTCTTAATGCTGAGCGCCAAGCGAGGCAGCTGTTAGTACCATTGTTAAAAGTCTTTGGTATGACTCGGTCGGGGATCGAACCCACGATCTCCCGCATCCGAGGCGGACGCTCTAACAACTAAGCCACCGGAGCGGTTGCATTTTATGTATGTATGTATGTATGTATGTATGTATGTAGGCCACCGTATAATGTGATTTTTCACTGTACTCTTGGTTTCTCTTGGCTTTTTGGTTTCACTGTATTCTTGGGTTCTCTTGGTTTCTTGGTTTCACTTTTCGGACTACATTCCAAATTTGAAAAGTTAGACATCACATATTGATTTTATATCTTATATACAGGACAATAGCTATGTAATTTACCTTACACCAAGAAGAACCGTATGGGCCTGAAATAATTAGGAACGGTAAATGTCCAGAGAAAAATGTACCTGTACAAATAGTTTTGCAAACCCAGACGTCTTTAATTTAAATTTAATGTACATTCCTTTTTTGGCCCCATCAGTAAGTCCTACATGAACACAATAAAAAGCTTACCAGTATCTGGCTGTAATGTACATCTGGATGACCTGATTTGAAATTGGGTTTTAGTAATACGATAGTCAGTGCTTTGTCCTGCAGTGCATTGTTTAAATAGTTGCGTCAAATTGTCACATTGACGTGCGTCAACACGAAATGGGCAAAAAGGGCACCATACCTTTCAAATCAAACGGACGACCTGTACGGATTGTCTCATAGTTGCGGATAAATCACAGATAATGAAGAGCGCTGACTCTTTCTTGATTGAAATTACGTGTACTTTGTTACTCTTATTTTGGCACTCTATAACTATGAAAACGCCGCCAGAAGGCGCTTCTGTCGGCAGAATGCTACCATCTTCCAGTTTTTGTACAGAGAGGGTACCCATATTTACTGGGTTCCCATTATTTTAACTCTAATTGGATCAACTGACAAATGGCGGGAGTATATAACGTCATCATCTGCGCAAAAGAAACCCTGTAGCTTTCCTTTGAAACCATACAAAATTGGACAGAATTTTGCATGGCTCTCAGAAATGTTTCTGGAAAAATCTAGAAACTGTGTGGATCAGGGAAGGTATCATGCAGGATAGTTTTATTTATGAACCTAAATATTGAATTTTCTATGATTTCTCATCCTTTTATGTGAAGAGAGTTGTAACCCCACCTCCACAATCATTTTTAACCGGGAATGAGGATCAGCTTTCTCCACTGAACAAGTGGTTGCGGTAGCAATAATATTTATACTGTTTTCATCATTATTGCTACAAATGTAATATCAAACTTGCTTACATACATGATTATTAAATTCATATAACATAAACTCATTCTTACACAAGTATGCTAGTATATTGTACGGATGAGGGTTTTTCGCTAAAAAATGGCGACACCCCATCTTCATTTTTTTCATTTTTAACCTCACTAAGCCTATGACGTCGTCAACTTAAAAATGACATTATGCGTTAAATTAGAATATTATATATATATATATATATATATATATATATATATATATATATATATATATATATATATATATATATATATATATATATATATATATATATATAACCTTTAAAAGAAAATTTCTACTTAATTATACACACACACACACAAAATAAATAACATCATCATTTTGAAGATAATATTATTTATTATTTATTCCTATTTTAAAAAATTATGTTAATCATCTGGTTCCGTCCCGCCCCCTCCCCCCCCCCCAGCATTTTCTTGTAGAATCCAGGGATAACTCTTTCCATTTTTATTAGTATATTTGTAATTCTCTCTCTCTCTCTCTCTCTCTCGTTGAGTGCTTCAATGTGGGGAAAGGTTGTTTAGGGACTTATATGTCATGATTCGTTTGAAATAAGGTATACATTTATCTACTTTTTTGTCTGCATCTTAAAATCATATGCAAATAATTATTTATCAGAGAAGTTACATATAAACTGTACATGAAGAAAAACATTATAAGAAACGGAGTTAGAATGCATGTTAAGTTAGCAAAGCAGAGAGAGACAGACCAATCCATGTGCTATTTCTTATTACTTATTTATACTCATAGCTGAATTATTTGAAAAGAACGTTTTACCCATTTATTTAACAAGTATCACCTATGCAGCTTCTTGTTGTTGTGGGGTATAACGCCATTTTCAGCACAAGATAGGCTATACACGGCAGCCAGTATAACTTGTGGAGGAAGAACCCTGGACAAACCCGGGAAGAACCACTCACCCACGAGACGCTGCTGGCAGGCTTTCTCACATACCCACGTTAGCCCAGCCTGAGACTCGAACCCACGCAGACAGAGGTGAGATCACAGTGATCTGGAATGGTGAGCGATTTAGACCACTAGGCCACTCGGGACTTCCTTATGCAGCTTGAAAATAGCGGCATGCATCAAAACAACCATTGACATGTTCATTTACGAAAATGTTTTGAGAGCAATTGTATTTTTCCGTTAAAGAATTTGCCAAGCATTAAGTATCTTTTGGTCTCGTGTAATTATTATATATTTACTATATTATTTGCCAGACAGTATATATCGATTGGTCTATGTACTTATTATGTAGATAATAGATTATAAACACTGCTGGAGGTCTAGATATTCGGTACACAAATAGCACAATTAAGGATATCTAGGTGACTAATAAATGGAGATGGGTACCTTTTATTTCCAAACATACCTGTCATAAAAATGTTACGAGTTAAACTATTAACGATTACCACATAGTCACCTTGATATCGGCTACATACATCAAAACAGTCTTTGATAAGCCGACTTTCTCGAGTTGAAAAATGTCTGTGGCTTGATGGGTATTAGAAAGTCTGCAAATTCCGTACACGTACAGATATTACAACCACGTGAATAAAAAGGAAAATAAAAACCGTACATAAAAATAAGGTCTAAGGTGAATGAAAACCGTACATAAAATAAGGTGGAAGGAGAATAAAAACTATACATAAGAATAAAGTCTAAGGTGAATAAAAGCAATACATCAACATAATGAGGAAACGTAACATAGACACTTTAAACAAACCCACTGATATATAAAGCCGTTGTAGCTCACTTGGAAAGAACGTCAGACAAGTCAAAATCAGGGTTATTGGTTCTATACCAGATCAGGCATCCTGGAAAGTGGAAAGGCACATATATCCCAATTCTAAGGCATGACACAATATATCTTGCGTTGAAAGAGCCGTTAGAAACCAACCAACCATCTATTCATACATATATCGGTTAATCAGTTCGACCTAGAGCAAATGGTGTGTTAATGTGTTAATAATGACTGTGCCACATGGTGGGTGTGATGTTTTGAATGCAGTGGTGTAATTGTAGTTAGTCCTTGCACTTTCTGCTTCCGGCTGCTGCCGCTAGGTAGCCCCGAACATCCAGATGCAAAAAGGGGGGCCGAGTGCATAATCCAGTACATAGCCTCTCCAACGACGAAACTCTTGCAGTGCCTCCTCGTGGCAACACACGGTAAATGAGCATCATTAGACCCCAGGTTAAATTGAAGGGGATATCAGAGCAGCAGTGGACCCCAGAGGTGTGGTCTGCAGTTCCATAAAGTGTTTGGACACGCTTTAGCGTCACACCGACCACTGCCCCACCTATGGGCTAAATAGTGGGACCTGCCTACCATTCCAAGTAAAGTCCGATCCGGTTGACTGGGCGGATGAGATCATAGTCGACCCAATGGCCACGATAGCGGATCAGCAAGGTGCTTAGAAGAGTCAAGGACTTTGATGAGACACATTAGAAACCATGGCCATCCAACGTAGCCTCCAGTCATAGTGTATTCTTCGTGTCATTGGCAACCGGCTCCCGCGGCCGATAGAGTCTGATCGCCCCTGTGCAATGACTTTCCTACTTTAAAAGCTGTCCCGCACAGGTTATGTTGTGCAACCCATACTTGAAAGTGCTAGTACTTTTTTAAAATTCCTGCGGCGATGGGAGAGTGACGAAGCGACAGGTGGAGGTGACCACTGGCAGTCGTAGTCACAAAATCTGCATGTAGACGGCCCTTGGACATGTCGTTCTCCTTTGTATCCAGTGCAGCGGATGACTGAGAAGCTATTGTTAAGACAACAATGCTCACCCTTACAATGAGGGGTCTAGAAAAGGTGACCTAAACATTGTCTGTCCTACACGGTCTGGTGAGTTTACCGCGACTGGCAGATCATTCTCCAATGCTGTCGAAACTCAGAACCTAGCAGAACAAACAAACCGGAGAAAAATAAACTTAACATAGGAGCATGGAATGTCCGTACTCTCATGGATAGAGATATGGGGTCAAGACCCCAAGGACGAAAGCACTTATCGCAAGAGAACTAGCAGGATACAATACTGACTTGGCAATACTTGCTGGGGAGGGATCGCTGACGGAGGTCACAGATGTGTACATCTTTTTCTAGAAGGGAAAAGCAGAATACGAGGATAGAATCCATGGAGTAGGACTTGCCCTTCGGACAAGCCTACTGAACCACCTCCCAGACCTAACAACCTACATCAACAAGAGACTCATGAAACCCTGCCTCCCTTTGAGTGTCAAATGCTTCCTGACAATCATAGTGTCTGTACCCCAAGCATGATCTGCAAAGATGAAACAAAGGAACAGTTCTATACCGACTTAGACTCTATCCTCATCCCTGTTCCGGCAATCACAAGCTAGTCTTGATGGGTGAGTACAACGCCAGAGTTGGTACGCACTAAGTTCAGTCTAGTGGTGTGATCTGGGAACCTGGGGTTGGCAAAATGAACTTCAATGGTCTGCTTCTACTGAGCAACTGGTGATCTAGAATACAATATTTAGACAAGCGGCCAAGTACAAAACAACGTGAATGCACACAATGTCTAAGCATAGACTATATGATCACTAAGCAGAGGGACATCAGAGACATGCTCATCACTAAAGCCATGCGCGGATCAGAATGCTGGACTGATCACAGACTTGACAGAACCAAACTTAACTAACACATCATCCCTGAGCACCACAAGCGACCAAATAAAGAGAGATACGTCCTCACCACAGGCATGTTGTGGCACCCGGAACAAAGCATGAGTTCCGAATCAAACTCAATAACAAACCGTCTGACAAAAAATCACTGACTGAAGGCCCAACTAAAAAATGAACCCAGTTCTAAGAGATTGAGAGGGAAACAGACAAATCAGTCCTGCGTCATAGGACAAAAGTCCACCAGGAGAGACAAGTTCAATCACATGTAGGCAAGGGCTCAACGAGAACTCCGCAAAATGCAGGATCGATAGTGGGAAAACAAGGCTGAGGAAATCCAACAATATGCTGATCTTGAAATCAACTAAACAAACTTTAGTGTCATTGAAGCTGTTTATGGCCAATCCAGATCAGGATCCACCCCTCGACTCTCAGAAGATGACACTACAATCATCAAAGACATAAAACGGATAAAAGAAAGATGGAATTGGCATTTTAGCCAGCTCCTCAATCGCACATTCGTTGCCGATAGAGTAACACTGCAAAAAATCCTTAAAATACCAGTCTGAGAAGAGCTGGACTTGCCCCCATCTGAGGATAATGTGTATAAGGTCATTGAACAAATGAACTGTGACGGAACACCAGATGGAAACCCTGCATAGGTATTTGCAGCTTTCCTTGATATCGTCGCCAGCATCTGGGACGAGAAAGAGATGTCCGCAGATCTAAGAGATGCAACCATCATCTCACTGTGCAAGAATAAAGGTGCTCGAGCTGACTGTAACAGCTATAGAAGAATTTCTCTGATCTCCATTTTATCGCAATCATCTCTCAGGAACTGCTACCAGAATCAGAGTGTGGATTCCGTCCTAGCCGCAAGCACAATCAACATGATCTTCACTGTGAGGAAAATACAGGAGAAATGCACGGAACAGCAGATGGATCTTTATACAGTGTTCATCGATCTCACCAAGGATTTCGACTCTGTAACTTGGAAAACCTGACTGCCACAGAACATTCACCACCCTTATCTATTTCTTCTATGACAATATAACATGAGAGATCTTGTCAAATTGGGAGTTCTCAGAGCACATTGATGTCTCGACCAAAGTGAAGCAGGACTGTGTGCTCGCACCTGTGCTGTTAAAACTATTCTTCACGCAAGTCCTTCGCCATTATAAGATCTATACATTGAAGTCTACATCAAGTATCGCTTTGATGGATCCCTATTTGACTTTCTTCAGCCCTCTGCAAGAACAATGACACTGGACAGGCGTTTTCTCGAAGCTCTGTTTGCAGGTGACTGCGCACTTGTGATACATGGAAAACCACATACGACCATTGTGAAAATGTTCTCTGATGCATCGAGCTGTTTGGTTTGACAATAAACCTGGACAAAACAGAGGTACTCCTTCAGCTAGCTCCTTACACAAACATACCACAACCCACCATCAAGATCGAGGGTAGACAGTTGAAGAACGTGGACAGCTTCCCGTACCTGAGAATCACGATGTCCTCAGATGGGTCCCTGGACAACAAAATTACAGCCAGTATCCGGAAAGGCAAGTGAAACAGGACCGGTGCTCCTAGCATTGAGGCACTGAGTCTGAAAGCCCAGCTCAGTTGGTCTGGTCACGTCGTTCGGATTGAGAATATCATAATACCAAGACAGATCTTATATGGTGAACTGAAGTACGGAAAGCGGAAACGAGGGCGCCCCAGGAAAAGGTACAAAGACAACCATAAGTGTAAAAGCTGAAAGCCTTGGCCATGAACTTGTCCACCTGGCGCACGCTCATCACAAAGGCTGCTGCACTAGTGGGGGAATACCCTCGCCAAAGACACACAGCCACATCGCAGCCTCCCAGACCATAATGTATACAGACTTCCCATGCTCAACATGCAGCATCCTGTGTGCATCTAGCTTTGGACCCAGGAGTCACATGCGTAATCACCGTGGGACGTACAAATAGCGTCATCATTGGACAAGATGGATAACTGGATAAAAAAATGGTTGCATTTGATATTTAAAACTATGAGTTCAACTTTCTTGAAGTTTCGTACACATTTTAGTGCTATGCAGTCTGTGTTAATTTCTTTCCTCAGTAGGCTCATAGAAGCAGATAATTAGACAAGAGGGCATAGTTTTAAAAAATACTAGTCGCAGAACATGGAACCTCTATAACTTTTGCAACTAAAATAATGTACATAAAAAGTTTACTGAAATAACTCTGACTGTTCATTCCCATAGCACATCACAACACCCTTTTAAAATGATGTTGTATGGTCCAGTTAAGTAACCTGAATGGTAGATAATTTTGTTTGCTTAATCTTTAAAGACATTGGCTTGATTTATAATTTAATATTCTTAATATTAGGTTTTGATGTTTTTCTTACAATGAGAATGGAAGTATTTGTTTTTCCTAAAACATAAAAACCTACATGCATTATTATTCCTGTCATTCTGTTGATCACAGCCAAATTACCAAACACAGGGAAGGGAGTATTAAAAAAGGTTGTAGCTTTTGTGCACGTCTTATTTTATGGGACTTCGATTGACTATTTATTTAAAATAAAATGTTCTGGTGTTATAATAATAGCACTAACTGAGAATGAGCAGAAAAAATGAACGTAATACCTAATGCATGGGTTTCCACTTTCCAGGTACGTTCCCAGCAACGATATGTTATCAACATGTTAATCAAAATATAAATTACCTACTGTACCTGTGTTAATAGTTGCGAGTAAAACATAATTAGTACAGTTTTGCACGTATATGTTTGCGTGTGTGTTCTGAAAGGTAATTCAAGAACAATATAAAAACCATCAGATAATTTTCAATCTTGTTTTCAGAAGAATTTGTATTTTCGAGCTTGTTCTTGAGACATTTTTCACGGAATTGTCTGTACTTAAATGTTTATACTTTAAATCTGATTGAAAAGGAACTCGTGTTCCGTGATCGTGTGCAGCGATTCCCGAGGGTAGTATATTTGCGTCCTTAGCTATTTTAATATACTGAATTTGTTCTGTGATCGTGTGCAGCGCTTCTCGAGTGTGGTATATTTGCGTCCTTACCTATTTTAATATACTGAATTCGTTCAGTGATCGTGTGCAGCGCTTCCCGAGGGTGGTATATTTGCGTCCTTAGCTATTTTAATATACTGAATTCGGTCCGTGATCGTGTGCAGCGCTTCTCGAGGGGGGTATATTTGCGTCCTTAACTATTTGAATATACTGAATTCGGTTCACCCAATGCTATAGAAAGACTCCTTGACTATTTGACGAGAGCTGTAGAACCTGATATACTTAGTCATCGAGAACTGGACATCACGAGTTACAATATTCCGTTGATAAATCTAATTAAATATATCTATATAAATTATATTTATTGCATAAATTCTATTTGTGGATGAAACATCATTTATATTTTTTGTCGATAACTACTATACTTTTATGTCTTGTTGATAGAATAAAACATTATTCATAGTTCTGTAAATGTTAAACTTCGATGCACTTGTTGATAGGAAAAATATTGTGTATTTTTGTGCTTAAATTCTAAACATTGATATCCCATTGCGATAGATCCATATAGCAATAACATTTAAGTTCCAAACGTTTAGTTTTTTCTTGTTTGATTACTTGTTTAAGTTACATTTTCAGATTAGTTCTAGTTAGGAGCGATATCATTTTCTTATATTAGTTGTCCTACATGGTGCGCATCATTCTTTTGAATCCATCGTTGGACCTTATGCGCACGAATTTAGTGTCAGATCCATTCGTCGTTCAATTACATTATAACTAAATAAAAAGGACCTCAATTATGAAATTGCTTTCAGTACCTTCACTAAATTCCAATCCCAACCAGAATTCATCATGTTAAACGCTCTCTCTCCCTCTCTCTCTCTCTCTCTCTCTTCTGATATTTAAGACATTATTCTTATGGTATAATTGTCACGTTATTGTGGATGGCTCATAACATTTGTATACTCGTTAAGTGTGACAAGTACTGACTTTTCTTTCGCACTCTTAAATTTTTGTAAGATCCAACATTTTAATTTAAGGATTTGTTCTACTTGGTTTGTAACCAATAATTGGTATGCTGCGATACAAATATAGCACATAATTAATCGTGATATGTGTTACACTGTTGCTGGAGTATGCCTTTTCATGAAAGAGGAAAGCATGAATCTGTTTCTGTAACTTTTTGAGAGAAATTGTTGTTTGGTAAAATGGTACCTATGCTGTGTGAAAAATCCGTTTATGATACACACGAAGAAAGAGGCAAGCACGCAGTCAATAGTGACACGTGTCCATGACAATAATAATGTCCAAAACATATCACCTGCCAAATTATATAACCAAATACCTGTCTATCTATAACCATACAAAGTATCCACATTCATTTCCAAAAACTGTCTGTCAATTCTTCCATCTATCCATACAGTCATCCATCCATCCATCCACCCATCCATTCATCCATAAATACATACATGCATACATACATACATACGTACGTATCTACGTACGTGCGTGCGTGCGTGCATACATACATACATACATGCACACATACACACATAGATACATACATATGTGCATGCATACACACACACACACACACACACACACATACATCCATACATACATACATACATACATACATACATACATACATACATACATACATTATTTGGAAGAAAGCTCAAAAGAATCACATACAATAGTTTTTGAAATCTCATTCAAGCTTTAATGCATGAAAATGAGTTGCAGAAATTGCCGTCTAATCAATGTAATATATCATACTGCTATTAGCTGCTTCTCTTCCTCTAGGTCACCAGTATAAGGCTTATGATGTCGCACTTCAAAATAAAAGCTTCTGACAACTTATTTTATTATATGGAGACGGTACGAAGTGTTTTACAACACAAGCCCATTATGCAATATGTACAACGTCGTATTGATTTTTAAATGAAGGCGAACCAGGTCCAGATTTTGGGAGAAGTATGTTTACTTATAACATAATTTAATGTCTATTTTTCATAGACACTTGAATGGGAATGAGTTTGTTTTTGACCACATAAAGGGCTTTTGCATGCAAACTTCAGATACTTAATTTACAGTCTGCTGGTGAGAAGGGCCATTGAATTTCGGGACAATGTACTTTGAACTAAACCTTCCAAAAACGTTCAGTAAAGTGCACTGCTTGGCAATATGAATCACACTGCTTAACAATATGAATCACACTGTCGCGGTCTGAAGTTTGATTGCAAATTTGTACATTATATACATTAGCTTTAGTTGAGGTTCATTAGAACATTATTAATATCTTATAAAATAAGAAAACAACCCCCTCCAAGAACAAAAACAGAAAACCACCAAAAAAAACCCAAAGTTTTAAATAGATTACGATATGTGAGTTCATCCTAACCAAGAAATGTATCTTACAATCTCGATAGGCTATTGCAACTGTGTATCATTCACAGATTCCACGTATGTCTGTGTGTGTGTGTGTGTGAGAGAGAGAGAGAGAGAGAGAGAGAGAGCAGTGATGATTCCGATGACATTGTGTACCACGTTTACTTCATTTAGAAAACAGATATCAATAATATTTCTCTTATAATTATCTTGCGTCGGTAATGGTTAATCAGTGGAAATTCATGACTGATTTAGAGAGTACAGAAGCGATAACCTAATATTGAAACATAACCTACTATTGCAACAATACGTATTTATGCGTATTGATGCGCCATGGGCGAATCACATTCGATATACTAACAGTATTGTTATATTAAATCGCTTTATATCAACACTTTAAAAACTATGTTATTATTGATGTGTGTATATGTACATACACAGACATGCAGATTATCCCCTGAAAAAAGAGGTCAAACTAACAAAGAATAGCAGCAAAGACTGCATGATAATTTCTTCATTGCTGTAACAGTAGTAATTTTTTTATTTTTTAAGTTTTAAATTTTGGTGAATTTTTCATGAAAAATCGAAAACATGAAACACAATATTTCCTTAAATGTTCACCCTGTTTGGTCCATGAATTGAATTGACTGTGCAGACGCTTTTATGCTCTTATTTGACTTAATGTGAGCTTTTATTCTAGTTCAAAAAGCATCGTTTGGAAACTACTTTTTTCTTCATGTTGATACTACTCTGACCTTGACCTTTAGGCTTCGACCAATGACACAGTAATTTTCTTTCTAACTTCAAGTTCAAATTCGTGCCACAAGCCACTCCTGTTCCAGTCACCTTGATATTTACCTTTGACCTTTAAATAGCTGTTTTTATTTTATTTTTTAATTTTGCAAAGTGCAAACCTTGCAATGAGTGTGGCTGACGTTTGGAACTAATGGTATTCTGTATAAAATTATTTCCTTCTTTACGTCAAAGTGACTTTAATATTTGATCTTTCAAACCCAAAAATGCAAGTGTAAGCTTCACATCAAATTTGACTGCATGCAATCTAAAACCACGTCTTGTGCAGAAACATTTTTGCTTCTTTCTTTAAGTTACACAAATCTTGACTTTGGACCTAATGACTAAAAAATGGAGCACCTTTATATTTAAACCAAGTACGAGGCATATGAAAAGTTGCGTTGAGGTCCATGATCCGTAAAAGCATGCATGGACAGACGGATGGACGAATGGACATCATACCATAAACTTTCCGTCTTATGTTACGTTTCTCAGTGTGATGTATGTTTAATTTTTATTGTGCGATTGACCTTTGTCCATAAATGAATGTAGGAGTTAGGGGCCTACCTGAATAATGTCTTTTTATAAGCACTCTATGTCATGGCTATTTTTAAATATGATTGTAGATCATATTTTAAGATTATTAGTAGTTGTAAGTAACGTGTTATTGGATTTGATTTCAGGACATTGGTGTTACCGTAGAGAATTGCTGATGTACGTGCTGTGTGTCATGTTCGTTATTAAAATTATATTTATTATTTAATATTATTCATTAGAAATACAAAGTACTCATTACTATAGGAATAAATCACTATTCTGGGATCATTGTGAATTCATTTAGAGACATTTTGGACGATATCATTGTGATACATCAAGACTGTTAGAACATCAACACTATTCCAGGCTATTTGTACATAAACACATTCAAGATATCAATTTACACATAACACCACTGGAATTCATTCGGTATACTCTATACTTTAGGACTTGTGATAAAACTTTTAGAACTATGTGGAATTTAATTCAAAATACTGTAAGTTCTTTTTAAATTTTCACTTTATATTCTATGGAAATACATTATTTGTTGAATATTTCAAAACTTGTTGGTTTTGGCTCTTTTCTGTTTCTTAGTTAACGACCATAGAGTTGTAATAGTTATAATCTAATCTAACGCGCCTAAATTGCCAGCGATCGTACACATTTATTAGACTTCTATTAACAAATATTTGTTGCAATTTGTTCCATATACCTTGGTTTTATTAAATGATTTTTACAGCACCCCTAATGTATATAATATGCATTATATTATTAAGAGAAAGTTTGGAAACGTCATTATTTGATTTTGAAAATTCAGAAGTGGTGGTTTGATATAAAGTACACATATCTAACAAAAGCTAAATACCATTATTAAATAAAACTTCATCTGGATAAATTGATGTACAAATATATAGTTTAGGGTTCTTAAAACACACTTTTGGAGGTATTATCACAGCGGCTTGCATGGTTTCAAAGTAATCCTTAAAAATATATTAAAAATATTTAAAAAAATAAAAAAAGCTACATCGTACATAACCAATATTAAAATCATATGCTAAAATCCAGCATTTTCATTGAACTTCGTATGTTTTGACAACGGTGGGTAAATGTAGTTTTGGAATTTAGCTTCAAACCGAATTTTATGACCTTTACTTGTTGTGTCAGAGAGCAAGATTTAAGTTTTGGGATATTTTAGTATCTATGGCATCTATTCCGTCGGATCCAGCGTTTCTTCTAAGATGAATCAAATGCCCTTTTAAGATTTTTTTATTTGAAATAATTCTAAATATTCAACCAGTGAATTTCTTTCTGTATTTTATCATTGTATATTTCTCCTCTAAAACGTCTGGTTGAGAATAGCTTAAAATTTCATGATCGACTATCAGTGTCCTGTAATCAATCGATGAATGATTAATAATCGAGGCCGTCCCTGCAGCTGATCGTCAGTAATCCTGTTACGAATTGCAACTATTCTCGGACTTTTTAGTCCATACAATTTCCCGTAAGAAAATAAAAAAAAAAACTCTTGAGAATAAGAATACGCAAACATTCCTAATACACACAGACAAGTTTCTGCTGTGACGCAGACGATGTTATGATTAATTAGTCAATTAAATGCAGGTGACAGATGCTCAATAGACTATATCAATCGGAAGAACACACTTAAAAAAATCATACGTACGCTTTACAGGCCTAATTCCCCCTTCTTTGTATGTGCATGTGTCATACCATTATAAATGTTGATCTAATATACCACAAATATTAGGGCTGAAAAGCATAAAATAAATGATTGTCATCATGACTCACAAAGTGTATAAGCTACTGAACCTATGGCATGACGATTTTAAGGGTTACCTTTATTGGAATTGGTATTGAATATTGTAAAGAGCTGCGCAACAGTCATCAGTGCAAGTGGGCTAGCTTTTTATCCACTTTCTGTTTGTGTGTCTGTCTGTCTGTGCCTGTGTGTGTGGCGAATCAGAGTATTTTATCCGTTACCTCTGTCAAATTGGGCTGAGAATAAGGGAAGAAATAAAGGCATAAAAATCCCCTCAACTGGTTTAAATGATTAAAAGATTCTGACTTACCGTCGTTGTCCATATTTCTGCCTCGTTCACCAATTAATCGGCCTTCTCTGGTAGAAAATTAATTTATTTTCGGGAAATTATTATCATTGTACCATACGTTTATAGCCAATCTATGTTTTGCTCAAAAATCAAGCAATTTAAGTTACGAATTTTGGGTTAGGCGTTACAGGCTGAGAAGTTTAATACTGTTGACTATCGTCCCGTGGAATATGATGAATCTTTGCATTACTGGAGAATTTAGGTGAAACCGAGATTTGAATTTACTTCTTGCTTGCAAGCAAGTAGATTTTAACTCCTACCGGTACGGTATCGACTCCGAATTTTCGCTTAGGCCGTAGCTGCAGTAAACGTCTTAACGGTACGGCGTAGCTTACCATACAGGTGTCCTGATTGCAAGTGATCCATTTCATAGTATTACTTGTCAGATTTTCATTCTCGTGACATTGTACATCTCTTGTGTAATAATACCTTTTTTTACTCCAACAATATTTATGTGAATAATTAATGGAAGGCCCAACTTTATCGAAAATAACAGCACCTGCTGAAGATATTTTGAAACTAATTTTGGATATGTTGCAAACTACTTTATCGTTTGAGTTCTGCTAATCTAAATGGTATGCAAAGGGTTATGCTTAATCTACATGATATGAAAAGTGTTATGCCTATTATACATGGTATGCAACGAGTTATACCTAATCTACATGGTATGCAACGAGTTATACCTAATCTACATGGTATGCAACGAGTTATACCTAATCCACATGGTATGCAAAGTGTTATCCCTAATCTACGAGTTATGCCTAGTTTACATGGTATGCAACGTGTTATGCCTAGTCTACATGGTATGCAACGTGTTATGCCTAGTCTACATGGTATGCCACGTATTATGCCTTATCTACATGGTATGCAACGTGTTATGCCTAGTCTACATTGTACGCAAAGTATTATGCCTAGTCGACATGGTATGCAACGTGTTATGCCTAATCTACATGGTATGTAACGTGTTATGCCTAGTCTACATGGTATGCAACGTGTTATGCCTAGTCTACATGGTATGCAACGTGTTGTGCCTAGCCTACATTGTACGCAAAGTATTATGCCTAGTCGACATGGTATGCAAGGTGTTATGCCTAATCTACATGGTATGTAACCTTTTATGCCTAGTCCACATGGTATGCAAAGTGTTATGCCTAGTCTACATGGTATGCAAAGAGTTATGCCCAATCTTAATGCTATGCAAAGAGTTATGCCTAGTCTACATGGCATGCAAAGAGTTATGCCTAATCTTAATGCTTTTCAAAGAGATATGCCTAGTCTCCATGATATGCAAAGAGTTATGCTTAGTCTACATGGTATACAACGTGTTATGCATAGTCTACATGGTATGCAACGTGTTATGCCTAGTCTACATGGTATGCAACGTGTTATGCATAGTCTACATGGTATGCAACGTGTTATGCCTAGTCTAAATGGTATGCAAAGAGTTATGCCTAGTCTAAATGGTATGCAAAGTGTTATGCCTAGTCGACATGGTATGCAACATGTTATGCCTAGTCTACATGGTATGCAAAGAGTTATGCCTAATCTTAATGATAGGCATAGAGTTATGCCTAGTCAACATGGTATGCAAAGATTTATACCTAATCTTAATGGTATGCGAAGAGTTATGCCTAGTCTAAATGGTATGCAACGTGTTATGCCCAGTCTACATGGTATGCAAAGTGTTATGCCCAGTCTACATGGTATGCAAAGAGTTATGCCCAGTCTACATGGTATGCAAAGAGTTATGCCCAGTCTACATGGTATGCAAAGAGTTATGCCTAGTCTACATGGTATGCAAAGAGGTATGCCCAGTCTACATGGTATGCAAAGTGTTATGCCCAGTCTACATGGTATGCAAAGAGTTATGCCTAGTCTACATGGTATGCAAAGTGTTATGCCCGGTCTACATGGTATGCAAAGTGTTATGCCCGGTCTACATGGTATGCAAAGTGTTATGCCCAGTCTACATGGTATGTAAAGAGTTATGCCAAGTCTACATGGTATGCAGAGTTATGCCCAGTCTACATGGTATGCAAAGAGTTATGCCAAGTCTACATGGTATGCAACGAGTTATGCCTAGTCTACATGGTATGCAAAGAGTTATGCCTAGTCTACATGGTATGCAACGTGTTATGCCTAGTCTGCATGGTAGGCAAAGAGTTCTGCGTAATCTTAATGATATGCAAAGAGTTATGTCTAGTCTACATGGTATGCAAAGAGTTATGCCTAGTCTACATGTTATGCAAAGAGTTATCCCTAATCTTCATGATATACAAAGAGTTATGCCTAGTCTACATGGTATACAAAGAGTTATCCCTAGAATACATGGTATGCAAAGAGTTATGCCTAATCTTAATGGTATGCGGAGAGTTAAACCTAATATTAATGGTAAGCAAAGAGTTATGCCTAGTCTAAATGGTATGCAACGTGTTATGTCTAGTCTACATGGTATGCAAAGAGTTATGCCTTGTCTACATGGTATGCAAACAGTTATGCCTAATCGTAATTGTATGCGAAACGTTATACCTAGTCTACATGGTATGCAAAGAGTTATGCCTAGTCTACATGGTATGCAAGGAGTTATGCCTAGTCTAAATGGTATGCAAAGAGTTATGCCTGATCTTAATGATATGAAAATCGTTATGTCTTGTCTACATGGTATGCTAAGAGTTATGCCTAATCTTAATGAGATACAAAGAGTTATACCTAGTCTACATGGTATGCAAAGTGTCATGCCTAGTCTACATGGTCTGCAACGTTTAATGCTTAGTCTACATTGTGTGCAACGTGTTATGCCTTGTCTACATGGTATGCAAAGTGTTATGCCCAGTCTGCATTGTATGCAAAGAGTTATGCCTAGTCTACATGGTATGCAAAGAGTTATGCCTAGTCTACATGGTATGCAAAGAGTTATGCCTAATCTACATGGTATGCAACGAGTTATACCTAGTCTACATGGTATGCAAAGAGTTATGCCTAGTCTACATTGTATGCAACGTGTTATGCATAGTCTACATGGTATGCAACGTGCTATGCCTAGTCTGCATGGTAGGCAAAGAGTTCTGCGTAATCTTAATGATATGCAAAGAGTTATGTCTAGTCTACATGTTATGCAAAGAGTTATCCCTAATCTTAATGATATGCAAAGAGTTATGCCTAGTCTACATGGTATACAAAGAGTTATCCGTAGAATACATGGTAGGCAAAGAGTTATGCCTAATCTTAATGATATGCAAATAGTTATGTCTAGTCTATATAGTATGCAAATAGTTATGCGA
>CM068824.1:35725479-36047979 GCA_028554795.2 Sinohyriopsis cumingii
AAATGTCATCATCGACAAACAAAACCCTAAAGAAGCCTTCATGAGGGCTGGCAAAAATGTCTTGCTGCAAACGGGCAAAGACATTTTGGGTCGACGAGACACACCTATAAATGCCCTGCACGCTACCGAGTCAGGCATTCAGCAAGGACAAGGCAGAAAGAGACGAAGAAGAAAACACCCTTTCACCAGACTTCAAGCGAGAAAGGCCAAGAAAAGAAGAACCGTTCGAGACTTAGACGTTTTCGATTATTGAGAAAAGAGACAAAAAATGATGCACCGAGAGTCTTGCGCTTGTTCCAAGACGGAACTGGATCTGTTTGCCATGCCCCCCACGATGATGACCATGCAAGAATCCCAGTGGGTGGAATTTAATCCCATCTCCTCTTTGACCGATTCTGCTCCCATCGAATTTGAAATCAAAGGACAGCCCGAAGATTACATCGATCTGAATAGCAGTTACCTGTACTTGAAAGTCAAAGTAACCGAAGCGAACAACGTTGCCATAGACAATGATGATGTAGTAGCTCCCGTCAACAATTTCATGCATTCCTTGTTCAGCGAAGTGGACTTGTACTTGAATAACAAACTGGTCAGCAGCAACATGGATACTTACCCTTACCGAGCCTACCTGGAGAATCTCTTGACGTACGGAAAAGAAGCCAAAAACACTCATCTAGATGCTTGCGTGGTATGGAAACCTGACCAAGCGACTAGGTTTAACAAAGTTACAATTGTTGCTGTTGAGGATCCAAATACAACGGGATTTGTAGAACGACGAAAGAAAATTCATCTAAGTCGTAGTTTAGAACTGATGGATCGCTTGCATTTGGACATGTGGTTACAAGAGAAGTATTTGCTGAACGGGGTGGATGTCCGCCTGAGACTGAATCGTAGCAGTGCCACTTTCCATTTGATGACTGGTGCTGATGCCACTTACAAAACCTTCATCGAAGAAGCCAAACTTTACGTGCGTCGTGTGGAAGTGTTACCTAAAGTAGGTAACGACATCAGTCAGACATTGAGCAGAACAACCGCCAAGTATCCCATACGACGTGTGGAAGTGAAAACGTTCACCATTGCCTCTGGACTCCGATCCAAGATCGAAGATCATCTTTTCCAAGGACAGTTACCCAAACGTTTGATTGTTGGCATCGTCAAGAATTCAGCTTTCAATGGTGACTATAAAGAAAATCCTTTTGAGTTTCAACATTACAGAGTGTCCAAGATCGAAGTCAGTCGCGATGGCAAGACCTTGTGTACCCGACCTTTCGAACCAGACTTTAATATCGCCGATAGGACTAAGTCGAATTACTTGAGATCGTACTTGTCCCTGTACGAAGCCACCGGACAGTTAGGAACCAACACCAGTCACGGCATTACGTACGACGAATATGACGGAGGCTATGCTTTGTGGGCTTTCGATTTCACTCCTGACCAGGGCAGCGACGAGGGACATTTCCACCCTATAAAATCTGGCCAGATTCGTGTGGAACTTCAGTTTAAAGAACCACTGCCAGCGACAGTGAACGTCATCCTGTATGCAGAATTCGATAATACCATAGAAATCAACAGTTTGAGAGAAGTCATTCTAGATTATTAGAAAGCCATGGAAGACTGTTATCCCTCTTTACCTAGTGGAGAAACTTTGGAGATGGAATGTAAGGAGACCGTGGAAGGAGAAGAATCTCAAGACAAAGACGAAGAAAATATCATAATGAAGTCGAGATGGCCAGAACAAGAAGCCCATTTAGTCTGCTGTTTTGCCAAACACTTGGTTGACAAAATGACGGAATTGATCAAGAAAAATTGCTATGGATGTCAAAACGATCATCCCAGTCAAATTCAACACGATAAATGCCTGATGTTAAGTCAAGAAGAAAAATTGGACGAGTATCTGGACGAAGCTTGGAGTCTCATCTCGAACAAAGACGTGTTGCACCAGTGGTATAAAGACTTGCGTGAACATTCTTGTCCACCATTAACCACTCAAGAGATCCATCGTATCGAAGCTCTCCTGAATCAGAGTGAGGAAACAGAACGAATAACCGTTTATTCGTCAGACATTTTCAAGCAAAAAGTCAGAATCGAATTGACGACTTATTATTACCTGTGAAGAAGAAAAACACACAAACACAAATGGATACCTGGGAACTTTATTACCTTTTGAACCACAGTTCGTATACGGCTTCTTGGAATCCCGTCGTCTGTGCTAAAGATGAACTCCCTCATCGCAAACCTAAAGACCATCAAGCTTACGTGATCAACACGGATGACAGTCATCTCCCAGGAACCCACTGGGTAGCCGTCTACTTTCCTCAAGAAGGATGTGTGGAATATTTCGATTCGTACGGATTGCCCCCTTTGGAAGACGATATCATCGACTTTATGAGAAGAAATGCTCAAACCACCCGATTCAATAATGTGAAATTACAAGGCACAGATTCCTTGGTGTGTGGACAGTACTGTGTGTATTTTCTGCATCATCGCAGCCTGGGCTATTCCTTAGAACATTTAGTGACTCATTTTGATCCTCGTTCTTCTGCTAGAAACGATGTGAAAGTAGATCGATGGTTTTGTGACCATTATGCTTATCTTTTGTCTCAAGCTAGGAAACGTAGTGTCCATCAATGGCCTAATGATTTCCAACAGTGGAAATCACAATTTCATTCACAACGTTGTCAGCCTTGTTTAAAGTAGATTGTATTTGAAGAAAAAAATGTTAGTGATTTGAAAAAAATTGTTTGATGTTATAGTGTTGGATTATTGTTAAAAATGTTGTTGTTTAGTGTTAAGTGATTTTTGAATAAAAATGTTGTGTTTAGAAAAAATGCCTTTGTCTTTTGTTTAGCTATAAGAATGTTGGATTGATGCTCTTTCATTTCTTACTATCCCTCTCATGAACGTTGCGGCTCGAAAACCGTGTGGGGGATGTTTTCCTTCACGTCCGCGCTTTAACTTTAAGAACCGGGTTGTTCCCAGTCTAGCCATCCATTGTCGACTCATCCTCCTAAGAAGATGTGCTCCAAACTAGCTAAGCTCAACGAAGCATACGTGAATCTGCATAGGGTCAGACACAGTCTGATACCGAAGCCAGAAGAAATAGAGAATGTGAGAATGTTAAAAATCACTGAAGACCTGATAGAAGAACTCTTCCGAGAAGAAATGAACAGGGAGAAAGAAGAATGGACAGAGAAGTACAGACTTCAGAGACAGCAGCAACAGCAGCAACAACAGCAACAGCAGCAGCAGCAGCAACCTGAAGCTGACAGAGGCTTTGTCGATTGTCGTATCGACACCAAAGAATTCTTCTTCTCTTTCCGAAGAAGCAGACCTATCGCCAGAAAGTCTATCCTCAGAGGACATCGCATTCTTAGAAACTAAAAAAGAATGCCATAGCAAAACAAAAAAACAGCCCTTTTCAGGGCTACCCAATACTCTAGAAAAGAAATAACGATCGATTTGCCAATGTGTGTAGGTAGAGTAGTGTGAAAATAAACACTAACTCTTTCTTAAAAAATGTGAGGGTATGTGTTTGAGTTTGTGTTTGTAAGTGATAAAGTGGGATGGTGTGGATAGTAGATTAAAAAGATGTTTGTTTTTTTGGGCTGTTTGAGGTGTAAATTTGGGGTTAGATTGGATTGCTTTGCGTATGTGGATAGTCTATTGAAGTGATGGGTAGCATAAAAAAGTGAGTGAGTGTTTCTTTTAGGTCCGCGCGTTGTTGTTTTTTGGTCATGATCTAAGTAAGATGAATTTTATGTTTTTAGGGGGATGTTTTCCTTCACGTCCGCGCTTTCAGTATAAATTGAAACTCGTTCGGCAGTCCAGCTACCCTTGTTGATTGATCAACACAGCCAGAAGAATGACTAGCAGAATAGTGAAACTGTTAGAACTCCAGATGCACCTGGAATATGCCAGGCGGATAGTAAACGAACTATCAGCAGAGGCTATAGTAGAAGAAGCAAGAGTAAAGAAGGAAGAGAAGGAGAGAAGAGAGAGGGAAGAAGAGGAAAAGAAAAGAAAAGAGAGGATGTCGTTCAATATTCCCGAGACAGAGGATTGGGGTGTTGAAGCGAATCATCCTCCCTCTGCGCTCCCCAAAAGAAAGGTGAAAGAAGACTGGGGAAGAAGATGCGTGTGCGGCGCCAGGCCAGGAAGGTGCAACCATTAGATAGGTGCATCAGGAGTTCAAAAAACAGCCCTTTTCAGGGCTACCCAATACTCTAGAAAAGAAATAACTAACAATTTTGCCAGTGTGTGTAGGTAGAGTAGTGTGAAAATAAACACTAACTCTTTATTAATAGTGGAAGTGTATGTGTTTGCGTTTGTGTGTTTATAAGAGCTCAGGTATGTTTGTGTGAATAGTAGATTATGGGTTTCTTAGCAAATGTGGAGAGTATAGTTAGGGTTATATTATATGAAATGAGAAAGTAGGGGGATGTTTTCCTTCACGTTCGCGCGATGTTTGGTCATCATCTAGGTAAGATCCATTTTATGTTTTAGGGGGATGTTTTCCTTCACGTACGCGCTTTTCGTATAAGAACCCACAGTATTCATCGTTCAAACCATTCTGCAAAGAATAAAAAGAAGATGGCGTCAAACCAAATGGACAAGATGCAAACCTTGCAAGACGTTTTAGACAACTTAGGAATAATGGAACAGATGCTAATAAGACTGGTTGAAGACCATTATTCCTATAGTCCCCATCGTGTAAAGATGGAAATTAACAATTTAAGAAAAGCAAAGGACAAGATTAGTGGTGTAATGAAGGAAATAAAGGAGGAGAAGGAGGATGAAGAGGAAAAGATAAGAATAAGAACATGGAACGAAAAAATTGAAAAAGAAGAGGAAAATGAGAAGAGGAAGAAAGAAGAAGAGGAGGAAGAGAAGAAAGAAGAGAAGGAGAAAAAAAAAAGAAGAGAAAGAGTGTTGGAGATAAAATAAGAAGTTGGTGGAGGAAAAGAAGAAATTAGAAGAAGAAGAAGACCCAAAGGCCCTTTTCAGGGCCAGCCATATTTCTCGAAAAGAGATAGCCTTTCCATTGCCTACCCCTTTTTAAAAAAAAATTTTTTTAAATTTAAAAAAAATCCCATGTTAAATTCCCCTTGTCCGTAGAGTGACCCACGATTTATTGCCATGTTAAATTCCCCTTGTCCGTAAAGTGACCCACGATTTTTCTCCATGTTAAATTCCCTTGTCCGTAGAGTGACCCACGATTTATTGCCATGTTAAATTCCCCTTGTCCGTAAAGTGACCCACGATTTTTCGCCATGTTAAATTTCCATTGTCCGTAAAGTGACCCAAGGGTGTTTTTAATGCTAATTCCCATTGTCCGTAAAGCGCCCCTATATACTACTTATGTTAGAATAATACTTGATGGTTCTTAATTAAGTTTTATTATAATTGTAAATATAATTGATAAGTGCAGAAACGTTTTGGTACTAGCATTTAAACTACATAAAATGTATTATATTAAGACTAGGCTCCTTAAGGTGGTCTACATCTTTCAACTATTTTTATGGCAAACCGGTTAACTGGATTTCTCCGAGTGTCAAAACGTAAGGGATCACTTTTCTCACAAACCAAAATTATTATTTTATTTGCTTTATTTATTTATTATTATTATTTTTATTATATGCAATCTCTGCAAATTCTATGCATGCTTTGAGAAACGGAAGCGGCAAAATTTATCTTTGATTAATAGAAAAGCAGTAGTTAATAATTTGGCATACCTAAGTTGGTATTACCAATGATTGATGTACCAAATCCCAGAGCTGAGAAGTTAAAGGAAATAAAAGCAATTTTTTTTTATACATGCATCGACAACAGACCGCGTGTCTATAAAAACAGTCGTAAATAGCATGTATGCTTAAATTGATGGATACAGATATGTTTATTCACGCATTGAACACAACTTGAGTACAGAATTAATAAAGTAATGGCGAAATATGGAAAATATATGAGCTCGAAACAATAAGCAAAAATAGTCCGAATATTTTAAATGATGGACTTTGCCTATTAAATAGAATTCATAACTTGAATATAAGTAGTTTTACTAACAGATGCTAGAAGAATGGTTCTTGCTTCAATTACAGAGAAAATATCCCACTGAAATGGCAGCAACCACTCTAGAACGACGATACAATTATAAACGGAAAACAAAATTTAATTGCACTTTGATTGGATGAAAAAGGATTAAACACATGGCGGAGAAATTTGTGCACAATGCTGAATAACTGCATTATAGTTTTATGAAAAAATCACATGCTACGTTCTTCTATTTTAAAATACAGTTTAATCTATCTTAAAACGAACCAGAACATCATACAAGTGAACAAAAACATTTAATAGACAAGCTCAACAAAGGTAAATAAGCATGTAGTCTTCTTTATAGAATATAAGGTACAGCCAAATGAGAAGGCAATATATCACATTATGCTTGGAAAAACATTGTGAAAAATCATAAACTTCAATGGAAATTTATACACAATATATTATTTAAATGTAATCTGGATACAAAGCTAACAATGTTTCAATGGAGGTTCTGATGCTTATTGATGGATCCTACACATTTGTATATAATGTAAAGTCCTTTGCTCATCTGTGTGCGATTTCTAAGCAGTGAGTCAACGGAATATGGAAATGCATATATATACAAGGTTTCATTTGATAGCATCATGATTTTGTGAAAGAAAACGTTATAGATTTAAATGTCATCTCATTAAGTCAACTTCTGTACGAAAGGTCTACAATACTATACATTTGTGCACTTCCATAACACTTATTTATGTACCGTTACTTACTTCCTCCAGAATCGAAGCTAAGAAGATTAAACTTACCCACCACAAATGGCCTAATATTGCGATGGGTGGCGGGTTCGATCCCGAGCGAGTCAGACCAAAGAATTATAAAAATGGTACTAACAGCTTCCTCGCTAGGCGCTCAGCATTAAGAGGTTAGCGTTAGGACTGGTCAGCCTGGTGTTAGGATAATGTGGTTGCGGCATGATGCTCGAGTGCTAGACGACATCACTATAAACTGCCACACTGCAGTCATTGTAGCGATATGACTGAAGCATTTTTAAAGCTACGTTAAAAATCCAAATCACACACATACTAACTCAATACAACGCAACACGCGTCTCTGTTGTATAAGGTTTCCTTTGCAGCTCTGACGGGGTATTAGTGCTGTGCAACTTTTTGTTGTTGCTAAAATCATTCATTATATTTTTAATCTCTTAGTCTGCAGCCTCAGAGGCCCCTGGATTAGCGTGACGGACTCACGACCAAAAGGACGCGGGTTCGAATCATACCATCGATCCGGCTTGATTCAGCTACCGTAGTCTGTCCTTGGGCAAGGCACTATACTGAAATTGCGTAGGCTCTAAAAAAATCTCCTTGTGTTGCGCTGCCGTCAGGCACAAAAACTACAATATCTTAGTCATTATTCTTGGGTTCATTATTCGAGATTTTCGATAATGTATAGTGCTATATTCATCCATGAATTTGAAGAAATAAAACAATATAATCAAATATAAAAAAGTATCCATAATGATTTCTAAAATGTACCTCTCTCGGTTTATCCTATACTAGAACTTACTGGGTCTTTCTCTTAGTGATCGTAGAGTCTATACGATTCTAAATTTCTGGATAAATAGGTCATGAAGATCTCTGATAATGTTTTTTCTCATCAGTCTGTTTTGTGTATGTGAGATCTCAATGCCGCATTTCTGTATTTTCCCTTGTCAGTAGTTTCTATTTCGCTATCAATTTATACATATAATGAAATTTTTCAGAATATTGTCCTCTACCGTTTTAGCATTTTAGTCTCAACCCTTCATTATACACACTGATAAGTAGCTACATCAGTTAATTTCTCCCTCTAACATTTTAATTATTTCTCGGCAACATAATTTGAATCTTACTGTTTGAATGCAAACTTTCTTAGTTTGTGTTTCTTTTCTCGTTTCCCCTTCCTGTTTGTTTTACATTTGTAACATTGTATTTGACCATGGCTGTTGAGTAAAACGTCTCGCTCGTACTTTATCTAACATAAGGTCTACATAGGAGTAATCCTGTCAACACCATACACGTGAGAGATTTGATTCAGCTTGAACGGATATTTTTAGTTCGGCCCATTTTAGAAAAACAGAAGAAAATATATGCAAAACATAGCAAGCATGATGTCGTCTAGCGACTTTGGCGTTAACTCAGTGTTAAAGATTTAGTGTGTATTTAATTTTTTGTGTATTTAATTCTGTGTGTACTTGATTATGAATTATAAGGGCCTAGTTGACCAGTGGAATTTATTTTGTAATCAACATAACACATACTTAATATTTGCCTATCATTGTACATTATGCATTAAGATAATTATTGCTGTAAATATGCTTACTTCAGTCAGTGTTATTTATTTCAATTATTCACTGGAACTACAAAGTGCTTATTATTTCTGTTTGGACTAAATAATTATTTTGGGATTATTGTGAATGAACGCGAGACATTTTTGATTCTATGATTGTGATGCACATGAACACGTTCGAGGGTAGTGTCTCATTGGCACGTTCACTACTGAGGTTCATTTGGATCGCCAATGGAATTCATTTGGAACTCTAAACATTTGGACTTGTGATAGAACTTTTAAGTACATTTTAAATTTTCACTGTGTTTTCTAGGTAAATAAAGTATTTGTTAAATTTTACGAAAGTTGTTGGCGTTCGCTCTTTTCTGTTACTTAGTTTAGGATTATTAATTTAAGGGTTGTAACAAGTCCAAGCCCATAAGTCTAAATCTACAAATGCGAATTAAATCAAAGTTATTATATTTTCCCCCAACCCTTCGCCCCGCACATTTACAATATTTAAAGGGGTCGGAGGTCAAAGGTCTGCCTCCGTTTTAATATATTTTGATAGAACGCAAAGCGCATTCGCTATAATGGATTCTTTTATATTTGGAATATTGCATGACAAGAAAATTAACTTTAGGTTTGAAACCTCAAACGTTCCTAGGTCATGCTCATGTGCATGTCCTTGCCATTGGGACAGTGCCATCTGGTAAGAACTCGAAAACTTTCCTGACCCAACCATATAACCATATAGGCACGTAGGCCGTAAAGATGTCTGCAGCAAGCATTGACATTGGAGTCTCCACTGGGAATGGCGCCCGAGAGACAACTTTAGAATTGCTCATAGTCTCGTCTTAGAAATATTTCTCCAGGAGGTGATTGTCTCTGATGAAAATGCTAGAGATACGGAGCATAATGTCATATGTTAGTGTCGAAATGTCGTCTGCCAGCGCTGTGTTAAAATGTTTACAAGTTGATATTACGGCTTTTATGTAAGCTCATAACTCTGAAATAGGCGGGAAATTTGTTTCCCCTGGGCTCTTGAGGAAAAGTATGAATTAATACATGTCTATATTTCTCAGGGAAAAGACATATACTATGGTCATGCAGACATACAACCAGTCTGAAAAATTAAAAATCCCCAAAGTAAAACAAATCTTTAAGTGTTTCCTGCAAGCAATACATACAAGATACAGGTAATTAATTCCGATGCCATGATTTTGTATAAGTATTAAGGTCTTGTGTTTATTTACAAGCAAAAATGGAAAAAGATACATTTAAATAAAATTAAGACCCACGACAGAACGGAGATATGAGGAATACATAGCGAGGCCATATTCAGTTAAGCTTTCGATTTACGAACCAACTTACACTCCTACTGTTTTTGTTGCTGATACTAGTGGTGATATGTGTATTGATCTGCATAGTATGTTTTTATAGACATTTCTTCATCTAAAATAATTTCTTGTGGTCTAAATCAGATGAAATTACATTCTACTCTATTGCAGTAGGTATATCTACACTAAGTTTGACGCAGCAATTGTAGGAGAATTTCCGACCTGAATCTGCCAACTATTGATATAAAAAAGTTAGTCTTTAATTAATGACACTGACTGCATACAGTTAACACGATTACGTTTACATTCATGAAAAATTCAGCTGTAAGCACATCTATGTATATGTCTACACTTCCGGAGGATGTGAAAGTGTTGGACTTACTACTGTTCAATGATATTCATATTAATTCATCCGCTGGTAGAAGGGTACGGACAGTTCTTCGTTTTAATACACAAGGATAATCACGATCATATTACAATATATGGATAAAATGAGAAGACTATATTAAGTGTATGTTACTTTAGGCTTCTCGTACGCATGCGCTGAATAGCAAATTCAACGTTGTGACTAGCGTCCTCCTTTGTAATCTGTATAAATAGGAGAATGAAGTCTTGTTTGTTTGTACATAGCGGATCAGTGGTTTGAGAATAATACAGCCAGTACGGCCAAAAATCTATCCTAGTTTTAGGAATTATATATCAGAAAACTGTAACAAGAAGCGCTAAAGTTGTACGAATTATGAGATAAAATGGGAGTGCTATCTCACCTCACGTTGGGAGTATTAGTGGCTGTGTTGGTAGCCTATTTCATGTCTATGAAGAAGAATGACGGCTCCAATGTCATGTCAGATCTAGAAAAGGAATACGACTACATTGTTGTCGGAGGTGGATCTGCAGGCGCTGTCCTTGCTTCTAGATTGTCAGAGAAAGACAATGTCACTGTTCTTTTGTTGGAAGCGGGTGGAGAAGAGAGCGAAACCCCATTATATCATATCCCTGTCGGTTGTTACAGACTTCAAAAAACACAGGCTGACTGGAGTTTTTACACTGAACCCCAGAAATTTTCACATTACGGCTTGAAAGGCAACCGATCGTATTGGCCACGAGGAAAAGTTCTAGGTGGCTCAAGCATTTTGAATTTCATGGTGTATAATCGGGGAAGTCGTTACGATTACGATAACTGGGCCTCACAAGGATGCACTGGATGGGGATATGACGATGTTTTGTCCTATTTCCTGAAGTCTGAGGACATTTTGATACCAACATTAAAAAATTCCAAATTTCATAGTACAGGAGGATACTTGGGTGTAAGTCATGCACGTGTAACTCCATTGGTGGATTACTATCTAAAAGCTGCCGAAGAATTAGGATTTAAAATTGTGGATTATAATGGAGAGGAATTCGAGGGATTTGCAGAGACTCAGTTCACCATAAGGAATGCTGAACGAAGCAGCACATCTAGGGCATTCCTTAGACCCGTCATGCACCGACAAAATCTTCATGTCAGTTCCCACTCGCACGTTGTGAAGGTTATCATCAATAAAATGGTCGCCGTGGGAGTCGAGATGATACGTGGAGGCCGAAAGTACCAGATTTATGCCTCAAAGGAAGTAATTCTATCAGCAGGGGCCATTGGATCTCCCCAAATCTTGATGTTGTCGGGGATTGGACCCAAGTCACACCTCGAGCAACTTGGAATTCCTGTGATAGCAGATCTTCCCGTTGGTGAGAACTTGCAGGACCATCTTATGCTTCCAGTGCACACTGGCGTTAATATTACTAGTTCCGTCACGGACAAAGCAGTGTCAAGTTGGTGGACCTTTGCACAGTATTACCTCTTTGGTACTGGTTATTTTAGCTCTTCTCATTTGGAAGTTGTAGCCCACATACACACAGGGGAGGGCGAGAAGTTTAAAACTGCCCCAGACATACAGTTATTTTATGTAAGTGGTATACCAGATGTAGATCTCTTTAATCAAAGAGTCGATGTAAGGTATGAGATGAAATCTAAACTGCCCGAGGAAGGTTTTATCGGGTTCGTGGGATTGTTGCGACCCAAAAGTAAGGGAACTATCAGACTAAGGAGCAGGGATCCGTTTGATCCACCGATAATCGATCCGAATTACCTGGCGGAGGAAGATGACGTCAAAACCTTTATTAGAGGATTCAGAGTAATGGAGAAATACCTTGGTACAAACGTCATGCAGAAAATTGGGGTGTCTTTGGATTTACTAAATTTTAAACGGTGTGGTGGACATGAGTTTCTGAGCGACGTCTACGTGGAGTGTTTAGTTCGTCATAATGCCGTAACAATATATCACCCAACTTCCACCTGTAAAATGGGATCTCCAGAAGACCCATCCAGTGTTGTAGATCCTCAGTTAAGGGTTAAGGGAATTGAAAAACTTCGCGTCGTTGATGCCTCAGTTATGCCTGACGTCACGTCCAGCAACACCAATGCACCCACAATAATGATAGCTGAAAAAGCCGCGGATATTATTCTGGAGCGATAGCGTGAAAAATATGTAGGATAACAAAACTGAAATTAAAATAAAACATGTTTATATCTGTATTGTTTTTAAGTAAGCATTGAATCTTCTAACATTTGACATGATGGGGATAATAAAAGCCTTTACAGAAACTATGTTTAGGGAGCGCTGCAAGACAGATTCTTAAAGAAACTATGGCTTGAAAATTGAAAAAGATATTTTCTTAAGGCTTCTAATTGATATGCTTATCAGCTTATTTTTTATGTTTGTCATTTTGCATGAAAATAATAAACAACATAATTTAAATCAATATTAAGTTGACTATGTACTCAACTGCCATCAATTTTTAAACATAATTCTCTAACTGTGACCTACATACATACACACACACACACACACACACACACACATGCATACATACATACATACGCATGCACGTACACATACATACATACCATCAAAGATTTTGATACAACGAGATTTTAAAATGTGCACTGTATATATTGCATATATTTTAGAAGAAACTATGATACAAGATATGTCTGGTGGGCAAAAAATAGTTTCTGGAGTTCTCATATCAGGTGCAGGTATACATACATATATATATATATATATATATATATATATATATATATATATATATATATATATATATATATATATAACAAACACAATGATTTTATTGGATACATACCATTTATTTAATTGTTTAATTAAGACTGAGGTTAGCTCTCCGCACACGTTAGACTGCATGTGCCAGGGAGAAGAGTTAAGACCAAAACAGTTGGTTCAGATTACTGAAACTGGTATTGAAAAAAATTACTTTTACCATGCATGACGTCATTCCATCTTACTGCTCTGCAAGTATTATATAGCATTCTCCTCCGATGTTACATGTGCGTGATCGTCATGTACAATAAGCTAAATTTGTATTACAGCATTTGTACAATGCAATGTTCTCCTGAGGGTCATTTACAGTCCCAGTCCCAGTACACTATAAATACGGCCAGAATGCTTTTGAACCCGCCGGTATCCTATGCACCAATGCCGGCATGCTTTCTTGTGTGTTTTTATTTTTAATACATATTCTTTTAATAAATATTCTATCACCTAATTCCTATTCCTATCACTCGAATGACACGTCTTCTTACTGTTCATTGGGTATGTAATTAACATAATCTTGGATTATTACACACTCAGTTGATACTTAATTTGTATGACTGGCTTGGCTTGGCACTTGATTAAAAACCGAATGGAAAAGTAAATATGTACAATCTAGTAAGATGTAAATCATGGCTAAGTTGACGTATCCAGGTCCATTACTAATAAAAGTAATGTTTTTATCCAATATTTCATCACATATACATTTGCAATAGGTATTTTTACTATGAAAGCTTCCTCAAACTTGGTATATTAGTTATTCATATGACAACTAAATACACAAGAGTATTTGCCGTTCCATTGATGTTTCAGTGAGGGGTCAAAGGTCAATATGAGTGACATGTTCATGTCGTTGCTGTCTAAGCTTTGTCTATTCAATTATAATAGAAAGAAATATAATATGATTTAATGGATTTCAGGTTATGAATGTGTGTCAGTGTCTACCTATGGGGATAGCGAATGAGAGTGAATATAAAAATACACTATTTTAAGACTGGACGAAATGTGATAAAATGCGTGGGATCGCCATGTATAGCCTGTCACGTGCTTAAAAATGGCGTTAAACCCAAACAACATAAAACGCGTGGAAATCCGCGACATTGATCCATGAACTTCTTCTAGTCTTTTGTTCTTGGATTATATCTTTCAATGCTTTGATTTCTTACCCATTCTTTCTTATTTATTTTTATTTCTTTGACTTTTTCTGGGGAGGGGAAGGGGGAAATATGCGTAGAGTTAATCGATCCTGGATCTTTGAATTGTCTCCCTCATGAAACAGGCTTTTCTGCCCTAATAATTGCATCTACATAGTACACACCGGCAGGAAACATCATTCTCTAACAGCTCTTGATAACCTATTCATACGATGGAGGAGGGTCGTCGTATTTATTTGCTTCCAGAGCGAGGTTGCTGCTTGGATTACAATACTCATATAGAAGGTATTCCCCAATTACAGGAGCGGTGGGCCAATATGGTGGTGGGTTCAGCACCAAGGTCAATACTGTCGTTGTCATTTGAACGTCACTGGTCGCTGTTGTCGTCGCTGTTGTCGTCGCTGTTGTGAACCCTGAAAGAAGAAATATGGTCAAAAGTTAACTTCAGTTAGACTGTCATCAACAGAAACAAATTTATGGTTTGTACAAAAATCTTAGTCCTTTTTTCCCCAAACCTTTGACACAACGATTTTAGGTGAAAACTCTTGACTTATCAAAGCGTCGTGTATATATATATATATATATATATATATATATATATATATATATATATAATAACATGGTCCTTACATAGGTTTACTATAGGATCTGAATTAGTAAGTGAGTCATATAAGGTGATTATGGTGACTAGGTTATATTCAACTGCTTTTGCGTCAATTTCAAAGTAGGGTTACAATGCAGTAGCACTGCATTAGTGAAAGACACTTTATAAAGCTTCAAAATTTGTGTCAATACTTAAAGGAGACCAGAAACCAATGGAAATATAGAATAATAATAAAAGTACTGTAGCAGAAAACCTTATTCTGAAGTATCATCTGCGACCGTAATGCCAATATTAAAATATTGGCCTATCTTCTAGAGCTGAATTTCCGTGACCTCGTATGCAAAATTTCCGCGCCTATTCGGTTACTTTCGGGATGTGACGTCATAGTAGCGACTCCAGCAGCCCAAGTGGAAGTTGCCAGAGTAAAAGACAATACCGTTTTGCGTTGCTTACGGGTGTACTAGAACATTAAGAAAAGCCTGTGGACAACATTTTTTTTTCTTTTCCGAAAGATAAAGGCATAATGAAAGAATGGATACATTATTACAAACGAGTCGGTTTCAAAGCAACACCATACAGCACTCTGTGCTCGTTACATTTCTCAAAGGACTGTTACGAGAGGGATTCTGAAAAAAATGGCAGCCCAAGGATACGCAAATGCTAGTCCTAGACTAAAAGTTGGCGCTGTTCCAGACATAACGCTGAATATTTTAAATCCTGGGAAAAGTGTTAAACGTGCGAGTTACGAAAATAGGCAGAAGGCCGAGTAAGTGACCACAAAATGCATCAATCAATTCACAAGCAGCGGAGGGGGGGGGGGGAATCCTACAACTTTTTATAGGGTTCCAATGTCAAAAGAAACCCTCCAAAAAAAAAGGGTTTTCAACCGGAAATAAACCGTCGACTACGTTTCAAGAGGAACCTTTGGAGGGAGAAACCTCCCAGAAGGTCCTCCTGAGTTAGTCTGAATACGGTTTCTGGTTGAAAAATTCATTAATGGCGCTTCGATTAAAAAAAATGAACCAATTTGTTGTCGTCGCCCTCCCTGCTGCTCAATTAAAAAATTGTTATACCAAATAATGGTACACCCGGAATCTTACACAGCTAGATTAGCACGAGAGCGACTAGAAGCAATCAAAAAATTTGTTCCTGTAAAAGATGAGTTCAAAAAAAATTTGCAATTACAACAGGAAGCTAAGGACGGTTTTACAGAATCAACCGAACTATTGTTTAAGCCTGTTACCACATCATTATCGCGTACTGCTCAACAACAAAATGTTGCGACAAGACGGTTGGCAGCCGCAGCTGAACGATCCTCTGAAGCAGCTGCTAGGGCGGCCACTGCCATCGGGGAAGTTGCAGCAGGTCCGTTTTTGTAGATGCGTCAGAAACGCTACCTGGAGCCGAAGCTCCGCCGGAATACAAACCTGGTAAGGCAGAAATCAAGGAGGATGTAGCAAAAAATATTAATATGAAAAATTACGATAACGCGGTTGATCTTGTAGCTGAATTTGATGATCATGAAAACTACCTGGAGCCGGGTTCACCGTTGTTAAGGTATGACCAGTGGGAACGGTTGTTGTTTACTACACACAAAGATGTTAGTCGGGTCACGGAAAAATACAAAGCTGAGTTTGAAAAATTTAAGGAAGATGTTCAAGCAAGAAGAGTTGCAAGTCCTGTTGTGACCGCAGATCTGTCAACTCCGTTAAAAACACCATTAAAAGCAACGCCGATAACAACACAGCCGACTAGCACAAAAAAACATCCGGCAAAGGTTTGGGGGGGGGGGTGATTTTATTCCCTGCCCTGATAGTATCTTCAATGACGTTTCGCGTTTAGAAGTTCTCATAGGAGGAAAACGAGCCGGAAATAACTCACCAGAAATAATTAATGAAGCAGCTGATATCTGTCGGCGATTGTTTCAAGGTGGTGTTATGGATGCTGGTATTTACCGAGAACTCGTTGACGAACTCGTTGATGATTACAGCGATTAATCAATAGTAAATAGCATAATGGTCATATATAACAGACATATGCCTGTGCAGATCAGAGCAGTAAACTCACGATTACCAATCTACAGAGCAGCTTACGGAGACGGACTTGGTGATATAACTCAACGATTATTTGCAGGGTTAGCACCAAAATTGGGTCCTCTTGCAAAACAATTATCGATGAAAGCCATTAACGTGGTTAGTGAAAAAGCTCCTGGTGCAATTGTTAGCGCTGCTGGTAAGGCGCTCTCGGCAATCAAAGAAAGACTAGCGCGATTAATAAGACGTAAATCAGCACCGGTGAAATTACCGAGTACCGAAATTATGCCCGCGGATGTTAGTAAGGTGATAAATCAAGCTGCAAATCAGAGATTAGCAGCGTTAGAATCTGACGCACAAAAAATATAACAGCGAATTTGATAGCAGGAAGTGGACTTCGTGTTCGACGAAGATAATCACCATTTGGAAATACACGCAATAGTATAAAATGTTTAAACGCATATCCGACACAGCATTTAACATAGATGAGCCGGTCCCGCAAGATAACTCAGTGCGTGATTATCAGTTTTATTCCTATGATGCAAAAGAACCAGATAAACGAGGGCGTATCGAACTTCAAGTTCATGATACAAGTAGATATTTTCTACCCCATGAGGCTTTTATTGAAGTAGAGGGTAAACTTGTAAAGACGGATTGTACTAACTACGGTGTCAATGACCGAGTTGGTTTTGTTAACAACGGTATCGTGGCATTGTTCAGTAGCGCCACTTACATGATTGGTGGAAAAAATATCGAATCGATTCAAAGTGATGTTGATATTGCTACAACAATAATTGGTTTAGCAAGATACTCTGACGACTACACAAGATCGGCTGGTCCATCGATGATGTTTGCTAAAGATATCACCGACAACGCTGACCATATTCAATATATAAAGTTACTCACAGCTAATCCTTTTGATATTATAAAACGTATTTCCAGGACTTACAACTCCGGATTTTTAACACGCCGAGCAATGTTGTCAGGAGACAGTAGAAAGTTTTCGTGTGCGATTCCACTAACTCATATCTTTGGATTTTGCAGGGATATTAGAAGGGTTATCTTTGGAGTTAAACACACAATGGTGTTTTACAGAAAAGAAAGTGACAATGATGCGATCTGGCGAGGAGCTGGTGTTGATGGTGCTGATGATGCTGCTGATGCTGCTTTTGCTGGTAAAGGAGAAATATCAAAACTTTCACTGTGGATGCCGGTATTAACTCCATCGATCACGGAAGAACCCCGATTACTTTCTTTTATGAATCAGGGTGGTAAATCATTGTTATCGTGGTTAACAGTGACCACAGATTCCGCTCAAATTTCTTTCGCGGGTTTGTTTACTTGGCATATAGCATCACAACAGGGTATTTCTGCGCCACGACATATTTTTATTGCGCTGCAGGGTAAAAGTCGGGAAAATAACCAAAAACGATCTCATATGATATTTGACAAACTTGATGTTACTGATATCTCGTTGAGAATAAATGGGCAACAAGAACCATCTGAGGATATATTACTAAATTTTACACAAAATCATGTAGCGCGTGCGTATGATCGTTGGCTGACATTCTTGGCGCGTAATGCAAATATAGCTACTGGGATGCAAATATCACAGTTTGATTTTACAAATTTGTAACCGATTTATTACTTTCCGTTGGAGCATCTTGATTTATCCAAGCAGTCTGTCGTCGATATATACTTCCGAGCTCAGATTGGTAACCTACCAGTAATCGGGGCTGGTCCAGCCCGTGATCCCTGCAAAGAAATTGCGGTCATACTTAGCAATAAGGCAATGTTACTTGAAGGTATCAGTGGCCGAATGAGACTCGTTGATGCCCCAGTGGAAAACATGTAGTCGAAAACATGTAGACAATTAGATCAATCGTGTTTATTATAAAATGTCATATAGTCACGTTAATGTCGCTTTGACTTCTGGTCAGGTAAAGAAATTACAATCGAAAAACGCAAAAGTATGTGGGGCGGCGATAACACTAAAAAACGATCAAATCTCTGGCGGCGGCCCAAACAGGTTATCGCTGACTAAAACCCAACTAAAACATTTCAATAAAGCGAAGCAAGCAAAAACTGGTGTTCAACTTGAATTCGTTCCAAAAGCTGTCAAGGATATGATTAAAACCGGTGGTATATTTCCACTTCTCGCAGCAATACCAGCGCTGATAGCTGCTGCTGCCCCAGCTGTCGCTAAAGCAGCCGCGTTGGGGGCTGTTGGAACAGCTGCTGGAATGGCATTAAAGAAAGCAACTGGAAAAGGATACAAAAAAGGACGAGGTCTCAGACTTCCAGGAACTCCGCCTTCATGGTACCCAAAACGGTTCTAAGTTTTCTACCGATGTCAAATTTTGATTTGCTCGATGCTGCTAAACAATTAAATATAAAAAATTTCAAAGGTGTTTTTATGCGAGATCAATTACCGCAACAACTGAATAATCCAGAAACCGGAATTATTAATCTCGATAACAGTGATGGTGCAGGAACTCACTGGGTTGCTTACGCGATCGATCCACGTGGAATTATCTATTTCGATTCGTATGGGTTAGCACCGCCAGTCGAATTCCTCAAGTACGCACATAGAATGCAAAACATTCCAATCTGGTATTCAACGCTACCAACACAAACGCTAACTGATCCACCGATATGTGGTCGTGAAGTATTAAATGTTCTCACCGCGATATCAAAATCAACCAAACCACCTCACAAAGTCGTGCACGAGTATACCTCGGGTCGATTTAAACAATCCTTAAGAGAATAATGGTAGATATTTACGGAAGATCTCTCATCGAAGCAAACATAAAAAAATGCGGTGAGGTAGATTTATCAAAATATGCGACCAAAGATGAAATTGTCAATCTTTTAACGTTAACCGGGATAGACCCAGATGAGGTTGTTATTTTTCAGGACCGATACGGAAAACTAAAAACCAGCAATATCAAATGGAATGACATAGTTCGCAGGGTTCTTGGAGCTACCGCGGATAACATCCCTGTGTTTACTGACAGTGGAAAAATCAGAGACTCAAGTATATCGTTTACAACCATCAGAGATCAAATCGTAGCAAGTGTGACTAACCGCTTAAAAAAAACCGGTGACACAATGACAGGTGAACTCAGCATGAACGGGAACAAAATAGTTGTTTTAAGAGATCCAACATCCGACGAAGATGCTGCAACGAAAAAATGTTGACGTTAATTATGGCACCGTAGACAGTAAATTATCCACGCTGCGGGCCGAGTATAACGTTCACGTGGGTGCTTTTGCAAGATTTCGCAGAAACCATCAAAACATCGCAGAAGAATTCTTCGGCGTTCCGTACACCGTTGACATAAAACTTTCTGATATCAAAACCAACATTGACACGATCAAACAAACACAGCAGAATATCAAAACCAACATTGACACGATCGAAAAAAACACAGCAAAATATCGTAGGTGGGATTCCTGAAATTGTTAACAAAACCAGTTTGATTAAAATCCCACTTGGAGTTACCCCCGAGCATTTTACCAACATAGTATACACGGTATCATCTGGGTTCGCAACATGGTCTAAACAAAATAATACTATCAAATACACCGCAACAGTTACTGGCGTGTACAGGTTTTCTGTGTTCAGTGCTGCAAAATTTGAGATATTTACAAAGTATCCCTGGCGACATTCCACCGATAAGTTTTCCGGGGTTGTGACTGTAATATTAAACAAGGGAACCGAAGAGGAATTTATACTGGAAGCAGCTGATAAGAAATTAACCGCAACATCTTACTGGTGGTGTTTGGAATTCGTAGCTGAAACACCTGAATTGGTTACTGCGTAAGATAATAAATGACCCTCTTGACGAAGTCAACGACGACAGCATCAACAACAACATTGGATGCGCAGCAATACAGATACGATCAAGTACGCGAATGACAATCAGAGTTAAAAACCCTCTTCGACAAATACAACCTAAAAGTAAAATAATATAAACGACGAGCAGTCATCGTTGATGCGTTAATGTACTCAGTATCAGCGTTAGTTGCATCCACCGGAGTAGTATTATCTGCGTTAACACCAGTAACAATCGTGGTAACAATCGTCTCTTCATCAACTGCCATCGCAGGGGTTTTTAATATAATCGCGAAAAAAATATCCTCGTGCACGAGCACAAAATTGCTCAATTATGTCATACAACTAAACACAGCCACAGCCGCATACTCAAAATTATCGTCGTGGATATCATCAAGCATCGATGATACAACAATATCAGATTCCGAATTCGCGTTAATGGTTAAGATATACGAAGACTGCACCCGCCATTTCAAAACAACAAAGATAAATAATGACAGAATTACTTCATCGTGCTCTGCTCGACATAATCGAAAATACAACTCCGAGAAGAATTTCGATGATAACGGTAAGTTCGACTAACCCTGAATTAAGTATTAATTTTCCAACTGCAATTCCCGTAAAAGAAATCGCAATAGCACAATTACGAGTATATCACAGCTGGCCCAATATCAGATCAAAATCGTTTGGTGGATTACCAGCAAATAATTCGTTCGTGTTTGCACATAAAAACCGACCCGATGGTACACCCGACTGGAACGTCATTGGGTTACAAACGGGGTCTTATCAAATCGAAGAAATCGATGAGGAATTACAACGTCGAATAAAAAATATCACAGGAAAAGAATCCAAGATAAAAATAACTATTCATGAACCAACCCTGTCTTTTGCGATCGAAATAAGCACTCCAGACTACGCTGTGGATATATATCAGAGTTCGATCAGAACAGTGCTAGGATGGCCTGAAATCCCACTCGAAGCACCACCAATACCACCAGAACCGAAAAAGTCTAATTATGTCACTGACAAAACTTCGTACCAGGACTTGGCACCATCGTACAAAAAGAGTATAGATAATATAAAGCAAGCGAAATTGGATGACAGATTTAGATTTCACGACAAGGATGATATGATATGGGAGTTTGCTTCTGAAAAACGTCAAGCTGGAGAAGCAGGTGTTGAGATTACTTTAAGTCAAAACACTGGGTATTTTAAAATTATTAATGAAGAAGATAAAACACAACTACAGCGACTACAGCAAAGTTTCCAAGAACATCTTTTCGATAACTCACGCAGCGAAATTATTAAACGCATGGAAGTATTAAATCAGCTTGTATCCGATATGGAATATACTCATCGGCGGTTACTTGGAGCAATAATTACCGAGAAGAGTATCTCTAAACAACAATTTTTAACTGCATATTCGCTAACAGAAGCTACGTTGCCGAATTTTAAATTTGCCGGGTATAATGCAGCCGAGTTAAGAAAATCAGTCAATGATGTCATTGATGAATATTTTCCCGACATACTCGCTGCGTGGAGAAAAACACTACCACCAGCAACTATTCTCAGGCACAACAATGACTCGGAAGGGACAGACCGGCATGTATCCCCGGGCATCGTAAATATAACCCCTGTGGTCGCGGTCAATCTTGTGTGTGATGTCATCGATGGCAGCTACAGCACGGACAGGACAGTATCAAATCAAGCCCAGCAAGGATTTGTTCTTTATTCATTCACCCCGAAAGAACCACCTGGATATCTGATTGTGCAAGAGCCGATCAATCAGGTTTATCTGCAGTGTTATAATCCACTGTAATCAAGAGTAAATTTCAAACTAACAGACCAATCTAACCACCTTCTGGATTTAAGACATGAAACTCTGCATATTAATCTACTTGTGAAATCTTAAGGATTTCCATCCGGAGGATTTTCAATCTTAAAAAAAATCCTGACAGTCAGGGTGCTCAGAATTATAAGGAATTTATTTTTTTACTGAAAAACTGTCAAATTTCTCAATTCCGCAGGGTAATTACCCTGACAGAATCATGAAAATTCTCCGATTTTATTGCAAAAAGAGGGTACTTTACCCTCCTGAAATCAACGAAAATTGTCCGATTTTATTACAAAAACACGGTAATATACCCGAAAAATCAACGAAAAATCAGCATTTTCCCAGCAACAAAAATCTCATTAATAACAAAAATATTTTTTATCTGACAGGGAATTTTTATTGATTTTGCCTGAATGAAAATTGCTCGATTTTGTTACAAAAAGAGGGTACTTTACCCTCCTGAAATCAACAAAAATCATCCGATTTTATTGCAAAAAAAGGGTAATATACCTGAAAAATCAACAAAAAATGCTGATTTTCCCAGCAATAAAAAATCTCCTTAATGAAAATATTGATTATCTGACAGGGATTTTTTACTGAAAAATCGTCCGATTTCTTAATTCCGCAGGGTAATTACCCTGTGAGAATCATGAAAATCGACCGATTTGCTAATTCTGCAGGGTAATATGCCTGTCAGTCATGAAAATCGTCCGATTCGTTAATTCCGCAGGGTTAATATGCTTTCAAAATCATGAAAATCGTCCGCTGCACAAATTCAGTAAAAAAAATATACCTGTGAAGAATTTTATTCCTGACAGACTCTGATTCCTAATTAATCAAACGAGTATTATATATGTACCAGCATGTGAAAATTTTTATTCTCAACAACCAAGCACTTGAAAAATACATAAAGGATGTGTTTATGCAATCCCCGGTCGGCACAGTTGATTTATTATGAACTGCGGCAAAAACTTGCTTGTATGATCACATGTGACAGAGACCAGATTTTAAATTACATGCATTCCTGCATTACACTTGATCGGCTTAAGGAAATATTATTGAACCCTGCAGATCAGTTTGATCCAGATGCAGATGATACAGATGAAGATGATATAAGTGAATCAGATTGATTGATGCAGGTCAGATTGACATGGGTAAAAAAAAAATGTGGGTGAAATATTTTTTTACGTCAGTGCGAGACTGACTTCTACTTTCGATTTCATTTCCACGTACCTGACTTCATTTCCCAGTAATTTCATCCTTGATTTCATCAAGGGGGTTTAACTCACGATCTGACATAATTTTTCTCAACTGTCTTACACGCGTACTAATTACCTTCCTGGCTTCATATTCTTCGGACAGCGCTAACCTGATTTTTTCAATTGCACGGCACAGAGAGACAAATTCATCTAGTTGCTGTTCTTGTATTTTAGCCAGTGATTTATACAACGCTGTTTGGATTCTCTTTATAAATTTATACTGAGCAGGTAAAATATACCGACCTTCCAATTTAGCCTCATATAGTGCTTCAAAATCAGACATGATTTTTTCAGGGTTTAAGTCATCAGATATGTTAAGTTTGTTTTCTTGTAATTTTTAATAGCAACAATTACTTCATTGGTATTTTCGTAGTTCATATTTATATAATTATAAATTTAAAAGAAAAAATAAACAGTTGTCTTGATGAGCGGTTATCAATCATGGGTCTTGCACTGGCCTGTGTGTCTCTACGAAGGTCCTTTCAGACTTTTGTCTCTCGGAGACTTTTGTCTTACAGATCGTTTCTTGTCGATTCTCGGCATCCCTCGTGACCGTTTCTTTTTGGCCGCATTCTTTCTGAATGGGACCCATGTGACGTAGAGCTTTCTGCATCCGAGGCAACTGTTTTTTATGGGGGGACATATTCACAAACATACCTCCAGCGAATTCTCTAAGCGAAAGCGAGGCGAAATGTTAGAGTATTCAGAAGGTTGTCTGTGTTTTCATGTACATAGCCCCCCCCCCCCGGAATTAAATCCCGGGGTGATAAAACGTCACCCCACGATTTAACGTGGAGGAGGATATGTACATGAAGGGCCTTTGCTGGGGCTCCCCAACTTATAAAAAAGCCATAATATCGGCACCGTCGACATATGTCCGTGACGAGATTCGATCTGAAGACAGCGATAAGTCAGGGACGAAAGTCGGCTGAGCTAACCACTACGCTACGGTCGCATCTGAGGATATAAGATTTAAAAAACATCATATAGGTAACTATTGACAGAGCTTGGCAGCTGAATTCTGCTGTGAACTAGATTTTAGTTCTGAGCTAGATTTTAAGTTCTGATTTTGTGAAAATAACATTTACCTGTACTGACAATCAAACGCGGAAGTGATAATGCGAAAATAGACTGCTGCTAGTGTGTATATACAATAAGACGGTTACAATTGGCTGTGCACAGTTCTGCCCGCCGCTGGATAATGCACCTTTACAGGTATTGTGCAATCACCTGAAACATTTACCTGGACTGACAAACGCAAGGTGAACAATTGGCTGTGTTAAAAAAACCTATATAGTTCTGCTCGCTGGATAATGTATTTACAGGTAATGACCTTGACTCGTCAAGGGATAACTGCATCATTAACTTTTACACAGCCGCTGCAGAGTTATCTCCGTTATCTGCATCCACATAACGAAATGAAATCCAGCTATCAAACCGGTATGAAAACGTTGATTTGTATATTTTATCTGCAACAAATTTAACCGAATGCGACTGAATACCGAAATACTTGCTAGCCGCGTTCATTGACTTAAATATTTCCTTCTCACCTGTGTTTATATTGAGAGATCTGACAGCTCTGGGAATTTTTACAATTTTACCAGTACTTCCTCGTGCAGAATTTTCGCTCTGTGAGATGGCCTGTAAATTTTGAAGAGAGTTATCAAGTTTATTTTTGTCAATATGATCGATCACAAGACCCTCTTTAATCTCTCCAAAGAAACATTCGAATACAAACCTGTGATTGTAATATGTTCCTTTTTTCCCAGCGGTAAATCTAAGATATCCAAAATTATCAGCAAAACCAACTGGTTTTTTCATCCTGCAATGTCTGACTATTCCATTACGTGACGCTTCGTAATTCTTGATGATGGGGTGTCGGACAAATTCCTGGTTCATTATAACAATGTCATTTGTCTAATTTATATTTGTCTGAAAACTTAGTTATATAATCGCGCTCACATTTCAGCGTATCATTATTATTTTTTTTGTTATAATATCTTTTAAGTTCGCGGTATCGCTTACCCCCGCAATTTGCACACAATTGTGTTTTACTCCTGACCCCAACACCACATTGCAGATATGGTATTGGCCCTGATCCTCCCCTCCGGATACTTTGGGAATGTTCTCCGCAGAATTCTTTTTTGCATTATTTGTTACAAACGGTCACAAACCCTATCTTGAGCCACTTGCAATGATTCATTGTATATATATTTCTTATTTAAATGTTAGCCTTAAATATAATATGGAGGAGTTTGAGAGATTATCTGCAATAAAACCCAGGAAAGTTTCTAGATTTGATCTTGACAGACTAACCCCCGATTCGCGAAGGCGAGCCCTGACTGATCTGTTTGATATTATCAGAGATGCCAAAGACGAATTTCGTAATGATGGAGCATGTCACGTGTGGTCCACATTCAAAATTATACCCAACATTAACGAAGTCAATGTTGACGATGTCAAGGACGCTACAATGAACGATACACGAGCGAAAACAATTATCGATTACCTTAATCAAAAATATTTTTTCAGAGTAAAGTTTATTGTACGCTCGGATGATGATACTTGGATTATCCGTGACAAACGTGATCCTGTCCTTGCTGGTGGAAAAACCGCTCTGTTAAGTAAAGATTCCAAACCAGGAATGCTGACTGGGATTGACAAACCATATTACGCTCGAGCGTATCCTGTAACAGCGGTCATTTATGCAATTTATCCGATAAAAAAACCAACATTAATAAACTTACCCCAATGAGATTTTCAAAGCTGAATTGTGTGGCCGAGCGAGTAATAGAATTTTTTAAAAATGAGAAGCGTGGAAATGGTTTAACTGATCTGCAACGTGAAAAAATAAACAAATGGCCTGAATCGGTTAAGGATACAGGAGCGTCAATAAACGATGTCGCCCAGTTAGAAAAGGCATTAAGATTTCCCATAACCGTAGCAACGATAACAGGGGAAGTATTATACAAATCAAAATATAATCGGAATGGAGCTCCAATAAATATCATTGATCACAATGCTCACGCTTGGAGCTACGCAGTCACAATATTTCCACGAAATCGTGTTGTGAGATATTTCTCGTCAGAGAGTTTTTGGAATGGAATATTTGATGCTATTAGCCGAATAAGCAAAAACGACCCTGTGTCAGTGTGGTTGTTTAAAAGTTCCGAAGAAGGCGAGTATAATCAATTTGTAAGACCTAACGGCGAATTATATTGTAACGAATCTCTTCACGAAGAAATGAGAAAACTCGCACAGAGATATTCAGAAAATACTGAGCAGTTATTAACCAATTGTTTTACAGTCCCGTCAGTTGCTGCCCACGCCGCAAGAGAAAAAAATTTATGGAGACCAACACACGCTGAATTACTTGAAGATGTTCGGAATAGTTGTATCGAATACGGACACGGCGGTTTGTGGAACACCAAGTATAATATCGGTGAGATGATTTCCGTGGACATGACTGAGTGTTATCCTGGAAGTTTTCTTGGGATGGGCGAGTACGCTGGATATTTTGCGAGATTTGGTCATCCTTGTCATGAGATGGTAAGAGTATCAATTAATGGTCCATTACCTGATTTTGATCTGACAGGATCTGCTCGTGTAACGTCGTTTGAATTCACTATGAATCTTCATCCGATTTGTTATATTTGGTTTGGCAGACATTTTTCGGAGAAACGTTGGACGCCAATAGTGTTATTACGATATATGCTTGACAAAAGAATACTGATATCGTTGACGGTCAGTGAAGCGATCATATCGTACCGAAAACAAACTTCGGTTTGGTTACCAACACCGGAGCGTATCAGTCTCGAAGAATGTGCACGAGAATATCCAGATTTGTCCGCGGATATCATTATTAATATTCTTAAGATTAAACTCAACAACAGTGAAAAAACAGCAAAAGATCTCGGTAGAAGAATAATCGGTAAATTTACTCAAGGTGGTGCATATGATCATAAACGACATCACTCACGATTGATTATGGATGATGCTGAATTGGATTTTATAATTAATGATGCCACTGCGAGAGATATACTTTGTAATCGGGAAGATGCTTACTTGTCTGACGGAACAAAATTGGGCACAATTGTTAGTTACATGGAAGGAGAATCGCCTCAGTACACCCATTTAAGATCTTCGATGCTCTCTTATGTTTCTATAAATTTACTATCGATGATAAATAGATTTCCTGACACTGCAGTTAGAGTTGCTACAGATTCATTTTATATCGATAAAAAATATTCAGAATTACTGACTCATTTCACAAGCAATGATGAATCATAGAGTTCGTGGAGAATAAAAAAGGAAATGTTACATTGTTATTGTGAATCCGCAGATGTTGCGGTTAAAGATAGTTATTGTAAATCAGAATTATCAGAAATGTCGAGTGCACCATCTGTGTACGATTCAGTATCCAGACTCAAAACCATTTATTTGAACGGAGCGGGTGGGTCTGGTAAGACAACTCGAGTAATCAAATTATTTCGACAGAATTCAGATATAATCGTGCTAAGACCAACACACAGACTTGCCAGGGAGATGAAACAACGAGGAGTCAATTCTAGTACTTATCATAGTTTTTTTCAAATATAGCGGTGGTGTGTGGACTCCAGATCGAATGGGGGAGAAATATATCCCAAAAGTTATTATCTGGGATGAAGTGTGCACAGTGCCGTTAGAAACATTGAAAACATTTCTCGATTGGTTATTAACAAAAAATACAGCTGTGGTCATGTGCGGCGATCACGGTCAGCTACCTCCGTTTGTTGGACCATCTCCGCACGATTGGTTGAAGAATTTTGTTGATTATTACGAAGTAGTGACTGATGACCATAGATCTCTCGATGCAGAATTAGAGGAATTTAAGAAATTAATCAGACTGCAACCGAATAAAATTCAGTGCGAAATTATGTGCGAGGTGATTTCAGAAACTTCTTTGAACGACTTTTGTAAAACGTGGAGACCAAACGATTTGATAGTGGCAAGTAGAAAGATAGTCAGAGACACACTTCAACGGCAGTTATTTCAATTATACAAGAAAAAATTTCCAACACTGCCAGTGCCATTGTGTTATAGACCAGCTAATACGCGGTTACAGAATATTGACATTGATATACCAGTACAGTCAGGGAAACAGAATTTAGTATTAAATGATGTTCTTGCAGTTGATGTCGATGTTGTTTTTATTAATTTTGCTGCGATGTCACCCCCGTGTTGCTTTTTTTTTTACTTGATTTTGACTGACTTTGACCTTGGTTTTGGTTTTGACTTCGACTTTGGTTTTGACTTTGGCTTTGACTTTGGCTTTGGTTTTTCACCTGACTTGCCAGTGGAAATAAATTTAAATTTCTTTGTACCGCATCGCTCACACTTGCCCGTACCCGCAGATCTATTATTTTTTGTTGTAATGGTTGATAGATCACTTGTCGGTGTGCGCGCCCTACATTTCACACAATATAAATCCATATTCTTTTTATATATTTTCTAATGGAAATCACTGACTTTTCTGCTACAAAACGACGAGAACCAGTTAAGCATCACGCAGCGCTACCAAACTCTGTTCGTATGATTATTATAAGACCATCTGGAAGTGGCAAGACGCAGTTGTTACTTAATTTAATAATGAAATGGATGAAATGGGACAATTTGTATTTGGTAGCTCCATCTGTGGACGATCAGCGTTGTTATGATGTAATAAAAGATTATAATGAAAGCGCAAAATTGTTAAATGAGAGCGGAGATGATGTTGTTGAATTTATAACTGACATTAATGAAGCACCAAGTATTGATGATATTGATGGGTCAATTAATAATTTAGTTGTGTACGATGATATTATGCTGGATAAACAATCAAACCCAGCTAGGATATTTTCCAGAGGTAGACACAAAAACACAGATATAATTTATGTAACCCAGCGAAATACACAGATTCCTAAAGTGATCAGGGATAACTGTAATATTCTTGCTGTCTTTAACGGAGTTGATACACATATACTGAGAAATATTCATCAAACTTGGTGCAGCGGTGATATGGACATAAATAAATTTAAAAATTTCTTTAGTCGTGTTAAAATAAACACACACGGATTTGTAATAATAAACTTACATGATCCTCGAACACGGTATCGAATCGGGTTAGATAAAAAATTTTAATTGAGCAACAGGGAGGGCGACGACAACAAATTGGTTCATTTATTTTAATCGAAGCGCCATTAATGAATTTTTCAACCAGAAACCGTATCTAGACAAACTCAGGAGGACCTTCTGGGAGGTTTCTCCCTCCAAAGGTTCCTCTTGAAACGTAGTCGACGGTTTATTTCCGGTTGAAAACCCTTTTTTTTGGAGGGTTTCTTTTGACATTGGAACCCTATAAAAAGTTGTAGGATTCGCCCCCCCCCCCCGCTACTTCACAGATCTTTTATCTACACCAGCAGTGCTAAAAATAAATTTCATAGCCCGACACCCTGGGCCCCTCTGGTTTTAGTTCCGGCCCATCCTGTATTCAAAGTGAGGTGCCCGTCAGGCTTGTCGAAACAAAAATTGTTTGCCTGAGGAAACTTTGATCGCGCTGGTGAAATAAGTAAATGTATTTTCAAGATGTTGACATACCTGCCTATTTTGTTGTTACTTACGATGCCATGGACTTCAGGTTTAAGTTTTAATGCATGCAACACTGTTTGCTGAACAAACTATTTATTCAGAATTAGTTCTTTAGGGCCACATATACTGCATGGTATATTTTGTTTTATTCCTTGTAATATAATCATGGTAATAAACTTTACATATACGGTAGAGGAATGTCAGGTGTTAACTGGCCGAGTTTCTTTGGCGGAAATGCAGAGAAAATTTCACAGTGATCATTCGTTTAAGCTAATTGGGGACAATTTTATTCTTTTAATTTTTCTATACCATAGTACTGTTGTAGTTGTTTAAAACCATCTGAAATTTACTTGTATAATGTTTAATTTTCACGTTCTATTTACTGAAGAAGAAAAAAAGAAAAAACAACCTGTTGTGTGATATTAATTATTTCGTCCAGTGCCGGATTTAGACGTGTGTGCGTGTGATTTGAATTTTTAACGTAGCTTTAACAATTTTTCAGTCATATCATTACGATGTCTGCAGTGTGGCAGTCTAGACTGGATTGCATACGTTATATCTATTTATAAATGGTTTGGGGTTGGGTTTTTTTCTTATGACAAATGAAAATTGACAGACATAATGTAATAATCGGGACTTCGCTGCGAAAAATTTAGAGATATTACGAGATCGGGATGTAGATGAGGAAATACCCTCAAAATCGGGAGGTTTTTCTCCCGGCTTGAGAGTTGACAGGTATGAACTGTCCGGGCTTGTGGAATTTCACTCAGGGCTTGAGTTTATTTAAGTCACCAGCCCGGGGCCTGTCCCTAAAAATTTATTTTAGCACTGACCAGTACAGTACATAAACTATTATATCAGACTGCAGATTCAAGTTTTGAATGTGCAACCCAAATGTGGTCTCCTTCCGTCTGCCTCGCTCGCCAATGTTTATGTTTGTATTGGAGGACTGGCTAGTATTGCGTCACAGTACCACGTGATCTGTCGTCTCATCAAAACTCGGAAAAAGTCGGCAATTTACGGAATCGTGGTATCTTCCATGCAATAAAATCACTACCCGCTTACGATATTTAATTTACAAACATGACAGTCGAATTAAAATCTGTAGAGAATTACATACGTAAAAGGAAAATTTTGATTTCTAGTCTCCTTTAAGTTTGGAAAGCGACGACGTGAAGCAACACAGAAATGACTCATCCCTACACCCCCAAAATATATCCAAGTTTAAAGAAGTATAAATATCCAGGTGGCACTGCTGACGATAGCTAAACCGTTCCTTTTTTGTTTGTCTTTGCTTTGGTTCTTTTAGATCAGCCGATTGTCAGTTTTTTCATGGACCTTCATAGTGGCATCCGTTTATTTTAAATGAGGCATCTGAAGCAGTGTTTAAATGCTACACAATTTCATATTTCGAATAGAATAGGGACCATAATTATGTATAAGCAAGGGACACAGTCTGTTAAGTATTGAACCAGTTCCAGATCCGAGGTCATAACGGATTAGTTCTGTCCAAACTATCCATTTGGAATAGATTTTGTATGATACGCTGTACATAAACCAATGGAATTCATTCTCCAAACAAATTAAAAATGGATACAATCCTCTCATTATCAAAATGAAGCGATATCCTGCTTGGATCATGAGTCCAATCAAATTTATTTCAAATTACGCAGCAGCCGAAGAGGCGAACAGACCTTTTGCTAAAACGTAACTTTGAAAACTAAAATCTCGTACGAAAAAAATAAAAAATAAGTTCACTGACGTTAAACCAAAACCTCTAACTTTACCGAGAGTTTCTCTAGTTGGATTACTTTACTTTTGTCGAAATTTGTGTGTTTTTGTTTACCCACCGGATGTCTCATTGAGGTCGCGCCTCCTCTGCTGCTATAATTAGATCATTATTTATATATCAATAATGACACCGGGTACGGAATCTTATACAGCCAGATTAGCTAGAGAAAGATTGGAAGCAATCAAAAAGTGTTTGCCTGTTCGTGATTCTCGTAAATAAAACCTTCAAGAACGTCAAGAATCTCAAGCTGAACATGCAGGAGGTATATAAAAATTATTTAAAACTATTACAAAGGTTACTGAAAGAGTTGCAGAAGAAACAGGTCTTCGCCCAACGTTAGAACAGAATGCTACAGATACTAGAAAAATAGCAGAAAGAACTAAAAAACAAAAAGGATTTTGAAAAATATTCCCAGTCATATAGCTGCTGTTGAAAGTTAAAGCTTCTATGTCGAGTTTTTAGATTGTGTCGTTTGAATTGTCAAACATCGAAAATTCCTAATTCACGTATTGGTTCATAGTGTTTATGTTTAAAGTTCCATTTCATATGTTGAATATTAAGATTTCATATGTTACACAGCGCTGGTTGAAAATTAAATGTCCAATGTCGATATTTTCGATTGTATCTTCTGAATTACACGGTGGTTGTTGAAATTTTAATGTCATATGTAGAGAGTTTCAATTTAACGTGTTTAATCACATTGATTGTGCTGAACGTTCCATTTCGCATGCTGAGGTTTTAGATTGTATCTGTTGAATTACACAGCGGTGGTTGGACATTTTATTGTTATTGTCAGCATTTTCTTTTTAATATGGCGAAATGATGTGTTGGTGTTAAAAGCAACATTACACAATGTCCACTTTTACAATTCAAAATAATATCGAGTATTATGATAAATCAGTTGTTTATTCAATTATGATGCGCCATTACATTTCATGCATTTAAGGTTTAAAAGTCGAGAATTACTATGAATTCCTTTGCTATAGATCGCTCTCGTGAACAGACCGCGTTATTTTTAAACAAGGAGTCTGCTTCTCGTTGCTGTGAAATTCAGAAGATGAAATCTAAATACTCGCCGTATGAAAAGGAACTTGTATCACAACCAGTTACACACAACGTGAGAATTAGGGATTCTCGACATACGATATTGAAATTTCAACCACCGCTGTCTAATTCAAAATAGAAACTGTGAAACGTCGACATAGGAAATAGAACTTTAAACCACCACTGTATTATTCCACATATAAAATCTAAAATCTCGATCTGGAAAATGGAACTTAAAGGACATGCAATTTATTCAACACTTGATATTGGATTTCTCGAAATACGTTATCGAAATTTCAACTTCAACTTTCTCATTGGACCTGCTTTTGTCCGCTACGGCGTCTCATATCTGGGTACATGATTTTACATGTCTTCGGCATGATGCCCCAGTGCTAGACATCACTATAGACTGCCACGTTGCAGACGCAGCGATATGACTGGATATTGTTTTAAAACTACGCAAAAATCATACACACACAACACTCACACATACAGGCAATTCCTGCTTTCACATATGAAGAACTTACAAATATGGCTGCGTCCGGTATATCAGGAATGTTGTAGATTTGCGAATAAGAAATCGATAAATTGCCCTTTATGAAAGTGCTAGAAATAAAGCATCTGCTAAATGTCTACTGTTCTAAAAAATTAATCTTGTAATAAAATTGTTTTTTCAAAGGTAGTAGCATTTGTTGGGTTATTTCCCTTATACCATTAATACAATTTTGTGACATCCGTAAGCTGCTGCTGGGTCGTCTTTTCCCTTGAAACGCATATAACAAGTACAGTGTTTGTTATAGAGGTTCTGTTTCTTTTTCCAACGGAATTTTTTTTAAAAAAAGTCCTACTCATCCGTTTTCCCTTGTAAGTATCATCATGTGTTTAAAAGAGACACTGCTGGTAGTTTGCCCACTCAGGAGCAAAACTGGATCACTGCTCGCAACAATGCCACGGCCTTATTATGGGTCTGGCGTACTAATTATTAGATTAATATAATAAGAGATTATATTTCTCGGCATAACTTAATGATACATGTGTATGATCAGTAATGGACTTTCTCCAAGAAAAGCACAAAGGAAGATGAATCTACAATTCAAAATGTACAGAACAAGAGTATAATTATGTAAAGATAATTTCTTGGTTAAAGTCTGATTAGCTGAAATGCATTAAATTCGATTAATTTTTAAAATTTTTTCTCTCTTGTCCGCATTACAACTTTATAAGAAATAATTTTTACAAAATAAGGGATCGTAACTTGTTAATTTCAGTGAATTATAATATAAAATAAACTTTACAAAAAACTAACACTTTATAAATGTTTAATATCACAGTCTTTGCAATTGATTTACGGTCAATCATTTATGTTAAGGGGGGGGGGGGCATTAGTCACATGTGCATTCACGTTTTGTTTAAAATTTCCGTCTTTTCGAGGATCATCTAAAGCGATAGTTATTTCCATGTACCGTTCCATCAACAAATTATCTTGTACATTACCATGGAAGTTTTACAATCAAGCCTCACAATAGCGGTATATAGCTCATAGTTCTTACATACGTCAATCAGATTTAGTTTTCATGATAATAAAGAACAAAAGACTTTTGATTTTGCTGTAAACAATAAATTTCATATTATCATGGAAGATAAAATACTTTAAAAAATAATATTAAGAAGAAAAGCTGACAGCTTAATTGTTGTGAAATTTCCATCTGATATATTAGGAGTATATGAAGAATTACTGATAGACACATAGTGACAAAGCTCCCCAAGATCATATGTTTAGATTGTGCACAATGTTTTCAAAGACGCAAACGGTGACGCGGTTTTCCAACTGACACACACGGGGATTTTGGGTCGAGCGGAACGTTTGTATAGCTGTGTATGTTACGATGTGAAAAAATACCGACCAGATACGCTTATTTCAAGTTTTTTTTTTTTCACTCAGTAAGCTCGTGGCAGCCCATTTTTGCCGCTATTACAAAATGGGATCGTATTCACACGGATGCCCACATTTCGCGCTTTTTACACACACACACACACACTTTTGATTGGGGACTTGATTTTCACTTATTTGATTGCCATTGAATAGCATCTCTTTTCTAAGAGAACTTGATGGCCATGAAAAGGGAAGATGTGTTTTGTTATTGTTTTAAAATAAGAAGTATTGACTTTTCATCATCAATTGCAACTGTCTTAAACTTTTTCCACATCAAGTCCTACACCTGCCGGATGATGTGGTAGTTGTGAATAATGTTGCTGCTGTTGTCCAAGTGGTTGTGGTGAACATCGATGTATTCATAACACGTTTAGAGGTCACGGAAGTCATGAAGGTCTCTTTCTCTTCGGTTTGGCTAACAAAGTTTAGCACATTAGGCATTTTAAACACGCCAGAATGGCTTGTAATACATTTGCTTTGATTTCATTCTCTTCTTATTTCTCCAGGTTCAAAAATTGTCATCTTATCTTCTCGCTTTCTTTTCTCCTCTTCCTGTTGTTGAACAAATACTTCGTCTTCGTTTTGAAGTTGCAAAACAGCTCTCGAACTCTTCTTTTGTTTTCTTTTTCTGAAATCATCATACACAGGTAATGATAGAGAAAGGAGATAGGAAATCGCACGAAGCCAGGTTGAAGCCATTTTATTCTTGAAGAATGCTTGATACAGCATCATCAATAATAGTCTTCGTATAAGAAGTATCCATTGCAGGCGCACTCAAATACATAGTCTTATTTCAGATATATAGTATTTGATTTCTTCAGCAATAGTAAATCGTGGAAATGTGACGTCACGCGTCCATTGTCCTCTGATTGGAAGAGAGACTTTTGCACGAGTTCTGACTGGTCCGGTTTTGAGACTATATATAGAGGCCTAGTTGGCCCACAACAGAATTAAAGAAGAACACGAAGATTAACAACAATTAAGAAAGAAAAGAAGAAAAAAAAAACCACTAAAAAGTCCTTATGCAGACTAGAGAGAAAAGATTCCCCACCCCCACAGCCACCTCCAACCACAAAACAATAAATCTAACAAACAAACCACAGGTAGTATAACATACGCCGGGCAAAGAATACAAAACAACTCAATCCATACATGATAAACCTGAAGTATAACATACACGTGTTAATAAACAAACACTATGGCACACACAATATAACATATATACAACCATATCATTATCAAAAAGGGCCTCCATTTTGATCCTTGGAAGACCTTTCCAGGTGAAAAATAGGTGTGGTCCTGCAATCAAAACTGATTGACATGCTGCTGGATTGAACTAGCGGCGCCGCGGAAACCAAATTAATATCACAAAATACACGCTGCCACATCTTAGGGAATAGGTTAAGACAGCCCCAGTGGAACTAGGAAGCTGGGCGGAGATTTGACGAAAATAAGAGATATGCGACAGACGGCATACGGACGGATGGAAGGAAGGATGGATGGACGAAGGCAATTATGACGCCCTTGCTCTTGGGAGGCATTTTAATATCGAGTAATCGCTAAATTAGGAAGCACGAAAAATCGTGCACAAAAGGGTCGTAAATGCCAGTTGGCGAAAAACGACAAATCCAAACAACAGCCACATCAGTAGGGACAAAATAAGATGTACCCTACACAGAAAAGGTATTTATAAGGACCCTTACAGAGACAGGAAAACAGAAACAAAGAATAAACCAGAGGTCACAAATAATCGACACAACAAGCCACATGCAGCAGCTGAAGACCATAAACAGAACAGAAGCAGTGAGTATGAAGGTTGTTCTGCTGTTAAGGAAATAATGCTCAGGTACCTCACCCGTGTATAAATACACGTTGCCAACCAACTAATGTCACGAGCCCTAACAAATGCGATAAGCCACAAAATAAAGAAGCATAAAATATCCGCAGAGCTAAAGATAGAGCTAGAGATCCCAGAAATCTCCCGTGGACATGCCCCACAAACCTCACTGACTTCAGCCTCAAAGCAATGGGTGCTAAAATGGACCAATAGAAAAAGTCGAATTCGTATAGATCTCTTCCTACATCTAGATTCCTGGAAAATGCTGAGGCAGAGGCGAGAGGCAACCTCAATGAACACTTGTTCAAAAACCTCGCCTTCAGCGTCAGATAAATAAATAGGATTATCCGAAACAAATCTACGCATAATGGCAGTAAATGTGGGACAAGTCGACTACAGGTAGACAACTACACAAAAGACAACACAAAGTCAATATGAATATCAAATACCCGACCTTCAAATATCTATACGACATGACTATAATAAAATAAAATAAGAACCGGTAGAACCCTATTAGCAGGATGCGAAGGAAAGTACGGGAAAGGGGTAACAAGTACAAACTGGCCCAACTTGGGGAATATATATATATATATATATATATATATATATATATATATATATATATATATATATATATATATATATATATACCACATTCATTAAAAATAACATGGCCTTTGAAGTGTTGGTATAAAGCAACTTGATATACCAATAGTATTGGTATATCAAATTGTGATTTGCCCATGGCGTATGAATACGCATAATGAAGATGTTTTTATAGCTATTATACTCTCTAAACATGGATAAGAATTTCTTGTAATATTACATTTAAAAAGGAAAAAATAACAAGATAATGGTTTTCTTGTAAAATATTTTATAGAAACTAACATTTCTATATAAAAAAACCAACAATACTCAATTCAGGAAATAAATATTACTGAGCTCCACCCTGTGTCGTCTGCTGTCATCTCTGTCAACACTGCTGTTTCAAGTCTCTCCCTCTGGCAAAAATCAAACACTGCAACTCTGTGGAAAAAAGAAAACAATGACATCAGATAAGGAGCAAGATCAATAAGCAACATTTAATCTACTAAACTGTGAGTTAATTGGAGAGTTTGATAGAGACATGGCTGAGACATTTGTAAATGAAAATGATCATTGTGTTAGGGAAGACAGATTTGTACACCATGATCCTGATGATATACTGAAATTTATAGAAAGTAAGCAGAATGCAAACACTTTAAAAAAGACACTTTTTGACGTAAGGCTAGTGACAGAACTCTTGCAGTCAAAAAATGAATTCAGAAAGTTAGACAAGATAAACCCATTTGAATTGGATCAGCACCTGGCTTGTTTTATACTCAGTGTTAGGAGAAAAGATGGATCTGAGTTTGAACCGAACGGCTTAAGAAGCATCATCAGCTCCATTGATCGCCACCTTAAAATCAAGAAATATGCAAGTACAATCATGACAGGAACAGACACAAATTTTGCATTAACATGGGAAGCTCTTCGGGCTAAGCAAAAAGATTTAAAATCTAAAGGAAAAGGAAATAAACCCAATCGGAGTCAACCGATCACAGATGAAGAAATAAATGCCTTGTATAGTAAAACACTAATGGGGATGGAAACACACGAAGCCATTGTTAACACATTGTGGTTTAACAACTCTGTACATTTTGGTTTGAGGGGAGTGACCGAACATTACAATATGAAATGGGGGGATGTTACACTAAAGAAAAATGTGAATGGCCTTGCATATCTTGAACTCAATGAAAGGCAGACAAAAACAAGAACAGGAGACAATGTCAAGGACATCAGGGATATTAATCCTAAGATGTATGAAAACAAATACAACAAAGAGAGAGATCCACTTGCTATCTACAAATGGTATGCTGAGCTAAGACCAGCAGATCTTTGTCAACGTGAAGATCCTTTCTATATTGCGCCCAACACTATGCCAATCTCAGCGACAAACCCAAAATGGTTTAGGAAACAAGTCGTTGGAATTAACAAATTTGGAAGTATCATGAAAAAAATGAAAGAGAAGGCAAATATTACAGATAGAAAGAAATTAACAAACACAAGTAGCCGCAAGTACTTAATTCAGAAGTTAAGAGACAAAAACATTCCCCCAACTGATATCATGCAAATTTCTGGCCACAAAAACGTGCAGTCTATAAACAGTTACTCAAACATTAGTGAAAAACAACAACAGACGTACTCCAATTACCTGAGCAACACCGGCCACCCAAGTAATGATGATGTTAACCCCCACCCCCACAACAAACAAATTTCCAGCTGCACAGCTGCAGACAGCAGTATATCAAGTTCCCGAACGTGTAATATTCAGCAGAATAAGATTATCAGCAACCCATTCTACGGATCAAACATCACCGTACAAAATATGTTTGTTATGAACCTAACGGAAAACATGAACGAGATCCCTAACTGGGTCAACTTTCAACAGGCGAACTCTCAAACAGGGCCCACACAGCGGAAACGTAGGAGAATTTTTGAAAGTGACATTGACAGTCAGTAGAAATAGCGACATATGGACATAAACGATATCAATGAAATGTGGTTAAGGTTAAATTGTTTAATTACCTAGTGTTCCTTCATTATTTTGACATTTCCGGCTCGAATCGTACGGTTGCTATCGTTGCAAATGGCCGCACTGTTACTGTTCATGACAACGAACGCTGAAAATTCAATGTTTGCATGCACATTATTAAAAATATTTTGAATGTTAACTATCAGCCTTGTGTTTTCATTTAATTAATATTGCTAAATAAAACATATATAAATTAATATGAATGAAGTGTACAGGAAATTATGAATAACTACAGAACTTCTTTTTTGAGCGTACATACATGCGAGGGGTTGTGAAGAGTTCACTCCCCTAAAGTGCGCTGTTTGTGGCCGTCAGTTTTATCTCCCATATAAAATGAAAACTTTGATGTGGTATAAATAAAATATATGTATAGTATGTACGCTGTATCAATGATATACCACTCGTTGTATACATTTTTCATTAAAAGGAAACTCGGGCAAGCCTCGTTTCCTTTTAATGAAAAATGTATACATCTCGTGGTATATCATTGATACAGCGTACATACTATATATATATATATATATATATATATATATATATATATATATATAATAAAAATAAGCAAAATAAGAAAAATCTAAAACAACACAAATCGGGTGGGGGTGGGGGCTAGTAATACTAGTACTGCCAAGGTGAGATCCATTTCTTGATAAGAGCATACCACACCCACCCCTAATTACTGACCCTATGAATAGCTAGGTTGAAAACACACCAAAGGTGAAACGGGGGGGGGGGGGTTGGTGGTGGTGGTTGAGGGTTAGAGAGACACACACATGCAAACAAACACACAAAGATAACACAAAAACCAACTACTAAAGCATAAAGTACTCAATTTTACTTAACCTGATGCCCCAGAGATTCCTCTTGTCGAAGAGACAGGCCGATGGCCAAGCAAACAGGGCGCAAATTAACTAGATAATCAAATAGAAAACCAACACTGTATACAAAATGAACCTACCTATAGGGCTCATCAAGCAGTCAACAAGGACCCAAAATGGTCACAATGCCAAAACGCCTGATAAGAGAAATAAATACAAACAATGCAAACCCGAGGGACAGGTGACTGGTAACACTGGTACCGACACGGCGAGAACTAGTTTTTAATAACAAGACACCCCACCCCACCTTTGATTCTCTATGTCGAAATAGACCAAAGGTCAAGCGAATAAGGGGAAATGAAGAAGAAGAAAAAATAATTTTAATAGTGTTTAATAATAATAATAATAATAATAATAATAAAAGATATCACAATAAAAACACCAAGACCAAACATAATGACCTCAACATTAGGTAACACAAGAATAATGATCAGTTAAAAAGAAAAAAATAATTAAATTTAAAAAATAGTAAAATAAAGATAAATATACTAAATTAACAATTAGGTGAAGTTACAATGGGCAACAACAATGTAGGAAAAGGAACAAACAAGGTGGACAAAGAACAGCAATGACAAGGACCAGTAAAGAAAGAAGCAGACCACTAGGGTAGAGAATAAAGAAGACACTGGGAAGGAAGGAGGAAAAGAAAAATCACTTTTGAAGACGATGAGAGAACACAACAAATAATTAAGATGGAATAAACATTAGGAGAGACATCACCAAGAAAGAGGAAGAGCCCAGACTACTTTTCTGGAGTAAACAGAAGAAGAAGAAAAATTGTCATCCCAAATATATAATTAAAAAAACAATGCAAAACCCCCCAAACAAAGAAAATATCCCACCCTAACCAGGAACCCATAAGAAATATACTCATCTATAGCTCACATAGTATAGCACACATAAAATGGCACCCAGAAACAAGCAGATGTTTGCTTCGGAGGACAACTTGCCTGTGAAGGCATCGTGGGTCATTGCCAGGATCACCGACACAGGTGTTTGAAGAGATGTATTGAATGTGGAGAGGCAAGGTTGACTGGAATGTGTATCAGTCTACTTCTCCCTTTTAGACAAACGCTTTCCTCCTTTTTTAACACCATCTGATGCGCTATACTTAGTGTTTATATTTGGCATTTTTCTGTATTTTATTCCCCTAATTCCCCCCCCCCCCCAATCCCACATAACCACTTAGAGGCTGTGATTTACTATATTTGGTGACTGATTGGCTTACTGAATCAATTTTATCCACATTACAAAGGAGGGAAGCTTACTATTTGTGTTACAAAGAGGATTGGTAGGTAGACCTTTGTGTAAGGACTGATGGTTAGTGACCTCGTGTATCTGCAGATAGTGTAAAGTGGTCAAAGCTTATACTTTATAATAAGATTGGGTCATGTCCACCTGTCTCTGATGTTAAGTTCTGTACCTACCAAGCAAATATAAATTCCTTTCTTTAAGGTGTATTGTACATTTTGAAGTAGGACAGGTACATACTATTTGGTACATTGACCTTTGACCTTTGATACATAATATGACATAATGTGATTTATCCCATATCACCCATGTGAAGTTCAATAAGTGCTGATATGAATAAGATACAACTCATAGTTAAAAGATTTCATTTTATTTCAAGAGATAATTTTGCTAGTGAAGCAAAAGTATGAAAACAAAAGTTCAAACAGCTTAAAGACATTTCTATACACATTCGTATAAAACATAGCTTAGTACCTTATAAAATCGTTTTTCACAAGTGAGACTAAGTTCATTTGTTACTTATACAGTCCCGAACTTTTTCACAGATTATTCGAAAAATTAAGGTTTGCTATAAGTATAACGGTACCAATTGCGCAAGTCTAGGTGGGCGGAACATTGTGTAGGGAACATTGAAGTCAAAATTAAAGAACAACACTAGCTGTGATTCGTGCATTATGTAAGAGCTGTACTTTCTGTTAGGCTTAAAAAGAAGTTGAGCCTCTTGACAACATGTGAGTTTCTGTTAATTTCTATCTAGATCATATTTTGTATTTTTTATGATTATTTTTAAAAATATGGTACACATGGCTGAAAATGTGCTTGTTGTGACTAGATAACTCTTACCCCTGTCAAGTTCCAGTAGAGTTATCTCTCTTAAATGCAAAGGAGTACCTGGTTATGTCATTGTCAAATTGACAATCTAGCATTGTTCTCTACGACAATGTGTGACATGCATGTTGGGGTAGGATAGAAAGTATATTTATTTCACAAAACTTTAGCATTGAGATATATGGAAAAACAATTAGTACCGTGATACCTTGTAATGATAGCTCTCCGTAACATGAAATGTGACACTCTGTCTATCTGATAGGTCGATAACTTTCCATAACATGAAATGTGGCACCCTCTCTGATTGGTCGATAAGTTTCCATAACATGAAATGTGACCAGTACATGAACGTTTATTGGTACTGGGAACCAGTCAGCTTCAATATATAAAACCCTAATTTTGATATAAATGTTCGTCGAAAACCTATCGGTTTCTCTAAACAACATACATAGTGTCGTACGTTTTCTTGAAAATATGATTATTCGTCGGAAATCAGGGTGTACACATTCCACAATGCACTTACCCTAAAACTTCAGCTCTCACAATTATATACCAATAATGGACGAACAATTTTGTGAAAATGTTTCTTTCTGTTGTAAATCCAGTGATATAAAAAAACCTCTTATTATTTTATTGAGAACAAACAATGTTTTCTTTTACTTTGTTCGGTAATTCCCTTTTCTGCCTAATAAACTGAAGCATTGTGTTTAAAACGTTACCTTAAATATACACATTAATAAACTATTTCCCAGTGATGCATTTCTAAATAGAAAAGAAAAAAGGTTAGAATGCCTTGATCCAAAATCTTACTGTCTTTGTTGTTTTTTGTCTCAATATTAAATTCACCTTTAATTTCCGTTGGTAATTAATTAATAATTAATTCAAAGTTTAATGGTGAACTTTTTCCTTCTCTGCAAGAATAAAAGAATAGTAAAATTTTAAGCGTAATAATAAATAATAATAATAAAGCGTAATAAATTCCTGTAATCTTATTTGTTGTGAATAGCATTACACAGACTTGTCAAGCCTTTTGCCATTGGGAATACTTCTTTATCTTCCTGTATGGTAGGCAAGAAATATTATTCAAATTCTCCTGTCAGGTGTATGTAATAACCACAATGACTTTATTGGATATATATCATAAATTAATTGTTTAATTTAGATTTATGTTAGCTCTTCCAACAAGTTGGACTGCATGAACCCAGGAGAAGAGCTCGAACCAAAACAGTTGGTTCAAATTACTGAAACTGGTATAACAAAATTAATTTAACTATGCATAACGTCATTCCGTCTTACTGCTCTGCAAGGATAATATAAATAACATTTTTTATTCTGTTCAAAATGTGCCTCTGTGATCGTTATATATAATAAACTAGGTTTGAATTAGAGCGTTTGTAAAATGCAGTGTTTCCCGAGGGTCATTTTCCGTCACGGTCCCAGTACACTATCAGTTGGGCTCACAATGCTTTTGAACCCATCGATATCATATGCACCAATGCACCAATGCCGATAGACTTTCTTGTTGTTGTTGTTTTTCTTTTTGTCCTATCTTTTAAAAATATTCTGTTAAATATTCTTTCACGTAATTCCAAGCCATATCACTCGAATGACACATTTCTTGCTGCTTTTGGGGTATGTAATTTACATAACCTTTGCACTTAAATTTTGTGACTGGCTTGGCTTGGTATTCGCTAAAAAGCTAATGACAAAGTAAATCAGTATAACATAGTCAGATGCAACTATTGGCTAAGTTGACGTATCCAGGTCCATTACTAATAAACTTAATAATTTTATCCAATATTTCATCACACATACGTTTGCAACAGGAACTTATATTATGGAAACATCCTCAAACTTGGTACCATTTAGTCGTTCATATGACAACAGTGTACAAGAGAGTATTGGCCGTTTCACTGGTGTTTCTGTTAGGGGTCAAAGGTCAAAATATATATTAGAGAACCATGTTCACATCATTGCTGACCAAGCTGTATCTAGACAATTATAACAGAGAAAAACAGAATTATTAATGAATTTCATGTTACCACTGTAAATCAGTGTCTACTTATAGGGATAGCGAATGAAAGGGAGTAGAGGGTATATAAAGATAACATTTCAAAATTGGACGAAATGTGATAAAATACTGGGGACCGCCATGTTTAGCTAGTCATGTGCTGACAAATGGCGTGAAACACGAAACAACATAAGACGTGCTGGAATTCGCAACAGTGATCTATAAACTTCTAATCTTTTTTGGGGATTATATCTTTCAATGTTTTGATTTTTTGTTCCTTCTTTCTTCTTACTTGATTTCTTTTTTATTTGGGAAAACATCTTTCATGGAGTTGTTCGATCCTGTATCTTGGAATTGTCTTCCTTATGAAACAGGCTTTTCTACCCTAATATATGCATCTACATTGTACACACCAGCAGTAAACTTAATAAGTACGGATAATCATCATTCTCTAACAGCTCTTGATAACCTGTTCATACGATGGAGGAGGATCTTCGTATTGCTTTGCGTCCAGAGCGAAGTTGCTGCTTGGCTTACAGTACTCATATATGGGGCAATCCCCAATCAAAGGCGCGGTTGGCCGATATGGCGGTGAGTGTAGTCCCAAGGTCGATGGTGTAGTCGTCATTTGGATGTCGTTGGTCACTGTTGAAGCTGTTGCCATCGCTGTTGTGAACCCTGAAAGAAAAATGGTCAAAGGTTAAGTGCAGTTAGACTGTCATAAACAGCAACAACTTTATGGTTTGTACAAAAATCTTAGACCTTCAAGCCTTTGACAAAAAGTGTGGGTGAAAAGTCTTTACTTATTAAAGCATCATATATATAGTTAATTTATGATAGATTGACATATGATTCTGGAGCTAGCAAAACAAGATATTATTTGAGGAGGTGGTGGTGTTCGAGTTCGTCAACATGGTTGTTAGTGATTTTTAAACCACATCATAACCAACATAACATAGGTAATTTTGGCCTCATCTCCAGTTTAGACAGCATTTACAAAATATTTTAAGTCTTACATACATACATACATACATACATACATACATACATACATACACACATACACACACATATACATACATACATACATACATATACGCACTCACGCACCCCAATAGTGTGTGTGTGTGTGTGTGTGTGTGTGTGTGCGCGCGCGCGTTTGGGGGCGAGTGGTTATACAGAGGGACTTCAATTCCATGGGTATAGTGACTTCATTCATGACCAAAATGACATGAAACTGTGAACCATACTCGAAATACCAAATTACACTGTTGCCAACTGGAAGCAGCAAAGAATATTAAGGACTCACGATACTAATGGTATGAATAAATGGGAACCAGCCTGGAAATGGGTGAAGCTAAAATGGAGTATATATGGGTTTGACTGACCAGTATTGGTTGATAATAAAAGTTAGATTTTAGTAAAAAGAATCTTTTTAGAGCTTGTCCTAGCTGTAACTGAAAAAAATAACTATTTTGTTTTATTGACGGAATATCAGTCATTTAGCAGACTTGAGCTTGGAACACTCTTTACTGAAATTAGCGTGGCCGAGTGGTCCTAAGCGCTCACCGTTCCAGATCACTGCCATCTCACCTCTGTCTGCGTGGGTTCGAGTCCAAGGCTCGGCTAGCGTGGGTATGTGGGAAAGCCTGCCAGTAGCTTCTCGTGGGTTGGTAGTTCTTCCCTGGGTTTTCCAGGGTTCTTCCTCTACCAGTTATACTGGCCGCCATGTATGGTCTATCTTGTGCTGAAAAATGGCGTTGAACCCTACAACAACAACAACAACTGAAATTAGCACTTGACTCTTTGGTGCGGAATTGAAAGCACATGTTCAAACATATGTAGATCCAAAACAAAGCTGCCGCTCATAGTTTTCTCTGCCAAGAAGCTGTCATCCATGATGCATCTATATTGATAAATATAGATTTGATCATGAACACTCATAAATGTCAAGTTATTGAATTTTTGATATCATGGTATTTCCATATGTTTACTATGGAAACTGAATTAGTACACTATAAGGTGATTATAGTGACTAGATGATATTCAGTTGCTTTTGTGTCGATTTCAAAGTAGGGTTACAACGCAGTGGCATCATGAAGGACAATGTCCAAAACTGCATATTTGTGACATCGCTTAAATCCTTTGGAAAGTGGACTTTTACATCTAAATGATGAGAAACAACACATAAATGACTCACACCTGCACCCAGTAAATATATCTAAGTATAAAGATGCATACATATCTAGGTAGCGGCACTGATGCAGCACTAAACCATTTGTGTTTGTTTGGTGGGTGTTTGGTTAAAAAAGGACAAAATCCTGTCGTTATCAAAATGAAGTGATATCCTGCTTGGATTGTGAGTCAAATAAAAGTTATTTCAAATTACACAGACGTAAGAGTGCTCTGGTATACGGATGATCTGGCCCACGCGCTTAAGTATTCGCAACTACGGATGAACGCGAGCACATATTTATATATGTACATTATCTTTAAGTATTTCCCCACGCCGGAATGGTAGTTGACAATAAGCAGTGGCCTGTAGACATGGGCGCCCGATCATAGGGGTAAGAAGGGGGATGCGCACTTCCCCCTCCCAATTTCATCTCTAAACATGGTTTGGCCTGCAACCGTTAAACTTAACAGCTGACAACTACATGTTTGTCCCCCACCCCCCATACGTCTGCGGGCGCCCCTGCTACAAAAATAAGGTAATTCGCAATACCTAGCCCATACACAAAAATGTTACTTACGCTAACCAGTATTTCTTGCAATCTACATTTAGATTATTATGATTATTATATTTATATTTATATTTATTATTATTATGATTATTATTAATTTGTTACTCAGTTATTACTTTCAAATGTATTATGCCTCGTTATTGTAAAAAGCTTGAGTGCGAGATACTTACATGGAACTGAGCGAGCGTGGTGCGTTCTGTCACCTGATACTTTGGCTTTCCTACACCGAAAACAGCAACACACAATAGTTGTTACAAAAGTTAATGCCAGCGCGAGAATACATCCGGCCGTAATCCCTCCGATGGTTCTGATATCCCTGATAAAAGCAGAAACACAGTTACTGATGATGTAGAAAAATAATTAATTTCTTATGAAGGTTTATAACTTTATCATCGGGGGTGTTAGGAGTGAAAATGAGTCCGTGTATCAAATCCAACGTCTGGACAACGTAGAAACCTCCCTCCTGAAGAAAATGTGCTCCCCCATAAACGATGGCCAAGATAAAGTCAGCTTTGGCCAGTTTAAAATCAACAATTATATCTCTCATGCCTAAACAATACACATATGCCATACCTTTTTTGTTAAAAAATATTAGAAAATTAGAATTTTCTAAATAAAACCAATCGTTCAAAGGGAAGGGTCCAGATGACATACCAAACTTGATCCTAAAAGAATGTACAATATATTGAGCTACCGGCGAAACAACTCTTTTTTTGAAGTTGTCCTTACTGGTATTTTTCTTTTGGATTTTTTTTAACGCAAACTTTCAATTAAGTATATAAAAAAAAGAAATTTCCTCATTGCTGAAAATTGCAGTCCAGTAAACCTTGGATTTCCTTCTTAAGGTTTTATGTGAAACCCGACTTATTACCACTAATATTAATTTCTCAGGAACGTTTGACAATATTATAATGCTTGATTTTTCAGAAGCTCTAGTTACAGTTCCCTATCACATTTGCTGTCTGAATTGTATCACTACGGGATTAGCGGATAAAATATTCAGTAGAAATGCATGTCCAAACAACATAAGCATGTTTAGGTAATGTAGGTAACTCAAGTAGCCGTTGATTATTGTGCCACCGGGAATTGTACCTGGTCCAGCATTAATTGTCTGCTATATAAATGGCCTCCACCTTTCAGTTAAATCTTTGTGCAGGTGACTGTCTATTGTACAGAAAGGGTTAAGCTCAAACTGACCATTTGAGCTACAAGAGGGCTGTGCCAAAATTGGAACATGTGCTTCAATGCTAAAGACGAGATCAGCATTTACAGCAGGCCATAACACTTCTGTTTCAGAAGATCATGTCTTTCAACATGTCCAAGATAACTTTTGTCTTAGCCTAACTTGTATCAGAATATGAAATAATGTCCACACATAACGACAACCACCAAAAGTAAGACAAATCCTCCCTGTCTTGTCTGGTGAGTACTAAAATATGGGTAGATCTTTTTGGAACCTTTACTAGGCAAATGATGTAGATCGACAAGAAAAGGTGAACAAGTGGCTTGGTTTTCAGCGATGATTATAAATGCAGATATGTATGTTGTGTAAATGGAATGTACCAAAGATAGGGCTGTCATTAGTAAACAGATTTATATTCCTCTTCAACATCCTTGGGAGGTTTTACTGGCAATAAAAAAACCTAAACTTTCTCAAACGCTTACAACAAACAACGTATCACTGTCCAAAACAATTCAGAGATTTTGAATATATCACTACTGCAGACAAATAAGTATCATATATTGAGCGATGTAATAATAATTAGTCTCGGGACTCTAGTAAAAACTAGGATGGTTTCAAAAGCTGGTTTAGACAAGGATATACTTACCCTTACAGTAGGAATGACCACTACAATAACATGGAATCTACTTGGGTCATTGTTTGTGCCGCAGGAAAATATGAAATTGGCTCTGGTGCGCCATAAAACGAAGGTAGAAGTAGAAGGTCGCCTCCAAAAAGCGGCTTTCATAAATCTTCCAATGACGAATGAGTTTGATAAGCCCATGAGGTCATAATGGCTAGAACCACTTTGGCATATATACTAGTGGATGAAATGTAGCTCTCAGTAAGGGACTAATAAACTCTCTTAATATTTCAGTCTATATAGAAATAATGGATGCTGAATTATCATTAAAGCCCTTTAAGGGAAGGAAATGGCGCCTACTACCATTCATTGTCCCCTAGAGGCGGTCAAATAGAATTGTAAAGCCAAAGCTGGATATAACAGTCGATCATGAACATCCGCAGAACAGGTAAGACTGAGACCGGAGATCTAGATAGGGTACATATACCAAAGGAAGCTGATTTTATTTTTTAAAAAAAGACTGGTTGGCAAAGAAGAAAATCCGACTCGGAATTGTCACTGAACCAAAAGCAAACTTCTGTGAGGCTTGCTTGTTTGTTTTGCAGTGCAAGAAACCAGTCGTAAGGGTAAGGTTCAGTTCTTGAAAGAAGCTCACGCAAAGGTTCACATGAGGCTTTTGTCCAGGACAACAACACTCAAGAGATATTCCACCTGGGAATTAGTGAGCGAGCCACTGGTCTGCAGCTCAAAACAATACTTGATAAGGTCTAACATATGAAGATCCGAACCAAAGGCCTGGTCTTATGAAAATTAAGAACGGATCAACTGTGGCCTTAGGTCGGCGGCGACTACTCCCATTACTCTAGTAAAGGCTCTAGGTGCTGAGGCTAATTCCATGGGTTTGTATGGAAACTCCGTTCAGCAATCCGTCACAATTGTCTCACCAACTCAAGTACTGGTAAACATTCGGACCCAAGATAAATATCTGCCCACAGGTGATCCCTATACAGTTTCCATTTCCCCAGTAGGAGAAACTTGAGGGGCGCAAGTCTCTTTAGGGGAACCATGTCGACCAGGTTTCCAGAATTAATTAACTATGCGGGCCCACAACAAAGTCATGGCTCTCGGCTCAGGGGCTCTAAGAACCCTTTGTGGATCAGCCACTCGTAGAAGCACTAGAGGATAGGGATCCCCAGTGACTTTGGGTGGATGGCGACCACTTCTGTTGAGGCGGTAAGCTTGGGATGTGAAAGTATATATTCTGGAGATTGATGAAGACTGCTCGATCGCTGAGCCTTATGTCATTTCTGACTGAAACTGAAATTTCCGCCATTTTATACAAGAAAAATGTGGGAGTAGAAGGTCATAGACTGGTCATTTTAAATCCTCTCTACTGCTCATTGCGTAGAGAGGAGCGCACCTCTTCCTTTAATTGCGCCATATTTTGCTTATGGAAGAGCATGGAGGTCCTTGCAGTCGACGCACTTCCCGGAATTGAAGCCGTCATCTTCCATTTACAATATAGATGATCGAATCATCATCTGTTATGTTCTGCCAGACCTCCAAAAAGAATGATAGGTGAGCACCTAATGAAGAAAATTAGGTATTGGAAGAATAAAGCACTGCAGAAGAGGAAGCGAGGACCTTACTATTACTATTCCTTCACTAAAAGGCGTGGTGGAGATTGCCACCATTTTCATTTACGACCAACGAGATATCATAAGTAGTTGTTTAGCAAGATGAATATGTAGAAACGATCATTTACTAAGGAGTAGTGGAGAAACAATATTGTCAAAATGGCTGATTTGGTGGCCATATTGGTGATCAGTTCCCCACCATTTGTATTCTGAAACAACTAAATATCATAAGAAATCATCAGGTAAAAAACACGTGCCTATATTACTTTTCATTCAGGAGAATTGGCGACAAGGCAATTTTAAGACAGCCACTGTGGTGACCGTATGCGACATTAGATCAGCACTGTTTTCATTTAAAGCCAATTCTACGGCATAAGTCGTTCCGTGAAAACTCCATATTGATATGACCGTCCATTCAGGAGGAGTAGCAATAAGAGAATTTTTAAGGTGGTCGCTGTTACGGCCATGCTGGATTTCAGATCGGCACCATTTTCATATAAGACCAACACAATATCATTAAAAGTATTTTTTAGTTCGATTCAAACCTCATAATGATATGACTGTCTATTCGGGAGGAGTAGCGATAACAAGATTTCCGAGATGACAACTGCAGTAGCAATAATGGACGCCCTAGCGGCACAATTCTAATTTAGGGACAGCATGACAATGGAATTAATGTGTGTAAAGTTTCATGTCAGTACTTCAAGTTTGTTCGGAGAGGTAGGGATAACAAATTTGATCTAACGGATGGACTGATTACAGACAACACACTATCCCATAAACCAGGGGTCTCAAACTCAAACCACCCTGAGGGCCGCATGCGAACATTTTCGATGGCCCAAGGGTCACACCACCTTTATAATCTCTTTTCACACCTTGTGACACCAATCAGTTTGCGGGCCACAAGATACGGCTTGGCGGGTCGTATGCTGACCGCGGGCTGAGTGTTTGAGACCCCTGCCATAAACTTTTCTGGCCTATGACCAGTAGAGCTGAAATGAGTGATGTGCGACCTTGACCCACCATAATCGAAATGAAGGGTGTGCGACCAATTGAACACACTGGTCCAAGATAATGCTTGTATGCAACACACTGGTCAAAGATAATGCTTGCATGAAACCCCCATCCGTGAGTATAAATTAAAATATCAATCATTAGTCAATGAATCATCAAATGATGTTTTCATCAAATAAAAGGAGACTGAAATAGAGGCACGAATATGAATTGGGCGACAAAACCTACCCAAGAGTCCAGAAAAGGCCACAATTATAACTGAATTTGAAACGATTATGGATACGCAATCAGCTTTGGGAATCGATTAAAGGTAAGCGCTGATAAAAGGAACAACAATTGTTCAAACGCGCAAGAGAGTCAACTTCGATTCAATATGCAATGAACTGAGGGTAAAAACACTCTAGGAATACATGAAACCACATTTAGATTCCAGACACGCGATCTTGACATGAAAAAGCTGTATATTTGAATAGCGTTTCTGAACTGAACCGATCCAATGTGTCGTCTGAAAAAGGACGAGGACTACTGCGCATGTACCTCTGACAATTTGTAACTTTCGATCCCAGGGGATGATAGAAATTTTGGGACGAGGGTAATTTCCGTCTGGAAAGGACAAGTTAGGCAATGGTAACAGGTAGCATATTGCTGATATTAAAATGGCACATATATGTCACATAGTTTGTTTCTACGTCTCATATTTCTGCATATTAACCCTCATTAATCCTATTGTGTTCACTGCAGGACACTAACATAAATAATACGTTTATTGTGGTTCCTGTCGGCTCTTTAGCTTTTACAGTATCTACTTCACGTTAAAAGACACTACATTAGTCTTGACTGGTGAAATAAACATAAAACTGTTGTGGTAATAAATACAGAATGATTCAGTACTTATGAGATATTTCAATGACCACATTGTTGATCGTGTCGGAATGGACTTAGCCGGAGATCAGGGAGAAAGTAGAGGACGCTAATGGTAAACGAAAGAGACATCCCTCTAATAACACATCTAGATGTATGTATGTATGTATGTATGTATGTATGGATGTATGTGTGTGTGTGTGTGTGTGTCTATGTATGTATGTATGTATGTATGTATGTATGTATGTAAGTCTGCATGTATGTATATATGTATGTATGTGTGCATGTGTGTGTGTGTGTGTATGTACATAAGATATGAATTTGAATACTTTCAGATGGATTTTAATTTCATTAATAATCTAGAAAATGGACGAATTCTCTATGCAGATGTGTGTATAGGAGATACAGAAAGAGCGAACCATGAGAAGGATTTATATCTGCACCAGTTAGATTTTTTTTCTTCATTTAAATGAAAATCTCACAAATTATAGAAAAAATAAACCCAGAACGGAAGAAGAAAAATAAAATGGTATTACAATATATGATTTTCGCCGTGTCAACTTGATGTCACCATCTGTGTGACTTAAAAGCATATATCATTAGCGATAATAGGCTTACAGGGTGCGATTGCAGCAGTATTGGTTGTCGCTAGGTCCGCAACAGCCGGATGGGCAAGACAGTGTGTAACTTTGGTCTTTATCGTTGCAGATATCTGATGTATCGTGTTCTGGAAAAGAAAAGGAAAACGTTGCCAATAAGAAACATAGATTTTTAAAATGATTAAAGGTTCTGCAATATTAGCATTATGTTTAGGACAGAATCATTTTTTTTTTATTGTGCTTATGAAGGAAAGGATAGTATAACAAGACATTTAAAGTTTGGAGATTCTGTAAGTCATTGTAGAGCCAGTCAACGTGAGTAGTGAATAGGGTCACTTTAGCCTCAATGGGAATTAGCATTACAGAGACATCTGGGTCGTTTTAGCCTCAATGGAAATTTAACATGGAGAAAAATCGTGGGTCGTTTTAGCCTCAAGGGGAATTTAACATGGGAAATAGTCTTGGGTCACTTTAGCCTCAAGGGGAATTTAACATGGGGAATAGAGTTTGGGCTTGTCTAGGGACAAGGGGAATGGAACAGGGGACTATAGTGTGGGTCTGTCTAGGGACAATGGGAATTTAACATGGGGAATAGATCGTGGGACTGTCTAGGGACAATGGGAAATTTAACATGGGGAATAGATCGTGGGACTGTCTAGGGACAATGGGAAATTTAACATTACGGAAACCCCTGGGGGATATAGCCTCAAGGGAATTTAACATATGGAAATTGAACATGGTGGATCTGTATAGCGTCAAGGGGAATTGAACATGGTGGGACTATCTAGGGACAATGATGGTAGAGGGTCAAACACAACAGAGACAGAAACATACATACACTAATACAAGCGTGGGACTTATATATAAAGCATTACCAAGACCTGAAATCTTGCTGGGGTGTTCAAAAATTTGCATAATTGTAATGATGCTATAAATAGCTATAATCAAGGAAATGCTCAACGACAAAATGGATGTGACTAAAAGTAACGTTAAAATGACGAAATTGTCCCAGAATTTAAAGGACAATAAACATATCCCCGAAAATTAAGTTACAATGGTTTAGACTAAAATGGATAAAATTAGTAACTACTTACAATATCAACTTCTGTGACGATCGTGGATAAATACCTATGTATCTATAATCAGCTGAAACTCCTATGAAATCCCACTATCTATTTATAGCTTCAACTTGTGGGTTTTTCCTTTGGAAAATCCCACTATCTTTTTATAGCCTCAGCTTGAGTGACGTTCCTGTTTATGAATTCTAGTATATATGTATAGCTACAAAATGTGGAAATCTCCAAGTCGATATTTATAGTCTCAAAATTTCCAGCGTCAGTGACGTCACTGTACTGAACACTGGGGGATAAATGGCAACAGTGTTGCAAGTGGCTGACCTGAATACGCGCTACTGTAGGTAGGTAGGTAGGTAGAGTGTATCTGATAGGGATAAAGTGAGTTTTATAGGGACAAACAGAGACCAATACACACACACACACACACACACACACACACGCACACACACACACAGAGGGAGGAGGAAAAAACTAACCCTAAATATACTATCCACACTCGGGAGGAAGAAAAAAAAAACAACCAAATATACGATCTACACAACGTACGCGAGCACACACACACACACACTATAAAATGGATAAAATTAGTAACTACTTACAATATCAACTTCTGTGACGATCGTGGATAAATACCTATGTATTTATAATCAGCTGAAATTCCTATGAAATCCCACTATCTATTTATAGCTCCAACTTGTGGGTTTTTCCTTTGGAAAATCCCACTATCTTTTTATAGCCTCAGCTTGAGTGACGTTCCTGTTTATAAATTCTAGTATATATGTATAGCTACAAAATGTGGAAATCCCCAAGTCGATATTTATAGTCTCAAAATTTCCAGCGTCAGTGACGTCACTGTACTGAACACTGGGGGATAAATGGCAACAGTGTTGCAAGTGGCTGACCTGAATACGCGCTACTGTAGGTAGGTAGGTAGAGTGTATCTGATAGGGATGAAGTGAGTTTTATAGGGACAAACAGAGACCAATACACACACACACAACATACGCGCGCAGACACACTCACACACACACGCACACACACACACACACACACACACACACACACACACACACACACACAGGGAAGAGGAAAAAACAAACCCCAAATATACTATCCACACTCGGGAGGAAGAAAAAAAAAACAACCAAATATACGATCTACACAACGTACGCGAACACACACACACACACACACACACACACACACACACACACACACACACACACAGAGGGAAGAGGAAAAAACAAACCCCAAATATACTATCAACACAGAGGGGAGATAATACAAACCCCAAATAAACTATCCACACAAACGTACGCGAACGCATACAAACCCCAAATATACTATCCACACAAGGTCGCTAACGCATACAAACCCCAAATATACTATCCACACTCGGGAGGAAGAAAAAAAACAACCAAATATACGATCTACACAACGTACGCTAACACACACACACACACACACACACACACACACACACACACACACACACACCACAGAGGGAAGAAGAAGAAAACCATTATACACTATCCACACGGAGTGAAGAAATAACCCTTGATATATACTATCAACAGAGAGTGAAGAAAATAACCCATTATATTCCATCAACACAGAGTGAAGAAGAAAAAGTTTTTTGAAGGCACCTAAGCCCTCACCTGCAATGACCATCTCTGCCAAACACCTACACCCCACCCCACCCCCACTCCCAACACTACAAAACCCATTTAACCCGTTATTTTATGGCATCAGTGTGTGCTTTAGGAAACATCAAGACACAAAAATGATGGATGAATAGACTGATTATTGTTTACGGACTTGCTTGCCTAAAGAGCGTGCGTGAAGGAAAACATCCTTCCATTTCAATTCTAACTAAAACATGATCCAGAGGGATAGAGAGAGGTGAAAGAGCACAATTTCATAAAGTATGAGTAAAGACAAATCACGCCATCCTTACTATACAATGTCAAGACCAAGAGACACTTACGTTTTCTTTCTGGTCTATTCTCTTTTAGAAGGTAGTATGAAATTTCACATCAGGGCCAACGCATCGGCTCACATTGTCAATTTTTCCATTTCCATGTCTTTACTGGCACAAGTTATTCATCATCTTCAATTTCTTCTTCTTCTTCTTCTGAATCCCTCTTCTCTGTTTCGTCTTGTTTTTTTTTTTTTTGTTTCTTCTCTTTTCTCGTAGGGCACTCTGAATTCCAGTGTCCTTTCCCCTGACAACGATATTAGGTATCTTGACTTTTGTCTCTCTTTCTTAGACGAAGCAGGTATTTTGGAGACAAATACCCATTTACCTTTGCAGATATAGCAAACTTCATTAGCACACACTTTCGTATGACTCTCATCAAATCAACGACCAAAAGAGTAAGTTTTGTTGCCTCTTTCGCCTGTGAATTATGCTTTCGTATGACTTTTAGCAAATATTTGACCAGCAGGTCGATCTGTGCTGACTCTTCCATCTTCGTGATCGTTTGAGAGCGGAATGAATACTCTGACGCTAAGACACTCTCCTTATATACAGGGACCTGCTGCGTATGAAACCTAGTCAAATGTAATTTTGCAATAAGATGAAACGATTTCATTGAGGAAGTAAAAGGCAATGATGTACCGTATCGCCTCACACAAAACCTGAAGTGTTAGTTCAGATCCGTGTCAGCAATTTCGAAGACGACATAACTGAGCTTTCATCAATGCTCTCCAATTATGCCACAAAACCACGAGTCCTGATTCACGCCAAAAGAAATTTCGTTCGGTCCATAAAAAATAGTATCACATCTGAGAAACGCAAAAACGAACTTCCAGAAAACTGAGAACGACGGCTTACACCTACAACGTAAATGTATGAGTTCAAGTAGTGCGTAAAACTTAGTCAAATTAAATTTTTATAGTCAAGACGAAACGATCTCTTTTCGAACAAGAAAGCAGACACCAAGCGACAATGGCAATCCGTGTCACACAACACTTTTCAAAATGTATATTATCAGAGGTTTGTTCTAGCGATCTGCATGGTTAAATTAAATGTTGATGTATTTTGCAATAAGACGGACACAATTTCCATGGGATCGCCCATGGTACGATTGTTCGTGCATTAGTTTAATTTTTAAAAATATTTTTTATATAAATCGCCTATAGGATAGACCCATTAAAGCATGGCCATTCTCGTCACTGTCTGAATAGCTACTCAAGTCAATTGGAAGTGAACGCGGTAAGAAAATAAGTATAGCCAATGAAATGGCTTACAACGGGTGATGCATTGTTTTGTTCTAGGACTGTGTGGCATAATAATCCCTATGTTCTTGCGTTGTTACCATTACAGTGCAGACAGACTGAAATGTGAACTTACAAGCCCTCTTTGTCTGTGTTGCACCATTTCTTCCTACCACATCAAAATACTGAGCGTCACAGTATTGGTTCGCGTTTTCAAGCTGACCATTTTTTTAATATCTCACTTAAACATTTTAACATAAACACTCACACTCACATCGGTAGAGTCAGAACAGATGTGTTACAGTACTGAGGGGCATGTTATCTTTTTTTTTTCAAACTAATAAATTTGGGGTTTGTATGAAGTAAAGAACCGAAAATACAGTGAAACTCAAGGATGATGACCCAATCTGTCTGTCTATTGATGCGTGTATTTACTTAAGAAGAAATATGACCTCTAAAACACAAAGAGATACGGCAAGCATGATTAGAATGAACATAACGATGTTTTCCTTCACGCCCGTGTAATTTAGAGCTTCAATCCTCTTTGAAGACAAACTTGGTCTCCTTTTGAAGGGCTTGAAATAATAAAAAACCTGAAACATTATAAAGAGAGAGAAACCTGAATTCAAAATTCAGTTGTTTTTTCTTCAAAATTGTTTCGTTTCTTTTTTCTTTTTTGGAACAAATCTAAGCACTAATATAGAGTGGAAAAGGGAAAATGCACATACAAGCTTTGATATTTCTGAAAAAATGAGGGGATATTCCTAACGTTCATAACCACCTATATATGCTTGGACTTGTCTGTGACTTATCCACAAAACAAGATGTACATATTTCTGGTCAAGCTGCAAGTGTGTGCGTGTTTTTGAAAATGGTAAAAACTGGATATACAATTTTCTCGTGACACTTATAAAGTGAAGAGTCTGTGCAAGTGTCAAAAGCCAAAGTCATATAAGTTTTGTATTTTGTACGGCTTGTAAAGATTTCCACTTTAGAAAATGTGAAGTATCACAAGTTATTATCACAAACAGAAGTGGAACATAGGGGCTTGCAAGAAAGAAAATAACCCAGACAGTTGGTGTCATCAAGAGTGCTAGAGACGGTACCCGAACTTACTTGCTTGCTTACTTGAATTAAAGTGATTTTCGCTCTAATGGAGCATATATCACTGGTTTAATAACGCACCGCGTGATTTTTAATTACTCCTGGGGAAGGAAAGAGAGCCTCATCCCCCAGGCTTTTATGTACTCACAGACTACTTTTAAATTTAGCCACTCAGGTGTAGGACTAACTAGTCCTTAACAACCTGACTGAAAGGCTTTAAACATGAGTGGGAATAGTCTCACCACACACTCATTTTTCTGTCCGAGCGTGGTAAAGGAGGGAAAAGGTGCTCAGCAAGACAGCCATGGGTGTTAAGTACTCAACAAAACGCTAGCCCGTACTTATTTCAAATCAAATCCCGTTTTTGCTAATGGACAGTAAAAAGTACCAATAATGTGTTAACCACTTGTGCAATTAGTTCAAATCTAATGATTCTGTTTAATTTCCTACTTCCTAACATATCTATCTAATATTAGTACTTAGTGTACATAAAGATAGCCATACTGATCTTATTTAAATTATTATGTCTAAGCGACATATACCAGTTTGGTCACTGTTAGGTTTAAAAAGTTAAGTTTGTTGCGGTGTTCCAATGGGTCAAGTTTGTTTCGAGAATAGTTTAGTCAAGGAGGGATACCAAGCCAAATATGGTTCCCTAGTTAATAAAAAGCAATCTTTTGGAGCCCTAAAAAAGGCTGTTTTTTCTGTTAGAAGGTAACACGTCTCTCTTTTGCTTTCACGTTCTTTCCCGCACTCCTAGTCTCATGATTCTTGATATCAGGAAATGCGTAGCCATGATGGGCGGCAATGTAAGCAGCGGCTTCTACCAGCTGACTGAGGGAGTATCCAGTGTAGGTTTGTCTGTAGAATTGGGGAAGAACTCTGACCCTAATCCCCATTGAGAAGGTCTTGGTTTAAAGGTGTCTAGAGATTTGTAGGCAACGTATTGTATGGCTCTAATAAACTACCCTGCTTTGTTGACGTTATACAATGCTTGATCTAGTCCCATTTCGGTGTACTTCTCAACGAGTGTCAGCGTCCCCCTCCTCCTCCTCCTCAACCGCCTCAATTTCCTCTTCTGGTTCTGATACTAATTCTTTAGTTGAGGTAGATAGTTTCAAATCCGCTGTTATGGTGTCTGTCGCTGTTATTGTTGCTGTGGTTGTTCTTCAGTTGAGATTGCCTGTAGTATTGGAGTGAGAAAAGAACGTTGTTGTTGTTGTAGGGTTTAACGCCATTTTTCAGCACGCGATAGGCTATACATGGCGGCCAGTATTAATGGTGGAGGAAGCACCCGGGAAAAACCCGGAAAGAACCACCGACCCACGAGAAGCTACTGGCAAGCTTTCTCACATACCCACATTAGCCGAATCCGAGACTCGAACCCACGCAGACAAAGGTGAGATGACAGTGATCCGTAACGGAGAGCGCTTTAGACCACTCGGCCACTCGGGGCCCCAGAAAAGAACGTAGTGCCTCCGATAATTACATTTGAGTTTGCCATACCGTTTGTCTAACATAACTGGACCTTTGTTTTGCCACCACTCTTTCCGGGGAAGGTTGTTTGTTAGGTATAGTCGGATGTTGACTAGATGTTATTTGTGTTCTCGAGGTGGGTGGAGTGCTAACTGGCTAGGTCTGCATTTCTTGCTCCCGCTACTGTTGCGTATATTTCTTCCCTCCACACCGAGTTCTGGGCCTAATTCTTTTAATTTCGTTGTACCCGAACTTACATTATCCATATTATCACCAACAAAAAAAAACGCACAAGCCTAAAAGAAACACTCACTCACTTTTTTACAGAACATTACTATTTTTAAAATTTTGATAAGCGACGGAAACGAAGGACTTAGAGTCGCACTTTCTAACCAAGATAAAGAAATCATGTGGTGATAGACTCACTTCTGTATTTTTTCTTCTAACTGACTAACATATCATAGGCAATCGAATGTTATTTCTTTTCGAGAGTATGGGGTAGCCCTGAATATTTTTTTTGGAACTTGAAGCTATGGCGGTCGCTTAGATTATAAGATGGCGACCTCCTCTGACGACAGGCTTTCTCACAGGATAAGGTCTGCTTCTTCGGAAAGAGAAGAAGAACTCTTTGGTGTCGATACAACTGTTGACAAAGCCTCTGTCAGGCTCATGCTGCTGCTGTTGCTGCTCTCTCTGCTGTTTATGAAGTCTGTACTTCTCCATCCATTCTTCTTTCTCCTTCTTGAATTCCTCCTTGAAGAGCTCTTCTTTCAGGTCTTCAGTGACTTTTAACATTCTCATATTATCTATTTCTTCTGGCTTCGGTATCAGACTGTGTCTGACCCTATGCAAATTCACGTAGGCTTCGTTGAGCTTAGCTAGTTTGGAGCACATCTTCGTAGGAGGATGAGTTAACAATGGATGGTTAGACTGGAAACAACCCCGGTTCTTAAAGTCAAAGCGCGGACGTGAAGGAAAACATTACTACACGGTTTTCTAGCCGGAACGTTCAAATAGTGTTATGGGAGGGATAGAGAGAAGTCAAAGAGCATGAATCAACATTCCTATAGCCAAACAAACCACAAAGGCATTTTTTTCTTCAAAACACAACATTTTTTTATTCATACTAACAAACAACTCTAACATTTTTTAACAATAATCCATCACTATAACATCAAACATTTTTTTCAAATACCAAACATTGTTTTTCAATTCACACTCTACTTTAAACAGGGCTGACAACGTTGTGAATGAAATTGTGATTTCCACTGTTGGAAGTCATTAGGCCATTGATGGACACTACGTTTCCTAGTTAGAGACAAAAGATAAGCATACTAGTCACAAGACCATCGATCTACTTTCACATCGTTTCTAGAAGAATGACGAGGATCAAAATGAGTCACTAAATGTTCTAAAGAATAGCCCAGGCTGCAATGATGCAGAAAATACACACAGTACTGTCCACACACCAAGGAATATGTGCCTTGTTATTTCACATTATTGAATCGTGTGGTCTGAGCATTTCTTCTCATAAAGTCAATGATATCGTCTTCCAAAGGGGGCAGTCCATAGGAATCAAAATATTCCACACATCCTTCTTGAGGAAAGTAGACGGCTACCCAGTGGGTTCCTGGGAGATGACTGTCGTCCGTGTTGATCACATAAGCTTGATGGTTTTGAGGTGTGCAATGAGGGAGTTCATCTTTAGCACAGACGACAGGATTCCAAGAAGCAGTGTACAAACTGTGGTTCAAAAGGTAATAAAGTTCTCAGGTATCCATTTTTTGTTTTTTTCTTCTTCACAGGTAATGATAAGTCATCAATTCGATCCTGACTTTTTGCTTGAAAATGTCTGACAAGTAACCGTTTCTTCACCTTGTCTCCTCACTCTGATCCAACAGAGCTTCGATGCGATGGATCTCTTGAGTTGTTAATGGAGGACAATAAGGTTCACGCAAGCCTTTATACCACTGTTGTAACACGTCTTCTTCCGAGATGAGACTCCAAGCTTCGTCCAGATATTCGTCCAATTTTTCTTCTTGACTCAGCATCAGGCATTTATCGTGTTGAATTTCACTGGGATGATCGTTATGACATCCATAGCAATCTTTCTTGATCAATTCCTTAATTTTTTTCTGTCAATACTATAGCATAACAGGAAACTAAATGTGATTCTTGTTCTGGCCATCTAGACTTCATCATGATGACTTCTTCGTCTTTGTCTTGGGGTTCTCCTTCCTCAGGATCTTCACATTCCATGTCCAAAGAATCCCTACTATACAAACATTGATAAAAGTCTTCCATGACTTCTAATAGTCTAGAATGACTTCTCTCAAACTATTGGTTTATATCGTATTGTCCAATTCAGCATACAGGATGACGTTCACCGTATTATCTGCGCGTAGATTTTCTGCAAACTGAAATTCCACACGCATCTGGCCGGATTTTATAGGGTGAAAATGTCCCTCTTCGCTGTCTTGACTTACAATTCGTTAGAGAACCGTTTTCGAAAATGGAGTTTCACTGTAACTTTCCCTTTGGAGAATGGAATATTTTGTCCCAGATCTCCTTTTATAGTAATGTTGACAGTGTCTAAATACGACTTACTGACGGGCAAATAGTGAGGATGTACAAATTCACGGTGTACGTGATAGGTGTTTGCACCTTTCTGGTCATTGTTTGTGGTACTATCCACTTTGAAAGGAATGACACGCAGTAACGGAATAGAGGTGTGTCCCACCACGTTGTACTCCACCACATCGGAATACACAAAGATCAAATTAAGTCCTTGGTTCAGTTCTACCGGGTTTCCAAAAGCTCTGTAAAAATCCATATTACTTTTGATCTTGGGGCTCATATTGTTTGCGACCATTTCTGCATGTCCACCCAAAATTTCAAACACACTACCATTGAACCTGAGGGACAATGTGTCCGTATCTTGAAATTTGATCACGAGACGATGAGCCACTTTATGGTACTCAATCTTCACACTTTTTTTGGCTCTGTTCAGTGCTTTGCCAAAGGCTAAGTTGAACCTGTCCGCAATAGTGTCCACCAAATGTTCACCACTAAAATAATAACCTGAAGGAATTTTCAAGGTGTAGATAATGAAGGTTGGATTGCTGGCTGGTCTTGTGTCCCCTAAAAACCCGATTTTGTTGATTTCTTCCTCCAACTGGGCATTCAGGATTTCCACCTCGAAAGTGTTTTGCTTTTCGGTGATGTTTTTGATTTGTGTTGGGTGAATGATTTCCATTAAAGCCACTTCTCAATGGGCTTCGTGATCTAACTGGATGGTCTGAGGTAATTTGACCGTGTAACAGCACAACTCCATGGAACTGTCACTGGGTAAGGTTAAGTAAAATTGGTTGTTATTGCTCATAATTCCAGAGTTTTGTGGCTCTCCGAGGCGATACTGGAAGTTAGAGGAGTGTCTCCGCCCAAAATGGGATTGTTGTTGTTGTTGTGGTTGTTGTTGTTCGACTGGTGACTGGCACTGGCACTGGTCACTAGGTTCCGGTGGTTCCCGTTCGAGGAGAATTTCAGGGAGGGATTAGGAAGCAGGTAACCGATGTAACTGCTCAATACAATGGTCCACAAGTGTTTGTCTCCTTGTTGCGAACTCAAATTGGCAATGGATGCACCGATGACACAATACACCACGAAGGTTTGGCAGAAAAAGACGATTTGCGTTTTAGGCACACGTTTTCCATACCACACCCACAAGGGTTGTGTTTGTAAATCTTGCAGAGAAGAATTGGGTGAAGTAGTGATCGCAGTAGCTGAATCTGTGTGAAAGGGCATGATGGTCACTTCTTTTTATAGTGCGAAGCGTCGATGCAAGAATCAAAACTGGGTGGATATCCTTTCCAACGTACTTTGACTTCTTTGACACGTCGTTTGCCCACTTTACGGTTTCTGCGTTTGACAATACCTTTGATGTCGTACACGTCGTCTTTTTTGGTGACACGACTTGATTTGAAATAAGTACGGGCTAGCGTTTTGTTGAGTACTTAACACCCATGGCTGTCTTGCTGAGCACCTTTTCCCTCCTTTACCACGCTCGGACAGAAAAATGAGTGTGTGGTGAGACTATTCCCACTCATGTTTAAAGCCTTTCAGTCAGGTTGTTAAGGACTAGTTAGTCCTACACCTGAGTGGCTAAATTTAAAAGTAGTCTGTGAGTACATAAAAGCCTGGGGGATGAGGCTCTCTTTCCTTCCCCAGGAGTAATTAAAAATCACGCGGTGCGTTATTAAACCAGTGATATATGCTCCATTAGAGCGAAAATCACTTTAATTCAAGTAAGCAAGCAAGTAAGTTCGGGTACCGTCTCTAGCACTCTTGATGACACCAAGTGTCTGGGTTATTTTCTTTCTTGCAAGCCCCTATGTTCCACTTCTGTTTGTGATAATAACTTGTGATACTTCACATTTTCTAAAGTGGAAATCTTTACAAGCCGTACAAAATACAAAACTTATATGACTTTGGCTTTTGACACTTGCACAGACTCTTCACTTTATAAGTGTCACGAGAAAATTGTATATCCAGTTTTTACCATTTTCAAAAACACGCACACACTTGCAGCTTGACCAGAAATATGTACATCTTGTTTTGTGGATAAGTCACAGACAAGTCCAAGCATATATAGGTGGTTATGAACGTTAGGAATATCCCCTCATTTTTTCAGAAATATCAAAGCTTGTATGTGCATTTTCCCTTTTCCACTCTATATTAGTGCTTAGATTTGTTCCAAAAAGAAAAAAGAAACGAAACAATTTTGAAGAAAAAACAACTGAATTTTGAATTCAGGTTTCTCTCTGTTTATAATTTTTTTTCAAGTTGATGGTGCATGACAGAGTACATTCGCCTACCTTTCCAAAGTGAGAGCCATTTCTTCACATGTCACTGCCTTTGTTAAATTCGGTTTCATTGGGTAGTTATTGTTAATCTTTAATTTTTTGATGCATTTCTTTTTGATAGAAGATTTAAGGCTTTCTAGTGTTGTAACGGTATTTATGTTGTTTAGTCTGTTGATGAAATTATCTATAGCAAAGTGCTTAAGATTTTTTCAGGTTTTTTATTATTTCAAGCCCTACAAAAGGAGACCAAGTTTGTCTTCAAAGAGGATTGAAGCTCTAAATTACACGGGCGTGAAGGAAAACATCGTTATGTTCATTCTAATCATGCTTGCCGTATCTCTTTGTGTTTTAGAGGTCATATTTCTTCTTAAGTAAATACACGCATCAATAGACAGACAGATTGGGTCATCATCCTTGAGTTTCACTGTATTTTCGGTTCTTTACTTCATACAAACCCCAAATTTATTAGTTTGAAAAAAAAAAGATAACATGCCCCTCAGTACTGTAACACATCTGTTCTGACTCTACCGATGTGAGTGTGAGTGTTTATGTTAAAATGTTTAAGTGAGATATTAAAAAAATGGTCAGCTTGAAAACGCGAACCAATACTGTGACGCTCAGTATTTTGATGTGGTAGGAAGAAATGGTGCAACACAGACAAAGAGGGCTTGTAAGTTCACATTTCAGTCTGTCTGCACTGTAATGGTAACAACGCAAGAACATAGGGATTATTATGCCACACAGTCCTAGAACAAAACAATGCATCACCCGTTGTAAGCCATTTCATTGGCTATACTTATTTTCTTACCGCGTTCACTTCCAATTGACTTGAGTAGCTATTCAGACAGTGACGAGAATGGCCATGCTTTAATGGGTCTATCCTATAGGCGATTTATATAAAAAATATTTTTAAAAATTAAACTAATGCACGAACAATCGTACCATGGGCGATCCCATGGAAATTGTGTCCGTCTTATTGCAAAATACATCAACATTTAATTTAACCATGCAGATCGCTAGAACAAACCTCTGATAATATACATTTTGAAAAGTGTTGTGTGACACGGATTGCCATTGTCGCTTGGTGTCTGCTTTCTTGTTCGAAAAGAGATCGTTTCGTCTTGACTATAAAAATTTAATTTGACTAAGTTTTACGCACTACTTGAACTCATACATTTACGTTGTAGGTGTAAGCCGTCGTTCTCAGTTTTCTGGAAGTTCGTTTTTGCGTTTCTCAGATGTGATACTATTTTTTATGGACCGAACGAAATTTCTTTTGGCGTGAATCAGGACTCGTGGTTTTGTGGCATAATTGGAGAGCATTGATGAAAGCTCAGTTATGTCGTCTTCGAAATTGCTGACACGGATCTGAACTAACACTTCAGGTTTTGTGTGAGGCGATACGGTACATCATTGCCTTTTACTTCCTCAATGAAATCGTTTCATCTTATTGCAAAATTACATTTGACTAGGTTTCATACGCAGCAGGTCCCTGTATATAAGGAGAGTGTCTTAGCGTCAGAGTATTCATTCCGCTCTCAAACGATCACGAAGATGGAAGAGTCAGCACAGATCGACCTGCTGGTCAAATATTTGCTAAAAGTCATACGAAAGCATAATTCACAGGCGAAAGAGGCAACAAAACTTACTCTTTTGGTCGTTGATTTGATGAGAGTCATACGAAAGTGTGTGCTAATGAAGTTTGCTATATCTGCAAAGGTAAATGGGTATTTGTCTCCAAAATACCTGCTTCGTCTAAGAAAGAGAGACAAAAGTCAAGATACCTAATATCGTTGTCAGGGGAAAGGACACTGGAATTCAGAGTGCCCTACGAGAAAAGAGAAGAAACAAAAAAAAAAAAAACAAGACGAAACAGAGAAGAGGGATTCAGAAGAAGAAGAAGAAGAAATTGAAGATGATGAATAACTTGTGCCAGTAAAGACATGGAAATGGAAAAATTGACAATGTGAGCCGATGCGTTGGCCCTGATGTGAAATTTCATACTACCTTCTAAAAGAGAATAGACCAGAAAGAAAACGTAAGTGTCTCTTGGTCTTGACATTGTATAGTAAGGATGGCGTGATTTGTCTTTACTCATACTTTATGAAATTGTGCTCTTTCACCTCTCTCTATCCCTCTGGATCATGTTTTAGTTAGAATTGAAATGGAAGGATGTTTTCCTTCACGCACGCTCTTTAGGCAAGCAAGTCCGTAAACAATAATCAGTCTATTCATCCATCATTTTTGTGTCTTGATGTTTCCTAAAGCACACACTGATGCCATAAAATAACGGGTTAAATGGGTTTTGTAGTGTTGGGAGTGGGGGTGGGGTGGGGTGTAGGTGTTTGGCAGAGATGGTCATTGCAGGTGAGGGCTTAGGTGCCTTCAAAAAACTTTTTCTTCTTCACTCTGTGTTGATGGAATATAATGGGTTATTTTCTTCACTCTCTGTTGATAGTATATATCAAGGGTTATTTCTTCACTCCGTGTGGATAGTGTATAATGGTTTTCTTCTTCTTCCCTCTGTGGTGTGTGTGTGTGTGTGTGTGTGTGTGTGTGTGTGTGTGTGTGTTAGCGTACGTTGTGTAGATCGTATATTTGGTTGTTTTTTTTCTTCCTCCCGAGTGTGGATAGTATATTTGGGGTTTGTATGCGTTAGCGACCTTGTGTGGATAGTATATTTGGGGTTTGTATGCGTTCGCGTACGTTTGTGTGGATAGTTTATTTGGGGTTTGTATTATCTCCCCTCTGTGTTGATAGTATATTTGGGGTTTGTTTTTTCCTCTTCCCTCTGTGTGTGTGTGTGTGTGTGTGTGTGTGTTCGCGTACGTTGTGTAGATCGTATATTTGGTTGGTTTTTTTACTTCCTCCCGAGTGTGGATAGTATATTTGGGGTTTGTTTTTTCCTCTTCCCTCTGTGTGTGTGTGTGTGTGTGCGTGTGTGTGTGTGCGTGTGTGTGTGTGTGTGAGTGTGTCTGCGCGCGTATGTTGTGTGTGTGTGTATTGGTCTCTGTTTGTCCCTATAAAACTCACTTTATCCCTATCTGATACACTCTACCTACCTACCTACCTACAGTAGCGCGTATTCAGGTCAGCCACTTGCAACACAGTTGCCATTTATCCCCTAGTGTTCAGTACAGTGATGTCACTGACGCTGGAAATTTTGAGACTATAAATATCGACTTGGGGATTTCCACATTTTGTAGCTATACATATATACTAGAATTTATAAACAGGAACGTCACTCAAGCTGAGGCTATAAAAAGATAGTGGGATTTTCCAAAGGAAAAACCCACAAGTTGGAGCTATAAATAGATAGTGGGATTTCATAGGAATTTCAGCTGATTATAAATACATAGGTATTTATCCACGATCGTCACAGAAGTTGATATTGTAAGTAGTTACTAATTTTATCCATTTTATAGTGTGTGTGTGTGTGTGTGTGTGTGTGTTCGCGTACGTTGTGTAGATCGTATATTTGGTTGTTTTTTTTTCTTCCTCCCGAGTGTGGATAGTATATTTGGGGTTTGTTTTTTCCTCTTCCCTCTGTGTGTGTGTGTGTGTGTGTGTGTGAGTGTGTCTGCGCGCGTATGTTGTGTGTGTGTGTGTGTGTGTGTGTGTGTGTGTTGGTCTCTGTTTGTCCCTATAAAACTCACTTTATCCCTATCAGATACACGCTACCTACCTACCTACAGTAGCGCGTATTCAGGTCAGACACTTGCAACACTGTTGCCATTTATCCCCTAGTGTTCAGTACAGTGACGTCACTGTCGCTGGAAATTTTGAGACTATAAATATCGACTTGGGGATTTCCACATTTTGTAGCTATACATATATACTAGAATTCATAAACAGGAACGTCACTCAAGCTGAGGCTATAAAAAGATAGTGGGATTTTCCAAAGGAAAAACCCACAAGTTGAAGCTATAAATAGATAGTGGGATTTCATAGGAATTTCAGCTGATTAAAGATACATAGGTATTTATCCACGATCGTCACAGAAGTTGATATTGTAAGTAGTTACTAATTTTATCCATTTTAGTCTAAACCATTGTAACTTAATTTTCGGGGATATGTTTATTGTCCTTTAAATTCTTGGACAATTTCGTCATTTTAACGTTACTTTTAGTCACATCCATTTTGTCGTTGAGCATTTCCTTGATTATAGCTATTTATAGCATCATTACAATTATGCAAATTTTGAACACCCCAGCAAGATTTCAGGTCTTGGTAATGCTTTATATATAAATCCCACGCTTGTACTAGTGTATGTATGTTTCTGTCTCTGTTGTGTTTGACCCTCTACCATCATTGTCCCTAGATAGTCCCACCATGTTCAATTCCCCTTGACGCTATACAGATCCACCATGTTCAATTTCCATATGTTAAATTCCCTTGAGGCTATATCCCCCAGGGGTTTCCGTAATGTTAAATTTCCCATTGTCCCTAGACAGTCCCACGATCTATTCCCCATGTTAAATTCCCATTGTCCCTAGACAGACCCACACTATAGTCCCCTGTTCCATTCCCCTTGTCCCTAGACAAGCCCAAACTCTATTCCCCATGTTAAATTCCCCTTGAGGCTAAAGTGACCCAAGACTATTTCCCATGTTAAATTCCCCTTGAGGCTAAAACGACCCACGATTTTTCTCCATGTTAAATTTCCATTGAGGCTAAAACGACCCAGATGTCTCTGTAATGCTAATTCCCATTGAGGCTAAAGTGACCCTATTCACTACTAACGTGCAAGATGATTACTCTGTTATTTATATTCTCCAGTAGTGCTGAACAAATGTATCCTTGGCCACTCTATATTTGATTTGATTGATTTATTTATTGTTTTGTCGTTTTCAAAAAACGAGACACCAAATCAGACAAGAGAAAAATGGTTTTAAAAAAGCCTAGGCCACCATTGCCGTAATAAACTTTAAAAAGTATTTGGCAAGCGAAATGCTATACACTTATATCGGTTAGTAAAGTCCCTGCGACACACTAGAAACATGCTTATTCAAACATCAATAATCTAAGCGATAAACACTAAACACTAACGTATATTTTATAATAAATCAAAGAGCGTCCGCACCAACTTTTTATTTAAAAACATCCTCCAAATGTTTCACAACATCACATGACACCTTATTAATTTTGTCTCTTTCTAAATAATAAGTCACTATACCAAATACTGGGGCGAGGAATATGTGTGTGTGTGTGTGTGTGTGTGTGTGATTAGGATTTTTAACGTAGCTTTTAACAGTGTTTCAGTCATATCGCTACGATGTCTGCAGTGTGGCAGTTTATAGTGATGTTTAGCACTGGGGCATCATGCCGCAGACATGTATCATGTCCCACCCAGTCACATTATCCTGACACCGGGCCGATCAGTCCTAACACTAACCTCTTAATGCTGAGCGCCAAGCGAGGTAGCTGTTAGTACCATATTTTGTAAGTCTTTGGTATGACTCGGCCCGGGTTCAAACCCACGACCGCCCGCTTCCGATGCGGACGCTCTAACCACTAGGCCACCGGAGCGGTATGGGCGATAAATACTAGGCCATCTAATTTTTTGGTCAGCAAAATGCTACTACACATCTGTTGAACAGAAATTGTAATTTCCAGATCATTTAGTATATTTTAACAAATCTTTTTTTATTTTGTTTTATTTCTAAAACTAGACCCGTCAGTAGGTAATATATTTTTCTGAAATCCGAATGCGCTATTAGAGACTCAGAATGCATTATTCAAATTAAAAAATTTGTCTGTATTAACTGCATGTTACTTGGTTTTTCTGATGAATGTGTCTCGAGAACAACAAAAGATATTCACATGTCGTAGCAATTTCATCCAGATCGGGTAAGTCAATACAGCAAACAGAAACAAAATAAAAATGTGTAAAGCCATAAGTAATGAAATTATGAAAATACAGTCTTGCCTAATCTTCGAGCTAACCAGAGCACAGCATCTCACTTTTATCCTTTTAATTTTGTAAGTTCATACAATAGTTTGGGGAAGGCAATTATATAAGGCAATATTAATAATTCTTAGGCCATACTTACAACCTGACCATAAAAGTGAGGCATTACTAATAAGTCGATATCCATGCTTTACCTTCACTATAGTCTGGCCATACTATTTGGGCATTACTAATCAGTCGATAGCCATGCTTTGCATTCAATATAGTGTGGCCATACTATTTGGGCATTACTAATCAGTCGATAGCCATGCTTTGCATTCGATATAGCCTTGTCATAATATTTAGGCATTACTAATCAGTCGATAGCCATGCTTTGCATTCGATATAGTCTGGTCATAATATTTAGGCATTACTAATCAGTCGATAGCCATGCTTTGCATTCGATATAGCCTGGTCATAATATTTAGGCATTACTAATCAGTCGATAGCCATGCTTTGCATTCACTATAGTGCGGCCATACTATTTGGGCATTACTAATCAGTCGATAGCCATGCTTTGCATTCAATATAGTCTTGTCATAGTATTTAGGCAGTGCTAATCAATATTTTGCGTTCACTATAGTCTGGCTGCAATAGCTAGGCTTGTAAGAATATAACATTTTTAGTACCACAAGATGAAATATATCCTAAAGTGACGTTGGGAAAAGAGAATTTCCTTTGTATTAGATATTAAACTTGTGAATCGAACCGATGAAGATTAAGCTTACTCTTTTTCATCCTAACACCACCACTCTTTCTAAGTTCACCTCAGTTGCAGTGGCATTTATTGACTGATCATAAAAATATATCAGAGATCAAAGAGAACTGCTGATTATGAGTGAACAAATGTGCTGCAATCAATAACGTTTTCACGTTTTGTAAACTCTTGTACCTTACCTGACCATAAAACAAGACCGATTGATATCACGCAAGTAAAATTTATATTGCTTCGTAAAGAAGCAAACAGCGACGTTTCAAATATGTTCGGCAAATACTATCGTCCATGGCTGTGAGGTAATAAAGTTTACTTTTATTGATCAAGCCCACAAAGTGCTTGTTTTCTTGCCACAAAATATCACTTCTATTGACACACACAATCAAGCGCCGCATGGCATGATGCGAAATCTCGTATGTTTGCATGTGAAAATATAAGGTTATATTTATCACATGTAAAAATATAGAATTTTTTATTAAAAAAATGAAAACATATTTCCTAATATTTGTTCCATATTTTACACTTAAAAATATAATAAAGACTTATGAGAGTAGAGTAATGAAGCATTGGTGTTTCGCGGCAAACTAACACATTAAAGACTATTTTATGCCTAGTAAATCAGAATACAGTTCATTGTTTGGAAAAACACAACGAAAACCTTCCTGGGCTGCGATCGAAATAGTTTTAGCCATTCGCCTCCGGTGGAGTATACCACATAATGTTACTATAGCTAGGACCGATATTTCGATTGCGACTTCGTCACTTTCCGTCACTATATTTTGCGAATGGAACAAAAGTATTTCAGAAGAGTGTTCTTAATGTCGGCGAATTACATCCGGCGTTTCTTTTCTCGAGATAACGGAAAAAAGTAGATGATGTTCTGATTGCCAGGCGTGGTCTAGGAAGGATTCATACCACAGCCGGCTGATTTTGAATCCGGCATGCTAAACCTGCGCCGTGGCTGAGCCTGGGCGCCAAGTACACTTATGATCATTGCCCTTACAATACTACTATTGTAAAAACTGCAACTACTACTTATGATGCAACTACTAGATGGATAGGGTAGGGAGAAAGATGATATTTCATTTCGATATGTCGATCCGGATGTATCTCATATTATGATACAAAATACTTGACATTGTAAGAAATCGCGAAACCTGGATGATGCATTTAGCAGCTTTGCTAGAAAACGTATCCAGACGGATTGATCTCTTAAAATGAGCCAAGTGTGAAGGCGGATAATCAATGGGTTAAGGGATAAGGGAAAAGACCCCCTGAGTTGCTACAGTAGGTCATTTCTGGGAGGTGATATCCTGGATTGGTCTACCATCAGGTTGATTAGATCGCTGAACCATGATCGCGGGGTCATATAGGTCAATGAGAATAAGCTAGGCATTAGAAGTCCTGACTTTCTGGAGGATTTGCGAAATCATTCTGAAACGTGGAAAGGTGTAAGCGAACATACGATTCTACCTTATACTGAAGGCTTCCTCTGGCCTTCCTATCTGGTATATGAAAGATACAAGTATAGAGCGTGTTGTTCAGTCTTGTCGCGAACAACTACACAAAAAAGTCTCCACACCGTCTGAACTTGGGCTCCGCTACAAATTGGTACAGAGATCACTGTGGCTTTCCTGGCGAGACTGTCTACTAACACATTTTCTTCACTGGAAGATATATATGACGGACACGGAGAAAAAATCTCCTCTGAAGTTACAAAGAGAAGTAGTTTCCATGCCTCCAAAGAGAACATGATGTGTACTTTCTTGCCCTCTTAAGGATGTTAATACTGACTTGTTATCGAAGAAGACAATGACAAAATGACTCCTTATTTGGATGACACACTCCTTTCGTGCTAAGACTACAGAACGCATTTCCATTATGTGAAAGGTTGCATCTTCCGGGGACCACAAGCGTTAAAAAAAACTAAACTATTTTTACCCCCTACCCGTGTCGATGTACAAACAGATGCGGGAACTGTGTACATACATTGGAACTCTGTTCAGAAATTGGCCCCGTGTAGCCCACCAACTCTAGTGGTTAGACAAGGCATTTTGATAATGAAACATTGGCTCGAAGCGCCGCAAAAAAGCCAGGATTTAGTCAATCATGTTCAGTGGCACACGACCTGGACTGTGACTGGTGAGGACGCTCATCCCTAAGCAAACTAAATCCTAAGCAGGGACGAACTACGATTAATCTAGGTTTAGCATAAGCCCTAGCTGAATCACTGTGGACCAGCATTGGGAGATCATGCAGGAGGGACTCTTGCCATAAGATCCAGGCCCCCAGCGTCCCGACTGGAAGGCGTGCCTAGGTCTCTATCGAAATCTCCAATTGCAGTGACCCAGCGCCCGGGGCGGGGAGTGAGGTTGAGGTGAGGGTGAGGTTTAAAAGACCTGGTAGGAGTATGATCTTTGTATCTGGCCGCCAACTCCAGAAGTCTCAGCGTAGATCTGCAACAAACCACTTCCTATGTTGCATGGCATATCCCTGGTCCATCGAAAACCTTAGGAAAATTCCCTTACCACTGCTGGAGGTGAAAGTGAACGGCGATCTGGGCGTGATGCCACCCGCAGGAGTCTTTCCAAACTCTAAAGGATTTTGTCGTCCTCTGAGCCTGAGCCATGAAGGGGGAAAATTCCCTTCCCTGAATGGATGTCCTCACATCCGATAAGGATTGAAAGATAACCTAGGTAACGTGTGGTTGTTTAGTCGGACGGGAATATACCCACTCCTTATCCATAAGAAAATGTATTCATTACACAAAGGCGAGGATGATGGTATCGATAATATCTCTGTCTCTATAGCAATGGAGGGTCTGAATTCACCCGTGACTGGTGCCCCGTGACCAGTCATAGACCAGAAACAGGTCAGGCGACTCTCATCTGATGGAGGAGCCCTCGTTTGTATTTACAGAGCGTGATCGATACCCTCCCTTTTCAAAGAGGCCCGATCCCTTTGTTGAATTCACCAGACCAAGAATCATAAAAGGATGCAGTTCCTACCCAACTGAGGATAGAGACTCAGTCTCAAACAAAGTATTTCCTTCCTTTAGAGGGAAAGTCAATCAAACTCTTTTCTGGTATTGGCTGAATCTCAAGGATGGACAGTGATCCTTGGGCTTTATTATTCTCTGAAACAGATATATCCCGTACACTCATGGTCCGCATGACTCAGAGAAGGGTCCTATACCATCCTGGGATCGATGAGTAATCTTTTTTAACGACGAGAAAGATCCCATACCCTCATAGTATCGTGAAGATGGGGAGGGAACAAAAGTCTTTTTCTTCCCCTTATAGGTACGCCGACTCTTGGCGATGTTCCAAACCTCATCAGACAAAAGACAGCAGACCGGATAACTATCTGAGCACCGACCAAGCACATGGGGTGAGTGTCCCATTGCGATTACTGTGCCACACACCTTCCCACACTCTGCAACATTTCGCACTAAAATGAAAAATATAACAAAAATATTCTATATAACACTTTGCTGAAAAAAGGAAATAAATTCCTAAAACGAAAAAGGGTAGCAAATACTTCCTGGTTAAGGGAATCATATAATTTATTTTGAGCACTGTTAGATTCGCGCGTTTCTCTCTTTTTAAAGTCCTCAAATATGGAAAAAGTCATTATTGCAAGGAATGAGGACATTATCACTTGATCAACACGGAAACGTATTAAATTGCCATACTACGTCTATGAAACATGCTTACAGGTATATTTTTGTACGAGCTAGCTTGCACACGTCTGACGCGTACAGTTCCTCCAAGAACACGCTGGATTGCGTTCCGCATGGGCGTATGACGTGGGAGTCAGACGGGGTCTGTGTTCCTTCTGTTCTAGATATTCTGGAACCTTCCTGCTAGTGGGAAGAATGATTTGACGAGGGTCATTTCTTCCCGGAAGACATAAGCAATAATGATATATAATGTATCTTTGCTACTAAAAAGTTAGGTTATATTGAAAAGTTCAGTGTACTTTAAATGACGTTTCAATACATTTTAGCTATTAAAGAACAGTGGTTGTAATCTATTTGGTAATGGCATTGCACTGGATCTGAATTGTGTGTTGCAGATAGCTAGCACAAAGATACATATATAAACAGGTCAAACAATAAAGTCCACTTATCCATAAGAATATTCGAGACAGAAAGACTATTAATGAATAGTCCTGGTGTGAAATTGGGTCTAAAACTGACATAACCTTCAAACATTACGAGACAAATGAATTTATAATAAATTAACTACAGTTTGTTTACTCGAAATTGGACCAAAGAAGTCGTATTTTTAAGTCAATTGGTGCTAAATGGTCCGTTTCCAGGACACCGTAACTTCAATAAATTCACGTTTCTGAACGTAAATGTGTTGAAGTTAATGATCCTATGTTTTATTGTGAAAGAATATTCAAGTGATGATGGAAATGAAGAAGTGTTTCCTATTTTGTGTTTACTATGCTCGCTATAGAAAAGGTGTTAAGTAGAATAGAATTAACATGCACCGGTATTCTACACTTGAACACACGATCATAAACACATAGGAATGTGAGAATCATTTATACTAACCTTTTACATTGGCTTTTATACGAAAGTGTGAAGAGGAGGAATGGGGTGCTATTATACGAATCAAAGCATTACTCTTTGATGAACACCACAGTCTTGGGAAATCATTACAGCTGTATGTCTGAAAGAAAATATATTAATGTAAAATAGTTTTGTTTTATCTAAATCTACATGTATATCTCTCATACCTTGCAATATATACCTGGTAAGGTAGAGACGTTTGTTGCTAAACGAGAACTTGATGCATCATGGTAAGGTATATTCTGGCAACTTTAACATGGCTATCTCCGTTAAATTAAAATATTAAAATTATCCTAAAAGAGTGCTCTTTAAATAGTAATACAATTTGACAATTATTTTTTTAAAGTGTTCAAATTTGTAAAACTTTTACCATTATCATCATGATCACTGGAATGATCTTACCTTATCTGCTGTAATAGTTTGTGTTCCTTCATAATATTGAACCTTCACACTACAGTTCACATGAAATGAGATTGCCTCAAAGCATATAACATCATCTATACGATCGCCTGGGTCATTCTCAGCCTTGATAGAAAGATCACATTTTCGAGCTTTGGCGCCGTTGTACTGGATAAACATCACGTCATCGTCTTCTAAAGTTTGGCTTCCCATAATGCAATTCATCCCACTTGTTATAGTCACTATGGTAGAAAGATTTACACAACATGAACACCGACGATGAACTGAGCGCGGAAAACAATGTTGATGGTATATATCAACGATGAAATGTGCACCTGAGTCAAACCTTGAACTCGTTTGCACAAGCTGAGAACTATCTCTGTATTGTCTGTAATTTTCCATTCCCTCGCATTTTTCATGCAAAATCTGTCCATACAATTTCTTCTGGCACTAAATTTTGGTTTGGGAATGCACATTGAATATACTCCTATTAACTGTTTCATCACTATGGTAACTACAGAATAATAAAAAAACATTTTACCCTATAATTATTGAAACACCTGACGAAATTATTAATATAAATGACACCAAATTTACAGACAATACAGTAATTTGCATACAAATTGGAATACACTTGTGTTATTTTTGTAGGGTTCAGTTTAAAGGTGTAACTGCTTACACGCTGATAATAATAATCAACTAGACTTTTAAAAAATTCCACAAAAGATAGATTACAGTTTTATCCCCATAGCCAGAAATGATAAAATCAAACCATTGCAGATTTCTGCCTTTGTAAGGTTTCATTACATTTTGAGATTTCCCTGTTAATTAGAATAATTTGACCATGAATGTAATGACCAGTCTTTATTATACTGTATAAACAATTGTCCCTTAAAAGCAAAGGCAAACTCAAACCAGACACTATCCGGACCAAAATGATGGCCCTTTATAGAGGTGTTTAGTATATTAAGGTTCAGTAAATATTATTACAACCTTATAGGGACCAAACCACTTGACCAGCTTTCAGCAGCGACTGGGGTAATTGACATGCAGGTTAAGAACAGTTTCATAGTAATACTTAATATTTATTCATGAGTTACGCTTGTTCTTTATCTTACTTAGCTAAGGGAATTTCTCTACCAATATGACATCCACTGTCTTTACTATGACCTCTGTCATTTTGACCTTATCAGGGTCGTTCTAACTATCGAAATAAAACTCACCAGTCACCATTAAGTCAGAGGCAAATTTACAATCCGCGTAACCAGCCAGAGAAAGACAGCAAAGACATACAGACATAAATAACTATCGGTAAATCATGTATTCGATCCGCAGGAAGCCACACAACATCAACAGCAACCGACTATACACTGCCATGCAAATAAATGTCACTCTGGTGAGGAACTGCGTAAAATAATAATTAGCGTCTTATTAGACGTCTGTTTCGAAATCTGCTCATGTGCTAACTTGGAGAATGCCATCATTGCTTGAAAAGAAAGCGATTATGCACGGACAAGAAAATCCCTGGCATATGTATCAAAATATGCATCAAAACAATTACATCACGAGTGACATTTCTGAAAATATGGCGAGTCATCTGCGAACAGAGATAAGATTTTGTGACAAGAAACCACGGTGGAGGTCAGATTGGTACCATTTTCGTTTAGGACCAGGTAGACATCATAAAATGACACCTGCTGAAACCCAATATTGACATGATTTTCCATTCTGGAGAAGATGCAGTAAACAAAAGAAATTCGCGATGGCTGCCACTGGCGCCACATTTGCTATCAGTTCAACGCCATCTTCACTTAGGACGAACTAGACATTTTTAGAAGCCTTTAAGTGGTGACACCATGTTGCTATCAATATCAGCTCAGGCGCACGAGCGATAGCAAGCAGTAAAATTTTCATTTCAATCCTACAAGACGGTGGAATGAATGTGTATGTAACATTTCATGGTAATCCTCCAGGTAGTTTAGGAGGATATAAGAAATATGACATAAAGGCAGGAAAGACAATAGATGGGGGACAACAGGCTACTATAACTCTGGTTTATTACCCGTAGCAGGGCTGGAAATTGATGTTAGAAAGCCACTAGTTACAATTCTGCCTTTGCTGGTTGAAAATTGATCTAGAAGTGTGTTATTGGGGATATTTTTTCAAGACTGGACTATTGTAACTCAATTCTGTCTGGTTCATCTCAATATCTACTCTAAAAACTTCAAAAAGTTCAAAACACATCTGCTCGGATCATACTTAGAGTACCACGATCTGAGCACACCTCCCCGCTGATCTGTACCCTACACTGGCTATCCATTCGATCCAGAATCAAACACAAAATTTGTTCTCTGTGCTACGTTTCACTGACGGACTCTAGTCCAACATACCTATCCGACCTCACCCATGTGTACACACCAGCAATATACTTACGCTCCTCTTCTGACAATCGTATATTCATTATTCCCACTATGAAAACAAAGTCATATGGACAGCGTTCTTTTGCATATTAGGGCCCAGCAACGTGGAATGAATTGCCCACTGAACGTAGACACAAAGCCAGTGATCACATTCAAGAGTGCTCTCAAAACTCACTTATTTCGACTGCAAGAACAAACTTAAAGACCTAATAATGTTTCCTACCTTAAATATTCTCAGCATGTTTTTTCTATGTTTTCTAATTTCATGGTGTTTGTGTTTGTAATCATATCATTATATATGTTTTTATCTTATAAGTGTTGTCTAATGTTGTAAAGCGCTTAGAGCTTCTAAAGATGATGCGCTATACAAAGTTCTCATTATTATTATTATTATTATTATTATTATTATTATATTTTAGAAACGTGTTCACAATTTTTAAAAATATTTTTCTATGAAATATGCTGTTGGATTTTGAAAACAGATCGATTTTTGCTAGTTGGAATTATTACAACTATATAAATGCTTTTAATACTGGAAAATGGTAATTTCAAGCCCTGTCGTGGGGCTAAAAATCTCAGGAATTTCATTATTATCAACACCTTTGTCATTGCTGATTGTATCGTACGTCAGTTGTGAAATGAAAATGAACGATGCAACATTAGATGAACGGATGTAATTGTTTGAAAGTTAGCTCAGTTAGCTCTGTTGGTCGTTAAGCCTTTACCTCTTGTGATTAAGAGTAACATTTGGGGGTAAATCTGAGTGCAAATGACCATGGTTCACAAAGATATTGCCTTCTTGTACATGTTTATATCCTTCATAAGGTCTAATCATTCACTTATTAATGACGTGTTTATGTTATGGTAACTTAGGAGGCATGCCCAAAATGTCCAACATCTTATCAACACTGAATATATAACAAGCTCTTTTATGCCCAAAGTATATATGGGTATACATCGAAATTAATTAAATGTAATTATTTGCACCAGAATCATTATCAACAGAGTAAATTACCATTAAATAACAGCATTTAAATATGAACAGATAAAAATGCCAACATATATTGCTTACACTAATTATTTTACTTACGTGTTTTGGTACCACACTGTACCAGTAGAACCGACCAGAATGAACAAGACAGAAATATAAGGAATGAAATGGGCCTTGCATCAGCCATGGGAAAGCAGTTTCATAAAATCAGTATAAAAAAGTATAGTGACTGCTGTTCGTTTTCTCTATATTGATGTCTTTAACTTTCCTTTCCTTCTTGAGTCCCACCTGAAAACTAAAAACAACTGGAGTAATATTAGCAGTAAATGTGTTATAGAAGAGAAATACACATCTCGTGCTTATGTAAAGAATGTAGAATAATCATTATTTATCTAAGACCCCACCCAGTAACTTATACCTGCAATATATTACGACTATCCCTTGTGAAAATGTTACTGCATGTTTACATATATAAAGAGATAAGCCTTCTACTATTAAGAATCACCTGTAGCGACCCTAAGTGAGTCAACACAACTGAGATTGGTCGCAACTTGTAACTTATAATGCAATCACATACTTTTATTTAGTAAAAGACAGTTAAAAGGCAGAAGACTTAAAATTTTAGTACGTTCCCTACTGTGAAACACAAGCAGATGAAACTTGTCTAATGTCGGAAAATGGAAGCTGTGAATACAATTCAGTTACTAGTAAACGTGCAATAGTTAGGCGATAATTCGAAAACGTTTATTTCCCAAGAAGGTTTATGCTAATCATGGAATTCCAAATTGTGATACTCTTTCTCGAAAAATCTCGAGTTTTAAAGCCAAACTTTATCAGACTGCATCTTTAAAGATTTTCATAGTGATCGAAGTGTAATTTATACTTAGTAAGATATAAATTCGTATTGTATACTTAAGAGTGAACAACAAAAACTTATTGTCGAAATAATTTTCATATTTTTAGTTCCTATTTTATTACATGTGAAAAATATAACCTTATAAATCCCATATGAAAATACAAGATTTCCGATCATCCCATGCGATAGTTGATTGTGTGTGCCTATAGAAGCTATACTTGCAGCAAGAACAACAAGGGCTTTGTGAAAAAAGAATGGTAACTGAATTACCTTTCTGACATAGAAATTTTTGTTACTGAAGAAATCTGACTCGACGTTGTTCGCGTCTCATTGAAGTTATATTCGCATGCGTGCCTGGACAAGGGTCCCAAGTGTTTGAGTGGTCTAACTCGCCTTGACAGGGATCCCGGGTGCCGGAAGGGTCTAAGGCGTTGGCCTTTACAGATGACTCACATCTCACCTATGTCCGCACGGTTTTGAATCTCAGGTTCAGCCAACTTAAATATGTCATAAAGCTTGCCTGTAGCTTACCGTGGGTCGGTGGTTCTTATCGGGGTTTTCGCGGACTCTTCCTGTTCCACATATCCTGGCATCCGTATATAGCTAATCATGTGTTGCAAAATAGCGTTATGCTCACAACAGCAACAATAACTAACAACTAACTAGATAACAATGATAACCCTGGTGTTATGTTTTGCTGAATCGGACATGCTTTGTGGTCAGGAAGAGTCCAGTAGTGTACAAAATGTGTAAAATGTAACTTATTACAAGAAATCCAATCCTTTAGCTTTCTTAAGTGACTGATAGTATATGAGCGGCCGATGAAAGTTATGTGAATTTACAACAAGGATGAATGGGGTGATGTGCGGAAGATGGAGTTTAATCTAAGGTTCGATTCAGTTGCAAGACTGGTGTATAAAAAACTTCTTTTCCCGATTAAACACCGGATATATTTCACCTTTTGTTACAAAATAAACGACATACATATTTCGACTCGTATCTTAGCCACTCGTTGAAAAATCACGTTTTCCTTTTTTTGTTGTTGTTGTCGTCGTTGTTCTATTTTCGATACCACCTGATGAAATATATCCGGTATTAACATAGAGAAAGAAAATATCTTATATATCTTTCTAGGCTCGTGACACTGACAGTTTAGTTTTATAATGTCTCCACGTCGATCGTTCATCAGTTTCAAAAGTAGATTCTGGCCTATTACACAATAATAAGAATATTTGAATACATGCTGCATACTTTGAGTTTACATTAAGGATAAAAGCAGAGACGCTTTTCAAAGTAATTCAGATTAAGCTGCCGTCTAAATTGATTCATGCCTAAAAAAAACCGAAGAAAACAAACCACTTAACCGTCAGGCCATAAACCAGACCAAGATGAAAAACGAGTTGACTTTCTTGAGCAAAATTCAGCTCCCGTGTTCAAACCGAATACTTATCGCAACAGTCTATTCTGTTATATTTCTTTTTCAAAGATAATAAAAAGTTATTTATTTATTTAATGTCTCTCAAAATATTTGATTCACATAAATGATTTAATTCAAAGTTTCATAAACAGATTATAAAATAGCACTAATTCAGGGTAAACAAAAGTCAATAAAAAACAGCATATTTTTTTTTCCTACTTTAATACCGCGTATAGAAAAACGTGATATTTTAACGAGTGGCGAAACCATAAGATGTAATATACCAGGATACTTACCACAATGTACCGCCATTATATTAAGAACAAACAATTTAATCTTCCGACGGATGGGTCTGACATTTTTGAAACATTTCAGCTCTTACGTAGCTGAAATCTACATTCCTTTGATTTATAGCAAGATAACACTTTGTTATATCCATTACATCATTTTCGAAAAATATGAATTATCTTGAAATTTAAAAACATATCGCCGCTCGAAAGAAAATTGCAGCCCAACCACCCCCACCTCATCAAAGTTACATGAACAATACCTTATTGTAGACGAATTTACCATGTGCATATTAACTTCTGTAGAAGCTGTTTTCTACATACTGTAGATAAAGTGTGATGATTAAGTTTGCACTATAGCTGACACCCAGTAAAACATGACATTAGTATGTATTGACACGAAGTCTAATGTTTAAAAGATACGCTATTAATGTAATAGAAAGTGAAACTTTGAGTTGATGTCAGCATACGTATAGGACATTTCTGAAGGAGGGCCAGTAACACATTGACTCAACAAACGAGAAAATATTTAGTGGACTTATGAAATTACGTAAGAAATATATACAGAATGCAACAGGTCTCCCTAAAATCTTAGGACGGTTCTCGGTGTTGCAGATGGATTACGCGTACTTAAGACATTAGAATACACTTTAAAAAATGACATCTATTTTTCATTTCGTTAATCGGATTTTTTCTCCCAAAAGTTGGAATTTGTCTCATTATCTTGCATAAACTTGGGAAACAACGTATTAAACATTTAGCACAGATTATATTATGTTTTCTGGAATTAGATGCGTTTGAATGAAAAAACTGGAATTTTCAGTGCAAGAGATCGTTCCTGAACGGGCCAAATCACACAGGTTTACTTTGTCATCTAACGAAAAAGTTAAGAGGTTGAACTCAGTAAACCTTTTAATTACTGTTTAGGCTCTCGGTCTACATTCTATTGAATACAAGTAATTATCAGCAAATCCCCTGGAGAAATCAGAGATGAAATATCAATGATGTCCTAAGGGACTGAATAGGACAACAGCTGATTGAACTAATGAGGTAATCTTACATAAAATTTCCCACACTTCTCTTTCTGTGTGTCACGGCTGCCAAAAAAGAGGCCAACAGTTCGAAACTCGCGGCAGCATCCCAATGTTTTAATACATTTTTTTGTCTTTTTTCCAAACTTTCTTTTAAACTCGCTCATCACAATTTAAAAAAAAAATAATTGTGATATTAGTCATCTAACGACCAAGGACGGGAAATTAACTTAGTACCTTAAAACTTAGGGACTAATACAGATTAACAGCTGGTGCTGAACGCTTTGAGAGTAGGTTAATAGCTGATTGGATATCGATACTTTGAAGCTATTTGTGTGTTTATGTTTGGGGGATTTGTAACGTAACTTAACATTTTTTTTTATTTATATCGCTACGATGTTTGCAGTGTGGGAATTTATAGTGATAGGGCATCATGCCGCAGACATGTAGCATCATATTTCACCCGGTCACATTATCCGGACACCAGGTCGACCCATCATAACACCATTTTTCTAAGTCTTTGGTATGACTCGGACGGGGTTCGAACCCGCGACCTTCTGCATCCGAGCATGACGCTCTAACCACTTAGGCCACCGGAGCTGATTAAAGCTATATGAGACAGGGGGTGGGTACTTTTTGTAGGTTTATGAGGGTCAAATAGAGTCGAGTTACCACATATCTCGTTTATTTTATATGTTGATTTGATCATTGTTTACATTAGAATGAGCAACACAATCTAAAAAGGTTGTTGATCCACGACTGATACTATAAATGAATACTTGCTAGGAGGTTTGAATTCCAATTCAAGGTATAATTTACGATAAACCAGTCCATGGTGAACCATTTAAACTTTGTTTTCAGATGAGCAGAACAAGGGCAAATTAAGAATAATTAAAATCTATTTTCTGTCACATTAATTTCACAAAATATTTAAACTCGGACATTGCTTGTAATTGTATCATGACTCGCTCTTCCATACATAGATCGTTTACACCAGTACTAAGTATTGGTCGCAGTTTCTTTTATCCATCTCTTTCCACAATTTGTAGTCACCACTCCGCATACACTGACTCCCTCAACATTTCATGAACACAATTTACTGTTACATGAAATGTGGGTAAACCGAAGCTGATTATACATAGAACGAATAAATAAAAAGTAGTATTAAATACATATAACGAATATTAATAATAAATAGTATTAAATACATACAACGAATATTAATAATAAATAGTATTAACTTGTCGGACAATGAAAGGAAATATGAATCAGTCATACATACATACATACATACATACATACATATATATATATATATATATATATATATATATATATATATATATATATATATATATATATATAGAGAGAGAGAGAGAGAGAGAGAGAGAGAGAGAGAGATGAATTAACACTAGTAGCAATTCCATGTACATCTCATTAGAGGAGTGTACCCCAGAGAGAGAGAGAGAGAGAGAGAGAGAGAGATAGAGATGAAATAACACTGTTAGAAATTTCTTGTTGCCTATATACAAGCAAAATGTGTAGTGTCGATATATTATTATTCATCACAGCATGATTTGGAATAGCACATATCCTTTCAGAATCCTCTACTGGTTCTTGTGGATGAAGAATAGATAATAAAGGGCAAATGAGTGAATGGCACACACAGATAGCTCATTAATGTACGATACATGCTGCAAATGAATGATCTTGACAGAATGAAAGTATAAATTGCTTATGAGAATTCAGACATATAATATTGAAATGTTTGGAACCAAAACTGAAAGTCATACGATAATAGTTTTATGTGTAACAATAGTAGTATGACTCACACATCTTTGTTATTGTATGCCATCTAAACTATTCTGCTTTTGGGTACAAGTAAACTATGATAAATATCAATAAGTTATATACCCAATAAAGCCGTCAAAAGAGTTAGTAAGTAGACCCCATACCCGTAACTTATTAGTTTTTATTGGCCAATATTTTACCTGGCCAAGGAATAACAGGTAAATGCAAACACAGATCTAAATACACATCCGGGTTTGATTGTCAGTTCTGCGTGTTAAGAAGGGATATAGCCAGTAGTATAGAATACATTCTTCAATGACCAAGTACACCAATTCTTTTTTTTTATATTCCTTTTTATTTTTTTAAACTAACATTCCTCACCAACCAATATTTAAAAAGTGCTAAATGAGCATAATACTACCCGCACCAAAATTAATTTTGGAAATGAACACCTAATATCCACAAACATGTTTTCAAACATTTGCCCTAAGCCCCTTATTTATTTTTTTTAATTGTAACTACAGGCCACAATAATACTACCCATAGTATAGACCGCATATATCCAAGTCCAGTATCCCCAATCGGTTTTCTATGTTTTTAAAAAGATATCAAACTACAGCCCCTGGATGATAATAATAGTTTAATAATCACCATGACCGTAATATCCACCAAATTTTAAATCCAAATAACAAGCCAACGTGACCCTACTATCCATCATCTTTAAATAAAATCCTATATCAACATGACATTATTTATATATGACGATCAAATTTAAAAAATAAACATTTATACACCAGTTTTAAGGTTATTAGCTGCATATCTATGTTCTTAAGTCTGATACTTTAGGTAAATGAAACTAGCAACACAGTCGGCTAAAATTAAAATATTATGTTTTAAATAGTGTACCATAAACAATATACAATAAACGTTAAACCACCGCTTTGAGGTCAATAACCAGGTTGGTAAAGATATTATATTGATTTGTTTAGTTAATTATAACATTGTAATATTGAAAGCTAAAATTAAACACCAAACATTCAACTTTTTATTTTAAACATTAAATATTTTTAAAAATTCAAACAATAAAATGCAACAAAAACACAGCTCTGGAGTCATTCATTGGCTAGTTGACATTTCTACTTAGAACTTAGTAACCACCAGCACCATCGTCTTTTCCAGTCATTCAGCAAATCTGCACCAGCGATCAACACCAGGCAGCCAGCTAGCACGCCGCCAGGACCACATTACCTCATCTTAGACTGCTGTAATCAAAACATAGGATTAGTTACAAAATTTATACGTAAATATACGGGTCAAAAACTCTGTACTGTTTGGCGAGACTTTCGCAACTATCTCTGCATTCTAACAACAAAAATAACATTACTGAAACATTTCCATGAACAACGGTATAAAAAAAATTGAAATTTGGTATCCAAAAAAATAAAGTCTTTCTTATTCCTTTCCTCCTTTGTCTCAAATTTTGGAGCCAAAACTTTTAAAGCGGTTCCTTTCTCTTTTGAGCTTGGGTCCAGTGCATTGTGAGATTTTCAGCCAAGCTTAGAAAACGGTTTTAAGTGCCATAGTAGCATGAACCTAGACGTAATCCTTGTATATACTCCAGCCCCTTAGAGATCACTAAAGGATTATCTGTGACTTTGCGCAAGATGGCCCGGTTAATATATGTATACCAGGGCAGAATCATCACACTACCTTAAAATCCAATTATGTGAGAAGTTAGTGTCTACTCTAGACCTTTCAATACTTATTTAAATCAAAACCAGCTTGCCTAGGGGAGGGGAGTTGCAACTATCGCTGAACCTTCCACTTCACCAAAACAATTCACCAAATAAGGAAGGAAATGGGGAATCCTTAACCTAACCCGTATGTCGAAGGTTAAACAAGTGTGTGGCTTCACACCAAGTGGAGTGCAAATACAAAGGTCAAAAATGTGTAAACTGTTGGGACTCCCATCCACCTTGGTCAATCAAATGCCCATGTGCAATAAAGGAAAATAAAACTTTAGAATACATTCTACAAAATAATGTAATATACAGAGCTGCAAGACCTCGCGCCTGACTTAACAACTCCACCAACATACTATCGCAAGGAAGGTTCGATCAAACAGAACCACAAAATGAATCAAAGCAAACAATAACCGAGAAGCTGGGATAACGCAGGAACAAACCCAACTCATCAACAACAAAAAACTAGCTTACCTAGACCATAAGATTCCAACAAAATAAATAAAAACGTAAACATCTCACAAAGTTAAAAACCTTCCCACAAGAAAACAACTCACAAAAATAGGAAAAGGGCAGTGACAAACCCCACTGTCCCTAAAAGAACGTGAGAGGTTATCAAACAAAATGCTAGTCCTCAATAAAATCAGTTTATAAACAAAAGATAACAACCCCATACAAAACTAAACCCAACGTAAATAATTAGCAACAAACCATATAACCCAACCCAACATTCCAAAAATCAAAGTACTGGAACTTATCCGAGATATCGATGGTTTATTGAAACTTATATATAAATAATGACAAATATATACACGCCGATACCGTACGCAACTAAATAATCACCCTAATCAAATTACAGATCAAAGGCAGGGAACAAAGAGTACAAAATGCTGCCGCCAAACACAGTATAGAAGTATGTAGGAGGCACCCAACGTGGATACAAAATAAATAATCTGCATTTGGCAGTGGAACTGCAGGAAGATACGTACCAACATCCCGAAACTGATTATAAAAATACAAGCTGATATTAATAAACCAGAAATTGTATGCCTTTAAGAGACTAATTTGAAGAGACTTAATCAGGTCTGGCAATATTTGTCAGTGACGCTCTGTCAAGATTAAAGATACGATGGTAAGCTGGCTAGTAACCCAAACCATCAGGCCCAACCGTACGAGGTGGCACTGATTGCATGATATCAAACTCGCGAGCGACCTCGATGCACACTCATCGTGCACCTTTTCCGCCATTGCCTCGCAATGACATGAACAATCAAGATGTGTAAAGCACGGTGCAGAATAAAAGCATCGGATGGGTGGCTAGTACCAATCTGACGAATATTTAAATAGTACTCTGTGCGTAAAATAATTTGACATACATAACCAAAAGAGTCGCACAAGTCTCCAATCGAATATCATTATCAATATGGCCATCTTTCGCAGTTCTCAGCTAATAAAGCAAGGATCAGCAAGCTGTAATACAGCTAAAGATGTAAGCAATGATCCCAACGCAAGCCCTGAATACAATCAAGGGCTTAGGTCTTAATATTGCTTCCGGGTAGAGCCTTAGAGTTCAAGCTCAACGAACCACGCTTTTGCTGATATGTAAAGATAATAAAAAATAAAAGAAGGAACTACCGGATAAGATCGGGAAATGGATGACAACCGCGGACACCGGGGAAGCGATTTACGCGGTCCGAACCTAAGCCTAGCGGCACTGCCGCTGGGGGCTGTTTAGCGACAATTGGAAAATATATTACATACTCCCCATGGGCACGTTTGGCATCAAGACTTTTCAGATCACATTGGGCACGCTTAGCGACAAGGGGAATCGAACATGGGGAATAGTTTGGGCCTGTATAGCGACAAGGGAAAGTTGGGTTGTTGTATAGGGTTGCGGGTAGCGGGTAAATTCAGCTAGTTCATAAACTATACCAATAAAACAACGCTTGGCAGTAGCGGGGCTAGAGGGATATAGACACAGAAATATAAAACATAAACAACATCTAATCTATAAAATCGATTTTTAAAAAATTAGGCAAGAAAGGATTTCTTATTGAGGCATATGAGTGTCCCTGAAAAAGGACGTTGGTTTTCTTCTTCTTGTTCTTTTAATTTCTTCTTTTTCTCCACTAACTTCTTCTCTCTTCTACTTTCTTAACATACCCCAAATATAATGTCCACAGACAGGAAGAGTAGAAAAAACAAACCCAAATATACTATCCACACAAACGTACGCGGATATATAAAAACACACACTCTACTAACCACGCACGGGAAGAAGAAAAAGATATACTATCCACACAAACGTACGCGAACACATCCAAACACACTCTCTACTATCCACACACGGGAAGTAGCAAAACAAAACCAAATATCCTATCCACACATGGGAGGAGCAAAAAAGCGAACACCAAAATCTACTATCCACACAAGGGAAGAGGAAAATAACAAACCCCAAATTTGCTACCCACACACGGGAAGATAAAAAAACAACAAAATATACTATCCACACAGGGGAAAAGGAGAAAAAACAAACCATAATCCACTATCCACACACGGAAAGTGGACAAAAAGCAAACCACACATATACTATCCATACACAGGAAGAAGAAAAAACAAACCCAAATATACTATCCACACAACGTACGCGCGCGCATAAAAACACACACAAACACACACAATCACATCAGCAAAGGAGTGAGTGTTTATAATCACATTACGGTATATTCGCACAAATTGACAATTGAATTAGTATTGGTATTTCTTTTCTAGAGTATTGAGGTAGCACTGAAAAGGGCTGTTTTGTGGACGGGGAGTTTTGGCAATCTTTAATGGCCAAAGATTGCGTCTCCGTCTGGCGATAGGTTTTTCCACAGGATAAGGTCTGCTTCTTCGGAAAGAAAATGAGAACTGTTTCGTGTCCACACGGCAGTCGGTTAAATCATCTGTCTGGCTCCTGCTGATGTCGCTGCTGCTGTTGTTGTGTTGTTGCTGCCGTTCTCTCTCTCTCTCTCTCTGCTTCTGAAGTTTGTACTCCTCCGTCCACTTATCTTGTTCTTTCTTGATTTACTCTCTGAAGAGCTCTTCTATCAGGTTTTCGACCACTATCAACATTCTGACATTCTCTATATCTTCAGGCTTCGGTATCAGACTTTGCCTTACACGATGTAAATTCACGTAAGCTTCGTTCAGCTTGGCTAGTCTTGAACACGTCTTCATAGGAGGATGAGTCAACAATGGACAGTCAGACTGACTGACTGACCCTTTGAATTAACGTGATGTGCACTCGTATTGAGCATGTATCATGGCGTTATGCACGCACAGCGTGCTTATTAATTGCTCCTGGGGACAGAAAGAGAGCCACATCCCCCAGGCTTTTATATATTCAAAGAATACTTATTAATTAGGCCGTCAGATTGTAGGACTATTAGAGTCTCTAACAACCTGAATGTAGGGCCGTCATGAGTGGGAATAAACCCAACACGTACTCATGATTGAAGATGGAATTCACTGCGACTGAACGCACCAGGTGTCAACCCAAGCAGTATGTAACGTCCGCTACGATTGGTCGGCAGCGATGACGTCACATTATGACACCTGGTTTTTGACGGGTGGAAATGGTCCCACATTCCGTCAATGGTACGATGTCCGAGCTAGGACAGGAGGAAATGTGCTAGGAAAGTCAACCATGGATATTTGTACTCCCCAAAAAGCCAGCCCGTACTTATTTCAAATCGAATCCAGTTGTATAAATGGACAATAATAAACCAATAATATATAAGCCACCTGTGCCATTATCCAAATCAACTGAGTCAAAAAAATTTGACAAACGATTCATTCAAAAGTTGGAATTTAGTGTACATAGTGTACATTAGATATACTAATTACATACCAATCAGTAAAGTCGAAATGACTCATAGATATAATTTGCATCACGCATAAGTAAAAATAAGAGAATACATTTTGATGGTGGTAACGATGCAATCAAATTAGGTTTGTTGTTAAATAGATATTATCAAATAGGTTCTCTAACCAAAATGAGAACCAAGATTATTCGACCAGGCAATTAAAAGTAACTCGGCAATACATCTGTCTCGAGTTCAGGGATGTCTCAGCATTGTCCGGATATGGTCTCCATTGGTACACGGCATGGCATGTCCTTCGCATGTGGGCTTCAAACAATGTCTGCCATCTTTTTCCAGTCATGATATTTTTCAGTCGTAGCGTTAATACTGCGCTAATAACGCTATCCACCACATAAAGCTCGTATGTCTGTCTAGACCCGACGAGGTAAGTAGGCAGGTTTCCGCGAGCGGCTTGCACATGCATATTTGCCACGCTTCCCTTCGTCGCTATTTTGATGGTTAGTCATGGCCCACGCGTAGCACGCTTTATCGCTCCTATCACTTCCTCTATTCGTATGGCGGTCAGCACTCCGGTTATTTCTTTTGACATCACCTAGGGTGATCCTGCACTATTCCTGGCAGTCCAGGGCAAACAAGTAGTCTATGTTTGCCTGGTGGCTTATCATTTATCCTCAGTCTCGTGGTAAATCTCTTAGCCGCCACGCGGACGACAGGACAGAGTACTCCACGATGTTGCCTGGTCGACGTGCTCTAGCTGAATGGAATGGAATCTGAATGATGGTCAGACTGACTGAATGAATGATAAAAGATTAAAGTCGCCTATGCAAGTATGTGCTTTTGCGACTGGTTAAGTCTCAAATGTGGAGATTCTTAATTGGTCGGGTTTGTAGGTGTGAACCTACAAATCCGCTTTTATGTGTGAATGTCACACTTCTTAATTAGTATGTCTGGAAGTGGCAAAGGTGGAAAGGTATCCAGAAAAAGGCGCACAAACCCAAGCAAACAATTTCATTCCGCCAACTAATATGAGCGTTTTGTAAATTAATTAGTATTGCCATAGTTAACACCGAATATATCACCAAGTTAGAAAATCAACCAAAGAATTCAACTACCAATCATATTCGGGTTTATAAACCTGGTTCTCCTGCGTAAAGTGCGAGTCGAGTTTTTTCCATTTTCAGTCCGTTTAGTTTTCAGCAAGTTAGACAACAAATATTTGTAGCCACGATTGGAGGTGGCCAAATGAGAGACATCGGCTAGCCATTGATGATCGACGCCCTCCACTCTGGAAAATGTTCATCAAATGGGTTGTTGTAAAGTGTATGTGGCTTGTTCTTGTAACCATCGTTTCATTTGAGGTAAACGGAGACTTTTCAGTCGAGTTTTGGCAGCTCGAAGCAATTTCTGAACTTTTCTTTAACCTGCAGTTTGGGTTGGATCGTAGTAAATGATGGCTTACACTTTCTCCATTTTTTAATAAGTCACCCACTCGTCGCTGATGCTACTTTGGCTGGGGCGAAATGGTGGTTTGGAAACGGCGTTACGTGTCCGATGTGCCACGAGAGTAGAAGTCGAGGGCAATAATGGCGGTTGGAGTGGTAATGTGATGGCTTTGGTCTTCTTTCTTTTTTCACTTCTGGTTTTCCTTCTTTCGTTTTGACTTCTGTCGAAGGAGGAGTGGGCATCATCTTTTAACCCAAGCTTTAAGTTCTTCTCGTTGGGGAGTGGGGGACGATGTCAACAAGGACGTTGCAATCTTAATAGGAATGGGAGCTGATGACGGTGCTTGAAAGACTCATCATATCTCTTCTTCCTCATGCATTCGTGGCGCTGAGTCTGTCTTGATCTCTGGAGTGTTGGTGGTGGTGATGGTGATAGACTTTTCATCAGGGTCTTAAAATCTTTCAGAGTGGGCACAGCTGTTTCGTCTACAGCTTTCTGGTGAAATAGTTGCAGTCGTTGCAATAGATGACCGTGCCTTTGCAATTTTGCTGTTTCGGACAAATAGGTGAGATCCATTAACAACTGCAGTTCGTGTTGTAACTGGCATATTTCGGTCAAATGAGGACTGGGGGGTAAATGCGGGGTCCGTTGTTCTTGCCAACGATTGTATTCCATCCATCGTTTGTAAGGCAATAATGCCAATTTTCGTCCTTCAATTCGATTTTAATGTTCATTTCTGAGATCTTTTGACTCCAGAGGTCACTTTTATCTTCTTGGTCTTTTTTTTATCTTGCTCACATGAGTCCTTACAGCATTGTTCATAATACTCCATTCAGCAAGGGTCCTAACAACATGGGCTAAATTCCTCCGCGTTGAACCAACATCTTCTTCTTTTGACGGATGTGTATTTTCTTTTGGACCATTTGGCGAAGAACGTGTCGATGCTTGGATAAGCATTCTTTCTGATGTGGAAACAAAGGTATCGTGCCTTTCAAGACATTCAGGCAACATTCACACACAGTATCGACGACGTCTTTGGAGAATGGTTGAATGAGTTGTTTTCGCATGGGTGAAGGAGCTTTGGACATGATAGATAACACGTCCCAATGTTTGGCTAAACGAGGAGGTCCTTTCCTTTTCTTTTCTTTATTTAGCCAGAGAGTGGTGTGCAATTTGTTTAGCGGACATCTTTGGGCCTTTCGAAGAACAAAACACTGATCCGTACCTTTACTGCAGGTTGTTTCTTACTGGAATGCGTCGCCACGGAGTGTGTTTATGTCTTTTCAACTTGATGATAGGTATCACGTGTCGTGGAGGGGTTCGCAACGGACAAATCCAATAAACCCTGTAACATGCCATATTTCTCTTGGACTTTGATTTGGGGGCAGGTACTTTGTGAGCAGCTAAGAGGAGAAGGGTGTCATCGCTGAAGTAGAAGTTTTTGGAGACGCGGGTTTCCATTGTTTCATCAAATGAGGATGAACGGGTGTCAAATTGGGCTTGTCTGGCATCACTAGCAACGGAGAAGTGGAAGAATTTGAGGCTACTGGTGACGCAGTCACCGTCCATGTACGTCGTGGCCACTTCCGAGAACAAGCTGTTTTCTGGGGGGTATTTTCTGGGGGCTCTACTTTTTCTTTTTCTGTAGGCTTTTATTTTTTATATTGCTGTGACCTAGTCTTGACAACACTGCTCTTTTTCTTCTCCTGGGTCAGTTTGGCTTTTTTGGGAGTAGCGTTTCTCTTGGGGACGACTTTGGGGGCATAGGGATCCCATTTTAAGATGGAACGAATGATGACACCTCCCAGAGAACAGCTACCTCCAGATTTCAAAATGATTTGCTTCTTGGTTTAAATGCCGATGCGAGGATTGGCCAGTTGCGTCAAGACAACTTTGTTTCTCTCAAAAAAGTGTTTGGTTTGATGTGGAATGTGAATGGTGCATTGCAGTAATTGACGTGATGTCACCGTAAACCATCGTAAGACGTCTTTGGGACTAGCTTCTAAGACACGAGAACGTATTTCTGGATTTTTTCGCGACTGATGCCATACAAGGCACGAATCAATTTGACGGGAAGATGACACTGAAGGGATGTCATGTTGACGCTATGTGAGACAGACCCAAAGTGGCCGAGTTTTATATATTTTTTGTTCTTGTTAAATCGTAGAAGGTGACGTGTACACGACAGGCCATCCGTCTTGGCACCAGTAGTGAAACAGATGGGTGCGAAATCGCAAATAATCGGGGATGGTGGGTTTAAAATCCACGAGTAAATAGGCATGTGCGGTGTTGAGTGGCATCGTCGTACACATGCATCAGCCAAGGCGTTCCTAACTTGTTGTTTAAGTCTTGCACTTACGATTTATCCCTAGGGCTTTTAAACAAGACCACGTAATGAGCACTGAGATTAATGATGCGATGGGCTTACTTTGCTGATACAAAATTTGAGTGATGTAAATGACACTGGCGTTATGATGATGCCCTTTGCGATTAAAACCACAGTTTAATGTTTTCTTCGTCATCTCCTAACATGTCGAAAATGACCAGATGAATTAGATTGAGGGCCAGACAAGATCCTGTCGTCTTCGCTAGGAATGCCTTCCACAAACGCGATGGAATCGCCTTGACTTTCTCTCAAGAGGTTGTACGCCGATTGCCACTCTTTGTAACACCACATGATCCACTGAGGTGGACAATCGATCGAATGATGTTTATGTTCGATTAAACGTTTGACAAATTCGGTTTTGCCTGAGCCTCTAGGTCGGGCAATTAACATGTTAAAAGAATGGTGAAATACAAGGCCTCCCAACTAGCACGATCTAAGTGTTCGTCGATGACTTTGAAAGTGGAGGAAAAGAGAGCAGAGAAAGTAGAGGTAGAACTATTGCAGGGAATGTCACTTTTGACACGAAGAAAGACAAGACAAGAGCCTTTATACTTTTATCAGGACACGTTTCTTGATTTATTTTTTAAATGGAACAACACGAGAGACAAAGTACATAAAAGCCAAATGGTAAAGTACATGGATAAAATGCACATCAAAACGATCAAAGTGGTATATAAACAAGCCACTGCAGAACATGTTTTTGGTAACAAAGGTGTCATAGGGACAGTGCGTAATGTACTTGGAGTCTATAAAATTCCCTTGATGTCCTGATGAATCGGTGAGGTCACAGCGTACGGCATCCCTACAATCACAAGGTAAAGCATCGCACTCCACTTGAGAATCCCGGAACTTGAATGGTGTCTGTATAAAAGTATTAATATTTCTCGATTAACGTTGGTAGTTACAATGAACGTATCGGTCTTGAACGTTTTTCCCATTATATGCTGACCGATATCGGCGTGTTCGTACGGCAAAGTGAAGTGGTTGGGAAGCCGTATTCGCTTTTGGTACACGATTTTATACACTTTTTCCAAAGGTCGACTGACGATTTGGTATGTGAGTAAACGTACCATCTTGTGCAGTTCGTATCTGGTCACTTTAAAGTTTCCATCGTGTCCAGACTGTAAGGCTTCTTTCAAAACGCCAAAGTTAACCAGTCGACTGTTGAAATAATTGAGATTCATTCACACTCAGTGTGCACTTTTCTTTGTAGATCTGGGTATTCGTAGCCGTATTTTGTAGGACCGGCACTAACAAAATATTAGAATCTTGTCGTCGGGATGCTCCAGGCTCCTAAACGGTCTCCTTTGATGTCAGGGTGACGCTGACCCAGGCGATCGATGTATATGCAAAATACGGGACGCGATCTCCTAGCAGTTCTAAAACTTTGTACAATTTTAAGCGAACATGGGCTGTCACTAAGCCGCAATGATGACATTTCCAAATTCGTCGGCTTCTACAAAGCACAGTTCGTCTTCGTAATTGACTAAGATCAGGTCCTCACGAAGGACGTCCACGTGTTACATATATTTATCTTTGTCTTGAATCGTCTGGAAGTAGGGGAAGGTTCTGTCAAATACTGTCTTGAGTAAACACGGTCGTTGTAATATTGTACCCCACAAGCATTTTAACATCACTTTGGCAAACGATCGCCTTCCCTCGTTTTTCTTCACGTGGTCTAAAATGATGCCTTCCAGTTCCCAGTATTTCTCTTTGAATTTCTTTTGGTCTTCGGGAGTGTGGCACCAGAAATGATAGCCACTTACTTCTTGTTTCAGTTTCAAAAAGGCATGCATGTAGTCTGCGAAATTGCCTTTATGAGTCTTGTCGCCCTTTAGGTATTTTTCTGTCATGTGAAAGTTGTAAATTTCGTACACTTCTAAAGTTGGTATCCCAGGTTCAGAGCTTGAAGAATTTCACTCCGATCCACGTTTCAGTCAAGGTGCGTTCTTCCTGGGTGTGCTGACAATAATAGTTTTGATTGCACGTTTCGGCTCAAGTAAGACAGAAGGGAAACATCAGTTTTCCTTGTCAATGGTGAAGTAAAACGGGATGGCACAAGTCCGTGGGAGGCAAAACTTTGCACTTGATTAATCCTTCGTATTGTCGAATATTTTCTACGCCGATGTGTTCCATCAGCAATTGCGGGTGACCTGAGAGTTCAGAGAGACCACCGACTTGTAACTTCCCACGATACGTTTAAACTCGGATCGGTTTTCAAACGGTGATCGTACTCGTGTTCCCTCATTTTCAACACTTGGTGTCCATGCATTTCTAACTTCAAGCGCTAAGGACAATTAGTCTGGTACAAGTCTTCCATGGTACGTTGTAAAAACTTATTTTTGGTGTCACGTTGAGGGTAGCAGAGGGGATATATCTGAAATAAGCGCCAGTTAAACTCGTGCAAGATCTTGGGGTTTGCTAGGTCCCAACCATCCACCGAATACCTTCCTATGGTCTTTTCGCATCCTCGGTTTCGGGCATATTGAATCCATTTGTCTTCCTTGTCGACAAGTAATGCAGCCAGCGTGTGGTTTCGCCCGAGTATCGACGTTTGAAAAAGTTGGTCATTTGAGGGCTGATGACATTCAGGGTGTTTTCGGGCAAGAATCGTTGGTGTTATACTAAGGAACACGCTTTGGCAATGGTACAGGCTTCTTTCAAAGGATCGATCACTCCGTGCTCCATGAACAGTTCTGGAAAGTTTTAACAGCAACGCCGTAAATTATCCACGTCGCAACGACAATACTTTAGCCTTTCTTCCTGAAAGTTGAAAGTGTCCGAAGCGTGAGTGTGGTACCAAGCGTAGAAAGCTTCTCGTTGTTTGGTACACATGTTGTCAGGGTCGTAGTCGTGAGCCTCAGACAACTGGGGTAGAACAACCTCTTGATTGGCCTTGGTATTGAAAAAGTGCTAAAAATAGCATTTGGCCATTTCTGTCATTCCAAATGTTTTAGGCATTCGACTCAAAGGCATGGCCAAGTAACTCATTGAATCTTTAAACTGCACTTGTCCCACTTGCAAGGAAATGATTTTGGCTCCGTTCAAAGTCACCTTAGGTTGTGCGGTACTTTGCGCCGTATAGTATCTGAGAAAAAACTGTCCATTTTACCACGAGAAATTGTGAGCCATCATCGTGGTATGGCAATGACAATCTTCGTAACGTTCGATGTCCTCTTGGCTCCACGTCTCGTGGATAAGGTCTAAAATCCATTGGGCGAAATCGGTTAGCGTGTTCGGTCCCTGAAAGATTTTTGCAAGTCCTCCAGGTATTTTGCTGCAGTGAGGGCAATGACTACAGATAGGTTTTTGGATGCACATTTCGCACGCTTCGATGAGCCACGCAGAAATTAAGAATGTGAATACCAATCTCTTGCATGCATTCGAAATCGAAAAAGATGAAATTCCCTTTTTCTGTTAATCTTCTTCATGTTGGAGCTGATATTTTTGAATGTAGCATTCGTGTTCCAAGTCCACGATTTGGAAACGTATGTGACATCCTTTCTTTCCTGAACTTACGTGTGCCTTGGCACTATTGGTATGTATGCCTTGTCCACAGGTAGGGTACAATCTCGGGAACTGGCATGCATTTTTATGCTGTGAACCTTGCGTCTTCAGATGTTGTTGATAACAGGTTGGACAGCCAAAAGTGCGCCGACAAGCAGGGTAATGCACTCGTTCTAGTCCTTCGTCCAGACAGGGTTGAAAGGCCAAACAGACTGAGCATTTCGATCCACAATGCTTGTGTTGCTCTCGATTTTTATAGCCATAGTCACATTTCTCACTATAATAGCTGTAGCCAATGAATGGGGCGATACAGCCTCCATTAACTACTGCCGCAGTATCCCGAGCAACAACATCACCGCAACGACCTCCACAAACACCACCGAAAAAGTCCAAAGAAAGTAAACAATGGAAACGGGAACACTGGGAAGAAGGTGGAGAAACAACCGAAGGAAAATGCGGCTGAGAGAAAGCAGCTTCCAAACCCATTACACTCACCCCAACTCAGACAACATGCAGAGGTTCATAACCAACAGAATGGAGTAAATAAGTATGTGGGAGTAATCCGGTACCTCCATAAGGAAGCAAGCAAAATGAGACGATGTGACCTTTATTAAAATTAGAATACATTGAAGATGTACGGGTAATAATAGATACCAAAAATCCGAGCAATACATCCAAACTACGATGGGGAAAGGCAGTAAACTACATCAGGGGCTGAGAAAGAAACTATACCAAATGTTCCGTTGTAATGACCAAGCTAATTGGCAACTGCGTGAATGTACACAACAAGATGCAGCAGGAACAGTTCGATTTCGCTGTAGACCAAAAAAACTAATCTTATCTACGAGGGCCTGATCGAACCAGGGCCAACCAAGAACTGTCTGAAACGTCTGTTCAAATACCCAGAACAACTGGCAAGTATCTTCAGGTAAGGGACCCGGGGAAACCGCCAAGGGCTAAATAAGAATCAACTTGCCCGAAGGTTTCCAATTTGCCATCCAAAACCCATTCCGCTCATAACTCTGTCGATATGCAGAGTTGATCCATTTGACCACCGGTAAAACATTTCACTCTAAAACACTTCATTCTCAATTAAAACAAGAATGGTTTATATAATATTTAATGGGTTTTTTATACTAAATTTCGGGGAAAATATAAGTTTAATATCTACGGCTGCACTTCCAGCAGAAAAGAGCCTTGTAACAGAAGCAGATTAGATTAGGGTCACTTGGAAAGAGAAAAAAAGAAGAGGAGCGTACATACAACAACTAAAGAGACTCTTTAGACCTTGTAGACACATTCAAATAGAGAAGAACGGTCATACAGTTTGGCGTTATCGTTACTAAGACATTAAAGCAGAGATTTCTTCCGAATATTCGACGACTGAACTTACTCTGCTTGTCGTGCCACCGAAGATGATTATGATACAAGATTTCCGGGGGTGGGGGCAGGTAAAACTTCGTTCCATGTCATCTTTGACTGCCTCAGCTCCTATTGACTGATTTTCAAATGAAAGGACAAACTGAAAATTGCAGTGACCTGAATAACAGGTACTTCTACCTGAACGTTCAATGCTCTCAAAACGGACTACACTAATGCAGGTGTCAATGACAGAGTGGCCGTTGTATTGATCTGTCTCTAATTAATGAATAAGACGCAAAGTACTTGAATGTATTACACTTACGTTAAGGCAGTTTCTATGAATATCTTTCTGGAAAGAAGTCGATAATAATAATTTTCACATCAATCCAAATTTACTGGGTGGTGGCCTGTGGTTTTCGTTTGAATCATTTTGTGCATGTATGTATGTATGTTTAGAGTTTAACGCCAATTTTCAGCACAAGATATGCTATACATGTGGTCAGTACAAATGGAGGAAGCACCAGGGAAAATCCCGGAAAGAACCACCGACCCACGAGAAGTTACCGGCAAGCTCTCTCACATACCCACATTGGCCGAGCTCGAGAATCGAACCCATGCAGACAAACGGTGAACGCTTTAGACCACTCGGCCGCTCTGGGCCCATTTATGCATGTATGTATGTATGTATGTATGTATGTATGTAATGTGTGTGTGTGTGTGTGTGTGTGTGTGTGTGTGTGTGTGTGTGTGTGTGTGTGTGTACGTATGTATGTATGTATGTATGTAAAGGACTATTTATACACTGCTTGATAATACTTAAATAATTTTTATAAATGCAAATAAACAGCACCCATTGCTTTGCCTGTAAGTACCTACCCCTATAGCTTTCGATAACATAATAATAATTTAAAATAATGCTTTGTCTCGCTAAAAAGTAAAAATTGCACCAGTTTTATGACAAATAACAATAGTATGCAATGTTCTGTAAAATGGTCGGATTTACCCCAGGTTCTTTATCATAAGAGGGTAATTCCGACCAAGAACACAAGCTTAAAGAAAATGTAGAATTATAATTAGTTTGTATTGAACTTTGAAGAAGAGAAGAAAAAAAAAACAGGAATAAATATAATTAAAATCAATAAATACGAAATTAAAGTTATAAATCTAAATAAAAATAAAATGTTACTTCTCTCCACAATTATCTATATAACAACATCCACAATTATCTATATAACAACATCACAATTATCTATATAACAATATCGCTTTCTATCTGCTATCTCTCTATCTGGAAAAAAATTAAAAAGAATTTAAAGCTTTTAAATATGTCAAGATAAACAAAATCTTCATATTTTGTAGATAAAACTTGTATATGTAAGTTTAATATATATTAGTCGGAATTACACATATAAAATGTCGTAATAAGCACAGGAGTCTGACGTTGAATCACCTTAACGATTATACGACAGGCTGCTGTGGAATAAACCACAACATGGTCGGATTTACACCCTGCGTATATAGTCATAATAAAATCACTTTTCAGTAAGTAGAACAAAATTTACATGCTTTTTGAATAATGAAACTTGTTGCAAGAAGCCCGGTTGACTGCTTCTCATATTTATTTTAGGTACAGTAGTCAGCTTCAATAAAGAAGTTGTCAAACGACCAGATTACCCTTCCTATTTACCAATCCACAGTGGAGAAAATCCATAAAATTGGATTGTGATAAATTGTTTTCTGCGACAGGAAAACGGAGGAGACACTTGAGAATCGGTGGGGAAAAGCCTTTCGGTGTGAATTCTGTAGTAAAATGTTTAGTGAGACTGCGAGCATGGAGAAACATTTAAAAATGCACAGTGGAGGAAAACCATACAAATGTCAAATTTGTGGTAAAGTGTTTGGACAAGCAGGGAACCTGAAGACACATTTAAGAATCCACAGTGGAGAAAAGCCTTACAAATGTGAAGTATGTGGTAATATGTTTTCTGAGAAGGGACAACTTAAGAGACACTTCAGAATCCACACTGGTGAAAAACCTTATAAATGTGAAGTTTGTGGTAAAATGTTAAGTGATACTGGCAGCCTGAAGAAACATTTAAGAACTCACAGTGGAGAAAAACCATACAAATGTGAAATTTGTTGTAAAATGTTTGGTCAAACAGGGCATTTGAAGAGACACCAAAGAATCCACAGTGGAGAACAACCTCACGAATGTGAAGTATGTGGTAAAATGTTTAGTGAACTTGGGCACCTGAAGAGACACTTAAGAATTCACAGTGGAGAAAAACCTTACAAATGTGAATTATGTGGTAAAGCGTTAAGAGATAATGGGAGCCTGAACAGACATTTAAGACTTCACAGAGGAGAAAAACCGTACAAATGTAAAGCATGTTGTAAAATGTTTAGTCAGGCAGGGCACTTAAAGGAACACTTACGAAGAAAAGGTATCTCTTAAAGTTTTTAGTTTTATGGGGTTCTTGAAGAAATATGTAGGGGGCTATTGGTAATGCACAATTAAATACAGGTGGTTTGGGGATATCACTCTAATTATGAAGAAATGGCTAGTCTGTATGTAGTGAAAATGAAATACAACTGACATTTATGAATACTGTACTCCATTTAATGGCAAGGGTTACAAAGTGGATTTTGAATAAAGGTTTGACAAGTTGAACATGAACTGTTTTTCAGCACATACTCTTTGCAAAGAAAATAGTTTCTAATCAGCCATGAACAACTTGGATAGTACTTCTTAAGACATGGTATGAAGGCCTGAATTTTTCATAAGCAGCACCTTAGGATGATGGCATTAATACCATTTTCCATATATTTTGGTAATTATCATAATCACTTCATGTATTAGTCACCAACATTATGATTTTCCCAAAAATGAAAAGTCTGAAATATTAATTTTTCTGCTCAGATGTTTTACTGTAAATGTTTCAAAATCTATTGTATTGGTAATTCAGTCTTCTAACCTTTATTATTATTGTTGCTGTTGTGGGGTTTAACGGCATTTTTCAGCACACGATAGGCTATGCATGCGGCCAGTATTAATGGTGGAGGAAGAACCCAGGAAAACCCCGGGAAGAACCACCAACCCACGAGAAGCAACTGGCAAGCTTTCTCACATACCCACATTAGCTGAATCCTGGACTCGAACCCAAGCAGACAGAGATAAGATGGCAATGATCCATAATGGAGAGTGCTTTACACCACTCACCTACTCAGGGCCCCTGTTAATTATTTAATTTTGCATTAAAATCTCTAACCAATATCTTGGTCTTGGTATACTGATAGCTGATTCAATGCAAAATATACAAAATCTAAGAATTTTGACTATTTTCTCTTTATGTAGACCACTAGCCACATTAAAATGCCTCATATTCTGGTTTCTAAAGCATCTTTGCAAATGACTGCTGTGTACAACAATAATAAATAATTTATCCATTGTTCAAATGTCATACACAAAAGAATATAAATAACCAATAATCAAAAATACAGAAAAAAATTCACTAAATCACCACTTATATGTACATAGCTAATTGTACAAATACGTATCATCTCTTTTGTGGTATATTCGACACACCATACAATCCAGTGTGGAAAAGCACATGGATATATATATGAATTCATGTCATACCCACATTGATCATATTGTTCTTTTCTTTGTTTAACATTCATGATTAATTTAAATAGTGACATTCGCTAAAACTGTATGGGGTTCCATCTGGTAAAGTATGGAACTGCTAATATAACTTGATCAGTTTGATCCACTTGTAATTTTGTTAAAATTTGTCTTTTTCTTAATTTAATTAACACTCTTGTTTTGCAGGAAGTGCCATGTCACACACTAGTGGAAACATAGAATTGTTCTCATATTTGCAATTAAATTTAATATACATCTTTTGTATATGTACATATAAGGTTTATTTGGGATACATAGCTAATGGCAAGAACTTATCATTGTACATAGACAGGTATTAAAAACAAGACTGATGATACATGAAGATATAAACTTTGGTGGATTAATGCTTAGAGAAGTACATGCCGTGAGAGATGAGATGAAAAGAAGTAAAATGTCATCAAGCAAATAAGCAGGGATTGGACTGGGCTTTGCCATTGTTCCAAATTGCAGTTTTGTTTCCTTATTGACCAAAAAATATACCATCAGGTGATTGTTTTTTTTGGCGACAATATTTTTTGGGGCAGTTTAAATTTGTACATACAGTCATGGATTTGGAGTGGAGAGATTCAAAGGGACCACGAAAAGAAGCCACAAACTTGGATACACAATGTACTGGAATCTATCTGTTACATTAACAAATTCTTTGTTCGTATTGACAAATCCATCTTTACAGTGCATTGTTACATCATAATCTGCTTATGCTGACATCTTGCCTGAGTAGTGTATGCTGTGATACACTCAATTAATCCGGGCGGACTATAGCTACTATCGACCAACCTCAGAAAGCATTCATTCTTGAGAAGGAAAGTATCACAGTATTTATCTGCTATGGTTAGAAATAAGAAATGGAGATGATACTTGAGTAACATACATCTCTCGACACACGATTTCATACACTTTATTACTTTTGTTTCATTTTTCATGTTTCACCTTTTGCACCATCAGAACTTTATTTTACTAATTTCTACTCACCATGGACTGGCTAGTGTGAGCAGAACACATTTTGAAATGTTCGTTGCATATATATGTTATTGCTGTTTCCTTTGATTTGTGTGTTATTGCTGTCTAAGTGTAAAAACTGGTGTGAGGCATAACCAGGAATACATGTATAAATCAATAATGGACAGTTTTTCTTGAATCATAAATTTGTTTTTGGTACTTTAGAAATTTTTCTTTTGTGGGCTGAAAATGTCCTAACATGAATTGAAAACATTTCAGAGAATTTGAAATTCTGCTTTTTTGTCAGAAATATTGATCATCTGAATAATTCTGTTGTTTTCAATGTGTTTTTCTCTTCTTGGGGAAATAGTGTCTATTTCAACTTGGATAAGTGGGCTTTACTCAACCCAGTAAAGTCACAACCCAGGTTAAAGGAAACATTGGGGCAAAACAATTATTACTTCAAAACAGAAGTAGAAGGCAGGAATTGGGGTGAGGTGAGGCTCTTAGCTTATCACCCTCCAGGGTGCCAGAAAATAGATTTTGGAGACAAGCCAAACTGCCCATGGCCAGCTGATAAATGCCATAGAGGCAAAGGGTATTGACGTAGTGGGCATTGATTCCCTGCAGAGTAGGAGGAGGGGAAGATTTATACTATACATGAAAAGAAACAAATCATTACTCGCACAAAGGGATATGGAGATCCTGGGACATATAGCAACAGCAAAGGTATCCCCCTCCCCCACCTCCCGCCTATAGCAAGGCACAGATGCTCGACGCGAACTTGATGTTAAGAAGAAAAGAAAAACAATCATCTAAAGGAAAAATTCATACAGAGTGACAAAAATACCTTAGATTACCCCGATGACCCGTTCTGACATAGGACCCTCTCTATCATAATATATGAGAGAGAAGGTACGGAACTTCCAAATACTTCGCTCCACCCATGACCCTAGATTTCCTTCTGCTATTTCAATCTTTAAAGGCACACGACCATACTATATGGCTTGTTTTACTTCTGAGATATTTTTCTATCCATCAAGCCATCATTGACTTTTCTGCGTTGTACCAAACTGAAGTTACGGGCTCCGAAACGTGCGATTTTCGCGAAGTTTATCATTGTGGACACTTCCGTGCTCCTATGATAATAAGTATAACCTTTTGAGCCAATCCTATTTCGGCGTTGACGTTAGTGCCGCCTATTTTGAAAATAGAGATGCATGTATACGATGTGTTGTGCCGTGAAGAAGACAACGTATAATTCTTGCATGGAACAGGATTCCTAAAGTTGAATCGAGTTAATGGTAAGTAAAAAACTTACTTTTGCCTCTACCGCTGTTCTGTAATTCAAGAAGGGATGCACCATGGAGTTGAAAACATTGTCCATATCGATCTTGTCACCTGTTTTCACATGAGCACGGAAGTTTAGCGAAGTATTTGGAAGTTCCGTACCTTCTCTCTTATATATTATGATAGAGAGGGTCCTATGTCAGAACGGGTCATCGGGGTAATCTAAGGTATTTTGTCACTCTGTATGATTTTTTCCTTTATATGATTTTTTTTTTCTTAACATCAAGCTCGCGTCGAGCACATGTGTAGCAAGGGAGATGGAAGCAAAACGTATTGTCGGACACGTATCTAGAAATAGTCAGAAAAATAGAACAAAAGCTTAAATAACAAGCGAGGCAACAACGCGTTGCCGCAATATGGGGATTCCTGAATGTGCGAGTAACATAGAAGTTGCACAATGTATCAAGCATTTATTGTATGACTTACAATTAAATGTTAAGTAACAATACGAGCCCCTGTGCTACCTATGTAGCAAAACGAGGAAATACCTATCTGAATGAAAACGCAGAAGGGGACGATGAACCCGAAGCGGTAGATATACAGCAAGAAGGCAGAGACACAAAACAAAAAAGTAGAACCCCACCCCCAGAAATGTTGATCAGAGCGCTATGAGTGGGGAACAGCCTGTAGGAGATACACCCCCACTACCCATGTGAAGAGAACTTGTGAGATTCAGGTACAGAGTATCTACACTGTAGGAGGGGATGGGACGCAACCCAATACAAAGACTTAGAGAATTTTCCAGCACGAAAGCACGCCTAATTGGAGCGGACGGTCACAATTACTGCGCATGGATGAAACAACATCGTTGGTAGAGTGCGTACTGAGGTCATTCTCCCCTATTCGAAAGAAGAAGGCATCAGGAACACCCTTCCAGCGAAAACTATCCCGCAAAATACGGTGAGTCGCTCCAGGCAAACCATGAAATTCCACATTTAAATTATCAGGCCATGTTAGTAGAGATGTTTGTACATAACGCTCAAGGCGTCCACACACAACGAGAAGCATGACGAAAGACGAAGTAAAAGGTAGTGCAACTCCTTAAATAAGACAGCCTGATTTACCGATTACCCCTGAAAAACTCCGCGGATATATGAGAAACGTCTCATATATTGCACACATAAAACAGTAGGAATTTCATTTATTTTTGGAGTAGCAAACATTTCTCATAAAATAAATCAAAAAGGAAGAATTCTAAAGGGAAAAGAGAAGAACAAAACTTGTTCGCAACCAGATCATAAAACTGTTTTTCTTTCATTTAAAACTAATATATACATTTGCACAACCTGGGTGAAATTTGACACAAATGTTGTCCTTACAACAAAATCTATAACAAATAAACACTATAGCAAATACACATATAGCAAACACAGGACATAGGCGATTCTTGGCAAAGATCACTGAAAAAAATAGAGGAAGGAAAGGTGCCCACCTATAAAGAAAACAAAAAAGGAGCTTACAGGATACGATCGACCAAACGGCGGCTAATCCATTTTTTTTTTAAATATAACAGAATAAATAGTTTTGCTGAGACTTAACAAAAGCCTGATTACCTTTGAAGCGCCGATTGTTCTATATAAATGCCATTAAAGAAATTATTTCTAGACCAGCTGGAATGACATCAAAAGCTCTGAATAGAAAACTTTATAATCATATCCATAATTGATATATCCGGATCTTATTTGATATATACATATATAGTAAGTAAGACTTAAGCTGAAATGTATGTACCTGTGTATTGAATATTGTTCATATTTGTATGTTTCCGAGTATAGTCATACATAGTCATTCATGTTAAATATGTACGAATGAGTGTGCGTCGATACCTGGTTATGTGCATGGTCTTCTATTTTTATTTTGTGTATTTTTTCTTTCTTATTTTTTAAATATTATTTTTTTTTTAACATAGCCGATTACAAAAGCTGAGGACCACATGGCAGATGGTCAGCCATGACCAAATGTGTTATCCTTGTTAAAGATAGTTTATCATCATCATTATTATTATCATTATTATTATTATTATTATTATTATTATTATTAATGCAAAGGAGATGAAAATATTCAGCCTCAGTCAGAACTATTTACTCTCAACAGTGCAACATTATCATGGGTAAACGTAAGTTAGACATTGAGTGTTCATCATCTCCTCCTAAGAGTAAGTTAACAAAATTAACAGCTTTGGATTTAGTGCAAGTTCATCAGACAATACAACCGATGAACCTGATGTTGTACTGGACAGTCGAACATCATCTACTTGTAGTGACTGTAGTAATGATACAGATTTTAAGCATATGTTCTGAGATATTTGTATCAACGCGCACGTTGTCATTTCACTTACGACTGGTCGTGATATTCTGAAGGAGTGTGACCAAACATGAATCCAGACCGGTATAAAATATGTTAGTGTTGCTCATTCATATTTTACTACTGCCATCGATCCTATGTTACGACTCTAGGGTCTTAAACTATTTAAAAAGAAATAGCAAAACAAAGGCGTTTTGTATAAATGAAAATAATTAATTTCCCTACAATACAAAAGTGAAAGAATTATAAATGACTTACATTATGATAAATAAATTCCTATTTCCTAAAAGTCATATCAATGCCAATTGTTTTAAGTAATCCGAATACGTTCCATAGAAATTCCTAATAATGCCAAAATTGTACTGATGTATCAACAGAAAAAATTACCGTTATGTTCCCCAAATGTCTTTAAATGAATTCAGTAAATTCCAAATAATCCAGTAGTCTTTGAATAAACCGAGTTAATTCTGCACAGCAGTTATATCCTTTTAATGAATGTTAAAGCACTATATTCCAACGAATGATGAAAATTAGAGTGTTATCGCAAAACAAATCAAAAAATAATTTTTAAAAAAACCACGACTTTTTCCTCTCAAATCCTTGACACGGTTGTCTTTCGAACAACAATATTTCAGACCTGTCAACTTTCAAAACCCAAGCAGGGAGATTGAATCAGAAAACGGAGATTGAGACCTAACATCGGCCGTCGTTTTAAATAAATATTGGCCGATTTTTTTGGGCCAGTGGTCTTGAAATTCACAAAGGACGCGCTGTTTCTTCCTGTGACATACCTTTTTTTCCCCAGGATATGCCCTATTTTTCAAATTCTTTTCATATGTGCCCAAGCTGCACGTTAACTAAAGTTCAGACTTACCCCCCTCCGACATTCTTCAAAGAACCCTGTCCTACAGTGAGTGTAAGCCCCACCCCATCCCCCGGCGACAATCTGTTTAGAAATAAGAGCATGGTTTTGCTAACAGTTTCAATCAATATTTCTAGTTCACAAATTAAATTATTTTGTTTTTTTAACTCATTTTACATATCATGTAATATAACTTTCGAATATGAATTGTTTTTAAAAAATACAATGGAAAGAAAACTAATTCACGACTACCTTGGATACTCAAAAGATAAATGCAAGTAATCATCTCCTACATAATCAGGAGTACATACCAATAATTGAACTGAATTGCTTGATTAATAGCACTCAGTTAATTCCCTTAGGTCTTTCCCAACATGTTTAATTTTTATATAGAAATAAAACTCACTGGGATATATTAAAACAAAGTCAAATTTGCAACTTGCTCAACCAAATAGACAGCAAAAGAATTCAATAGTGATACCAATTACGATGGCAATTACAACACAGATAGTGGTAAATCTTGTGTGTGATCTATAATAAGGCATATGACTTCCAATGCTCCTGGATAAGCTCCTGACCTGCCATGCAATCAGGCATCACGCTGCTGAGGTACTATGAGATGCTGTTGGGGTCTTATTAGATACCCTAATTAACATGCGTTTGTATTGAGGGCTTATCACTTTTGTTTCAATCACTTGTCCAGGACAAGTAGTTTCAGAAAATGCCCTTCCCCCACCTACATTTTCATTTGTCCCAAAATTTGAATCTCTAGTCAAGGTTCGACAAGATATATATGCATTTTAAGCCATATTAAAAACGAAAGAAACATGTACAATAATATTTTTCTTTCTTTTAGAGGGTTTAATGTTTTAGCTTTTATTGCTGCGAAGATATCCTTTTTCATGTCTTGATATGGTAGCATCAAAATTTACATCAACAGTAATGGAACGAATTTCCAGGAATTTAGATCATCCCCAACTTCTCATCAGAAGACTTAATCAACTAACAGAACGAAGTCAGTTGCCTTGAGTCTATTCTTATAACTGGCACCAAGTTTAAGACAGTTCTTCTCCTGGATTGCAAAACAAAATTTCCATATCAGATAATGGCATTCCATTGTATTAAATAGAGCTCGCATTTTATTTATTTTTCTTTTCCACTCTCATTTAGTTTCAAATCCGCCTTTTCGAGTGGAGTGTTAGCAACGTTGAATTCCGCTATGAATTCCGCTATTTTAGCACATGTTCACTAATGTCATGCATATACTGTGCTGCATAGGCTATACTTTCATCCTGAAGGCCAGCACAATCATGAATTTAATTCCAATGAGCAACGATCACGGCGGCAGTTCAGCAAGAAATGTTTTGGTACACGGATACTGGCGCAAATAGCAAATAGGTTCCAACCGTCAAATAATAAATACGAATGACAGATATTGATAATGATGATCGTGTTACAGAAGAGATTTTTACAAATCGTATTGTAATTGGAAGCTATGCTGTGTACAACTCTGGTTTTGCAATTAGACGATTAATTCACCGACGGCCACACGACATTTGTATGATGTTGCCTCTATGTTCCATTTTTAGTTTCTGCCACGACCGTTGATACCGTATTTAGGCATGTCAAACACACGTTGGTTGCTGATATATATATTCACATACCATATATGGTATGCCATGGATCCAGCAAGGGATCGCGTTTGTCAGGGATTGATTAAGATGATCTTTTATTTTCCAAGGGTAGTAGGTATAGCCAGCACATATAGATTTTTGATTTGATAGATAATACAAATGCTAAGTTATTTATCTATACATATGCTGCAACTTTAAAGTTATGACTATGCTGTCCTAAAATTGGGGAGGGGTAGGGTATACTATTCCCATCAAGGGAATAGTGTGCACGGTGCTGCTCACATGCTGACAAAATTCCACCCCACCCATGTTTATATTGTTGTAAAAAGACAAAAGCATAAGGGGATTATTCTTAAGCAAGAAGCGTGGACGATGAGAGGCTAATCTATTAAGGCTCTTTGCGATGCAAACAGGCTTGTATGAGGGGTGAGGACGATAAGAGGCTAAGCTATCAATGGGCTACGCGATGCAAACAGGCTTGTATGAGGGTTGAGGACGATAAAAAAAAACTAAGCTATTAATGGGCTACGCGATGCAGACAGGCTTGTATGACGGGTGAGGACGATAAGAGGCTAAGCTATTAATGGGCTACGCGATGCAAACAGGTTTGTATGAGGTGTGAGGACGATATGAGGCTAAGCTATTAATGGGTTACGCGAGGCAGACAAGCTTATATGAGAGGTGAGGACGATAGGAGGCTAAGCTATTATTGGGCTACGTGATGCAGACAAGCTTGCTGAAGAGGTTCAGAAAACAAGGACATAATGAAACATTCTAAAACAGCGCAACTATACATGGGGGGGGGGAGACATATACAAATACTAACAAATATACGTAAAACACACAATTCATACAAACATTAAGTACAAGAAGATACTTATTTTCTTCTTTCCGCACAATACAGCAAATAATTTTCTTAAGCCACCCGTAATACTCGTACTGTAATATGTTCACAGATGTGTATGTTTTGTTATGCAATGTTTGTTTCGCCATGATCCATTTTTGTATTGGCTGGCGCTCACTGAGATACAAACAATATAGCAATAACCAAAATGGCTACATAAGTTTTTTTAGTCTCTTCAGCGAGCGTGTGCCTGGATCCCGTGTCTTTATTTCCCTAGCTAGCGCTTGTTAGACAAAAATAAATATTCCATCGTAGTAAACTTTTAACGTACATATATTTTTCATTTTTACAATATATTTATAAAATAAACAACATATAAAAGATTAAATCTTATGAAAAGCCGGCCCTAACATGTATATATTCAAAGGACAAATGCAGCACGTTGCACACATGCAAAGGACAAAATATATCTCTCCAAGGAAAGGATCACTTCAAACCTTCCAAATGGTTAAGCAAAACATCCACGTGGTGTAATTCCTGAAGAGAGGAGTGCATGTTTGTTTCGAAATACAATTTTAGGCTTAGGGACGGACTATATGGAAACATGGCAACGGAAATCAACACAAGTAGTTTCCGATCATAAAGAAAAGCTGCACCCCAGTGAAAAATACTATTTCAACACTTTTGGACTCAAAATTCTGTTTGATTTGTGAAGAAAATCACAACAGAAAAGGGGGTAGGGGACAAACCGATATAAAATAAACATTTAACTTTAGAATAATCGGCGGGTCATCTTATAGAATTGTTAGTTTATCACAGACTTCTGGAGTAGTCATTAAAAAGAAATATGAACTTCTAAATCAAAATGAAGTAATTCTTCAGTGGGCTCCATGTTTCTTTCAAGCAAATTAAATAACACGTTCTTTTTGGACAAACTCGACCGGGAACAGTCTTAAAATACGAAAGGAGCCCAAGTTGTCGGCTATCTGACTTTGGGGGGTGGAGGAGCTCTGACACGATTACACAATTGCGCAGCAGTCCTCTATCAGTATCGTACATATACCATAAAAGTAGTATGCAACATTGTTACTTGAGCGCAGCTGCCGACGCTGTCTCATATTCTTGATTATAATGAGTTTCTTAAATGTGCACAGTTTAAACAATGAACTGCTTTAATCCTGTCTTAACCTTCACATTTGAGTAGAAAGTGTCAATCTTGAGAGTGAGTACATATTGTGAACATATTGTTCCATCAATCAGTTTCCACAGCCTTAGCTCAGCATAGTTTGTGTGATTTCATTTGAATCAGCAGTACGAAGAATTCTCCCCAAGTCAACATTTTTTTCTAAAATGGGCATTTCAAAGCATAAAGTTTTAAATTCTTTAATTGGCTGAAAATCGATAATGACTCAAAAGGAACGTTTTGCAAAGTCTTAAGGCCTTAAAAATATCGAATGCAGTTTCTAAAGATGGTGCAGGTTTTAACTTCAAGATTTTCTCTTACCAACATCAAGGCAAGAACATATCCTCAGAACTAAAGGATATGACTTATTTTAAAAAGTTATTTTGTGATTTCTGTGTCGGCTGATCCATGTCTATCCTGTTTAACACTATTAAAAATGTATTTAGGATCACCTGTTATGAATATTTAACGTAATTTAATTTGTTTGTTAGTTTTTATTATTTTTTTATTTTTTTTTTTAAATTTTCGTTATATGTTATGGGTAATGAGACATTGTATCTAGTTGTTGACCTTGTTCCAAAATCAGTGACAGTTTTGGTAAACATTTTTTTATATCTTTCTCAGAGTAAGAAATATTAAGTTGAGTCAAGATTCATACCTGGACTACGTGATATTTATCATGTGCCGATTGGTAACAAACTTATATTTTTTCCAGAAGAATTAACGTTTGACCCTCATCCGGGAATCTGTTTTGCGTATTAGTTAGTCGTGTAACTGATGTTTTGATAAAGTATTATCAGCTGTGTTTAAAACACTTGACACGTTAAGTTTTGACTAGTTAGGGCTGAATTTTTTTCTTCAAATTACTAAACTCAAGTGATTGTTTTCCCTGGAAATACAAAAGTGCTCTGACAATTCTTGGACAAAGACATTCATTGGAATTTTACTGAATTCAAACCTGGAATAATATTTCTGTGATTCAACAAGAGACTGTTGACACATCTGCACTTTGTAGGTTATTACAGACGTCATCGCCTTCCATCATGAATTTCATCGGGAATTGAACTGAGATTCACTTAGAATTTATCATTGATAGGACTTGTGTTTTATTTCTTGGATTACTGTTTGGATTTAATTCGCTATACCGTAAGTTCTTTTTTCTCGTTTTTCACTTTGTATTCTAGGGAAATAAATTATTATCTAAATTTTACAAGCTTGTTGTCTTCACTCTTTTCTGTTACTTATTTTAAGAGCATAGACTCGTAACATACCCATTACATCTTTTCCTTTTGTAAGGGCTGTCGATCATTGTTTTAGTATCACCTTTTCCCACCTTTCCCTTTTGCAATGGCTGTCGTTTATTTCTTTAGGACCACCGATTCGAGCTTTCACTTTTACAAGGTCTGTATGTCGTTGCTTTAGGATCACTGAATCCATCATTCCCTTTTACAAGGGCTGTTGACCGTTGTTTAGGACCACCGATTCCATCTTTCCCTTTTGCAAGGGCTGTCGGTCGTTGCTTTAGGATCACCCATTCCATCTTTCACTTTTGCAATGGCTGTCGGTCGTTGCATTAGGATCACCCATTCCATCTTTCACTTTTACAATGGCTGTCGGTCGTTGGAGAAAAGAAGATGCAAGATGCTTAACAACGCTATCAGCACAGTTTTCAGAGATAAGAAGTGAGAACCTGTTATTATATAAAAACTATACTGTACCAGAAGTGTATTAAATATTTTATGCTACTGGAAGAGAATAGCTACATGATAATTACTAGTCAATTACATCTATCAGAAACTTTGATCCGACTAGACGTTAGTGTTTTGTGTTACTCATATTGAAATTTATATACAATGATTTGTGTATATGCATGCCAATTAACGAAGTGCAACATATACTTGTTAAGTAAATGTGGTATGAAGGATTAGATGATTTAGAATTCTAAATAAGGACTCAGTGTTTCGTACAGCACATTGTTCTTTGTTAATTAGCTAGGTACTCTCCTCTCTCTCTCTCTCTCTCTCTCTCTCTCTCTCTCTCTCACACACACACACACACACACACACACACACACACACATGACCAGCCGAAGATTTCATTTCTGGACTTGTCTAAATCTTTGCTTTTCTCCCAACACTGCCCAATCAAAACGGAAAATATTTGACTACTTGTATAATCCTCTGAGATCTCGACCTAACTTCTTTACTGCATTCCCTGGCTATCATACCAACAACAGAAAGTGTACTAACAAGTTCGCACAAAAGAAATTTAAAATGACAACTACAAATGAACACTTTTGGACTTCTAATATTTTAGGCTGGGACTAAGAAAAAAGTATACCCACGAACATCACTGATCTAGGAAGTAACTGCAACTCGTGTAGTGTATTGCACAATTCATAATCAAAGAGACATAACTCTACAAATACGTTGTAATAAGGTCATGCAAGTAGAATAACGTCCCATATGCGTATCAATCTCTACAGTCTCACGAGCAGCGAACCTGAAGCGGTTTTCAGCAAATAGTTACGTTGGTTGTTACGTGGCTAAATCCGTAAAAAAAAATGTTTTGGTTTAATCTCTACTACACTGTAGACGAGTACACAAGAAAAGAAGGAGAAATTGCAGAAATAGTAAAATTGCACGAGCTGAGGAGTGTTTCTTGAGTTGATTGCAAGGACTGCCAAACACTGGGTTGCAAAGGGAGATGTGGCTTTCTTCTTTTGAAGCGCACCCAGACAATAAAGAAATAACAGAAAGAAGAAAAAAATAATGGCACTTTTTCCTCGCTAACTGGAAGTAGACATCCAAGATATATTTTTCATGCCACCAGAACAAGGTAATAGTGATCAGTGGGATAATGTTTATGACTGTTTATCCGATTATTTTTAAACCTAAAGTAAATGTTCCGTTTTTGAAAGACATAATTAAAACAAATGACCCAAAGGAAAAAGTAAGTGGCGGCTCGACGTGTCACGAGACTAATACAGAAATCAGTTTATTGTGATTATTGAGATAAATGTGGTGAACAAGCCGGGTATCGAGTTAAATACTCATGCATTTCAAACTCGGATGCAAATTATCGCTGCCGTTTGAAAACACAAAGGGAGGCAACTCAACAACCTAAAATCAAACGTTATCAGTATGGTCAGATTGGAAGTTTTTGGTAGAGACAAAAAAATGAACAAAAAGTGTCACAAAACTGAGAAAACTTAACATTTTCAAAAGCGTAAGACAACATGAACCAATAGTAAATCATACAGATGAAAGAATGATAGAAAAGAGAATGCTCATTACTCAGACGCAGGTGGAGTTACAAGAGGTCTAATATGAACAAGGATATATGTATGCTGAACGTGTCAAAACAAAAATTCATGATCTGTGCTTTCTCGCCAAGATGTGTTACGCCAGATGTTCAAGAAGCTAGAATACTGGGAAGAACAATACATTTTCTGAGGTTATGTAATTTGAAGAAATTGTTTATTCGGATTTAGCAACATTGTCAGAGCCTATACGCAGACTTACAAATCGGAACAAATCATTTTTATGTGGACCAGAATAAAAGACTAATTTCAACTTTTTTAAGTAAACACTGGCCAGTGAAGAAATGTTGCACTAGTTTATTCGGAAAAAAATTGGAATTACTGCAGATGCCAGTCCAGTAGGACTTTGGGCAGAATTGATATAAACTCAACAAAATGGAGAAAATAGTCATTTTTATGCAAATAAAATCCTGTCAGAATGCCAGGTAGAGAAAGAAGCATCCTTAATAATATGGCACGAGAGAGGTTCCAAATTTACTATTATAGAATTGATTTTGAGTTTATAACTGATTATACACCTTTATAATTCAATTATTCTACACAAATTTAACCCTCTGCATGAATTCAGCAAAGAGAAATACTGCTGATGCGATATCAGAGCTCACTAGTGCATAACTTGAAAACCAAGTTTAAAAGGAATTTATCTGATGAATATGTACAGTTTGAATCACAGACATTGACATCTAGACACAATGACTGCAAGAAAAGTGGAAGAAAAATGTGCAGATAATAATGAAATAAGCTAAATGTTTCAAGGAGGAACAATGGAATAAATCATCTTGACCTTATTTAGCTGTTAAACATGAACTAGACACTGTTGGAAAATTAGCACTTGGAATGACGCGTACAGTTTGGATAATGGTGAAATCAGTCTTTGATTGATTCATACCATATAAGGGTATTGCGTTTCTTCGTAGACGTAAATGTGACATTTACAGTTGTTTAAAATATTATATTTCTCGTTATTTCACAGACTCTTTGAGGAGTTCAAAACTGCATTCTAAGAAACAAAATTCACATTTTGCAGGAGATGTAGGCTTTGATTTTTCATACGATCAAAGATTGTACTGTACAGTGATGCATTAAAGAATTTGTGCAACTGGAAGATGCGTGGTTACATGATAATTACTGGTCAATTACATTTATTAGAAACTTTGATCGGACTGGCTGATAATGGGTTTACTTTACCCATGCTTAAAGTGGTTATATACATTGATTTGTTTATATGCAAGCAAACTTAAGAAGTGCGACATTCTGAATAAAAAATATTTTTTAAAACTGTACATCACATTATTTTATTTTAATTTTTGGGGATTTTCTTAAATTCAGAATTTTGTCAAAGCATTGGGCTAGGTATCCAACATAAGTCTATCCATGCATCATTGTTTTTAGTCACATGACCTCTTCATGCATGAGATTATTGATATTTATGCAAAGTGAAATTATCTGATATTGCGTATCTGCTCCTATTATATTTTCAACACGCATATGGAGGCAAATGAAGGAAAATCTAGGTGTTCAAATCGCATGTGATCCTCTTGATCTGTAAAATACGCGTTAAGCACATACACGTTTTAAAGAGCAATATTTGAGACTGGCTTTGCAAGAAAAAATTTCGAATTTAGCGCCTTGCCTGAAATTGAGCTATTGAAAAAGTGCGTCATTCTTATCATCCAATTTGCAAGTAAGACCCATCGCGAACGTGGCTTCTTATGGCTCATGCCAAAGCAAAATGTTGGTTACGTTTTGGTCCTAAATCGACAGACAACAACATTATTTAAAGACTTTTTAGTTTCCAGGTATGTTGTCTTTCGGTACAAATCATCGCCAACATAACAGCCTTAACCTTTCTTGCTGCTTTGAAAATTTTGACGATTGCTAACGCCACCAACAAAGTATTGAACAAAAGTCACACCGTGCCATTTTCGGCAAATGTTGTAATCTATGTTTGTCATTTTCAATTCAGTAAACAAACGCCTATAATTGCAAACATGAACATAATTTCTTGTCTTAATATTTCGAAACTGCTGAATATGCTTTTATTTAGGAGTAAACTATTATGCCGCACACGCTAATTTAAAATCGAGGTCGATTGGACGTACTAAGGAGAAAACATTTTGTTTGCGTTTTTTATTCATATCTCTATGTATAAAATTAAATTAAGGCGACATTTTCAAAACCTGTTTCGACAGAACCCGCCGTACGAAACAAAACAAAGAACACATTATAATTGGGTTTTAAGAGAAAAAAACAAATATCTGTAATGGCCTGAACGTTGTTACGACTCTACGATATTAAACTAAGTAACAGAAAGAAGCAAAACCAGCAAGATTAGTAAAGTTAATAAATAGTTTTTCGTCTAAGTTATGAAATGAAAATTTATAGGAACTTACAGCATTGTGGATTAAATCCAGATAATCTTAAATGTTATATCACAAGTCTGAAAGTATATAGTGTTAAATTCCAATATTGAATGAGCTGATTTACCAATAGTCTTGATGTATCACAATGATATAATCCAGAGCACTTTGTAATTCCAAAGGATAATTAGAATGATTTCTCTCAAACTATATCTGATCACATCAGTATAAGAATCTTCAGACTGAACATGAATGAGGAATTACTAATTTTTTTATCACATCTTATGTATAAAAATTTCACTTAATTTATAAGAAAATGCCCAGGATGTGGATCGCAAGTTCACTTCAAGAACGTTATACGTTAGCAAATAAGGTTAGACCTTGAACTCAAATCGGAATAAAAAAAATATTTTTAAAACGTGACAAAAGTCGGGTTTACCCAGCCCTCAGCCAAAACTACATTCAGGAAGGTCACTGCCCTCAATCACAGGCAAAGGTCAAGCACGCAATATAAATTAAATATACATAACAATCATCGGAACATGAATATGTTTGTATGCATAAACATAGACCATGATTATATTTTCCTTTCACTGTAGCAGTTTGTCATATTTTTTTTCTTTTTGTACAGGTTTTTATATTCTGACGACTTTTTCAAAGAAAAGTGGGCGATATAGTATTCATGTTTTGTTCCGCATATTACGTTTTCCCTTCAGGTCTATATCTGTAAGGTCGTGTGAGATTAAGATTAAACATTAATACTTGTACATCATCACTGGAATGTGTCAATGTTATTTTTCTTTGTTCAAGATGTAGGTCACGGCTCAGTACATTAAGTTTCCCAACACACCTTCCCTTCCACTTTATAATTGAAAGCTATTTTGAGGGTAAGCAATGAAACTTGCCATTTGTTTAAAACATTAATATATGGTGCGTTTCATTCCACATTGGAGGAGCTATATTCATGGTCAGTGTCACAGCTCATTATTCCAAGACACTTTCCCTTCCGCTCTAAGACTTGAAAGCTATTGGAGATTAACGAATGAAACAAGATATACATATATATCATAATTAGCTCGTGTCTTTTGAAGCACAGATGGGTTTATCTTTAATGTTAGTGTCCTTGTGTTATAATTTGAATTTTTCTAAGACACCTCCTCTTACGATCTTCTATTTTTAAGATATTACAAAGGAAGAAATGGTGCTAGTTTTATATGAGATATAAAGATTTTTGAGTCGTGAAGTGAAAACATTGAATCGTGACGAGTAGCATCGCATTGTTTAAGGGCAAATTTGTCTCCCAATTTTCCATAAGATTTCTTCCTTTTATGTTTTTGAAGGTAAAAGCCGCCGACTTGCAGGAGCTTTTCACATACGGTATCAATGCGATTAACATCTGCATTGCTAAGACATTAAAAAAGTGCCGAAATTGTAAAATAATTTACGACAGACGTTTTACAAATTTAGCTCCTACATATGTTTCACATAGTGTATGTTGTCAAAATAATGACTGTTTTCGTACGAAAATAAAGATTTCTATGTTTTTATCAGGCTTCGTACGTGGATGGATACAGTAAACGTTGTTATGGTTACTTTATTGTATAAAATACCTCAGATTCATCTTATATGAGTGACTTCAGAGTGTAAAATGCTTTAAAGAAAAGAGTTGCATGATTGTGAGTTTACCTTTTACGGTTATTGTTCTTTCTTTTGTTTATTTCTTCATTCAGACGCGAATTATGTCGCCTTGAAAAGCTTACTGTCTTGTTCGAAAGCAGAAGCTGTTTTCATTTTTCAGTACTCACTTGATTTCCGGCTTACAATCATTGCTCAATTTTTCCTCGATTTCTTCACCCTTTTTAATCACCATTATGTACGAGATCAGCGTTAACATCACTAATTATACAATTTTGTATTATCTTTGCTCATTTTCCTATTTTGAGGATAGCCTTCTCAATGCAGTTGTGGAAAATCTTCATGACACATGCAAATGAAGTTTATAGGAATGTTTTATATGCATGAATATTCAGATGGCCTGATTAGATTTTCTGATTGCTAAAGCCCACATTAATGGAAAGTCAGACATATATATCCGTGAGATATGGTAATCAGATTTTGTACGGTAGCAGAGGAATTAACAGTTTGTTAAAGTTTGGTGCACGTTTTTAATGTTTTCATTTCAAATGTTTCTACACCGCTTGTTCGGTTCTCATAATACTTGGCATCATTATGAAGCTGAGACAATTCATTCTACATGCTCATTTATTTTTTGTACTTGGAATCAAAGTAGCAGCCTTCAAAGACTTGAATTTGAGTATAGATCTTCCATTTGCTTATGTTTCCTAAACCCCTTGTCATTTTTTTTTTTCAGCATTTATTATATGACATGATGACTCGCTATTTTTATCTTGGGGTCAATTCCACAGTCATAGAAACTATGCATTTTTGTTGAAGTGTTCTTCTAATTTACTTATATTTCCTAAAGCCGTTGATGGGGTATTTTCTTCCCTTTTTGGATGAAGTAATACGAAGTAAAAAGAACAGCCTCCGACATGCAGCCTACCCCCAATCTCTCTCTCTCTCTCTCTCTCTCTCAGTACATGGATTTTATTTAGATTTTCATGCTATCAATACTATGTTTCTATGTTTGAGAAATTTGGTAATTTTCTCGGATGTTTTTTTGTTGGCAAAAACCTTTGTTTGAACGATTGCTAAAAAAGAAACCAAAAACACTCAATTTACACAAAATGAAATCCGCACGGAAAAATGATCTCTATTTTAATCCTTTTCTTTTTTTTTCTTTTTAAACTCTCTTCACTGGGAATTAATTTGTTGTGTCTATAAACTTTCAATAAAAATATGATTCTCGGAGTTTTGATAACCTGATGTTATACAATGTATTTCAGGTTGTGAAAGCCTGATTCACATTAGAGAGGTAGGTATTTTTAGTGCATTAAAACGTGTAGTGATTTTTAATTGCGCACCTCAAAGTTACTTCTTGTCATATAACAGGAATGATTTGTTCAAATTAACTTCGCATTTGCAAATGATTTAATATATTTTCATTGTGCTTTGCTGTATTCATTGCCAAGAAATATTGTGAATTCGTTATTTCCTGTTGATATTGATTTATATATGCCCGCCATTTTATGTTATGATGTTGTCCGTCAATCAATTTTCAATCTCGTTTCTCAGATTTTTAACAGATTTCCACCATTTACAATCAATTAACTTTGCTCATGACTTGTAGTTGGTTTGATGAAGAACTCTATCAATTACGAGATCAAAAGGTCAAGGTCACTTTGAATCAAAGAAGAAATGTGATTTTCACAATAACTTTAGTTCTCCACAAACGACAGTTAACAAGCTTTGCGGGCGGCATGCACTTGAGGCGAGGAAGAACCCTATTGATTTTTTGGTCAAACGGTCATGGTCTGTGTAAATGAAGGAACGAAAATGGTTTTTAGTTCACATATTCGTACTATACTTTCTGGATGTATACATATGGCAACGTATTCAGGTTATATGCTATCGGTCGTATTATGTTATTTAGGTGATCAGGCAGGGACATTAAAGCAAATTTGGGAATGCTAACGCTTAAAGATCTAAATTTAGAGTTTGACTCCATTAATGTCCACAACAGCACTTTATTGTTCAAACTCAGTTTGGTCTATACACCTATATTACTTCTATTACTTGATACGATCGCGTGGATAAACAAATGTAGTACCTAGGGATAAACTGTGGACTTTTGCGCAACGAAGATAGGAAGCTTCGCATATGTGGTGTAATAAATGTTTTTTCGTAACAAAAGTTAGTTGTCGGTGTACCTTCACACGAGTGATGCCTCCTTCAGTTCTATTCTTAAACTTGAAAGAAAAGAAGCCGGTAATAGAGAAATATGCACAGTGTAAAAGGCATGTTCTTTGCAAGTTAGCAATATTGCTATTGATTGGTGATGGGCTCTACGTTCACAACAGACCCATGACTTTCATTCAAAACTCTTTCACATATACTAATTGTTTTTCGAGATAAATACCAACATGAACCAAGCCGGACAAAGAACACTTCTACATCCAACTGGACTGTTTACATACGCACGCCTACACAAATCCGGCTTCCTACAAATAGCCAAGAATGTAAATAATAGGCCACTATTTATTTATAGATCTTTAAGCAGATCATAGAACAGCAACTCCTATTAAGAAAAAGACACCCATTTGAAACCTATCATTTACACGACTAGCTTCACTGAGGTAGATCACGTGAAATACGGGACATCAAAACCCATCAAACCTGCCAGGGGCTTCTCGTAGGAATACTCAATCCGTTTCGGAAAACACGGAATGTTTATGTCCAGATGGAAATACAAACTTTCGAGGGTGGTATCATTCAGATTTTTCCTGGATATCATTATATGGTCTGCAGGTAAGAGGCAGCAGAATATGCACTTATTATCCATTTATTTTATTTATAATGCTGTGTTTCACTTTGTTTCATCTATGTTGTGCCATCACATTTATAATACTATGTCGCTCGACAAAAGCATTGTACTATTGTAATTAGTAGGTTTCGAGTTTGATCTCTTGCACCGCTAAGGTCGCCTTTCTACGGTTGGGGTCTCTGAATTTCCCAAACGTTCAGTAAAAAAGACAACAGTATACCCATGCGTCCTTATCTTACAAACGGAAGATATAAGTACTCGATAGACAACTTTAGACTAAGAAATAAACTCATTTCTTACTGAAAACATAAACTCAAAATACAAAATTGTATGAACAAAATTCAAGATTATAGAGGTACTCACGAATACCATTTCCTTTGATTTTGTTGACCTATCAATAATTTTGAATGTAACAATAAATACTTATTGCATAATTATTTGCAAAAAATATTGGAAATATCAAAACTAGCTACATTCCAAATATCAGATAAACGTATTAAGAATGCTTGGAAATTCGACTTCTCGTTATCTAATGATTATTGAGAGACAAATACATTTATCACTTTTATGCCAATGTTATACTTCTGAGGTCTTCGAATAGATTAGATTAAAAATGTTGTACTTTTCACCTTCATCTTTCACAATATTTCTTAAAATAAGTTATCGGGAACTAGGCACAAACATTGCCCCAGAAAGAACGATACATTTTCGATTACATTTGCAGTGCAAATAGCTCAATCGCTGCAAAACATTACATATAATGACGCTTTCATAAGGTTTGCGAAAAAACTTAACATGTTTTGGCCCGTCATTCGAAGTAATAAAACATCAGCAAACTCAATGCGAAAATAACCAAATAGAAACCAATGCTTTGATTAAAATCATATGTATATTTACAATACATACACTTTTGTAAAATAAAGTTTATTTTGTTTTTGTTTTTCTGTTTTATTTTCTCTCATTTTGTCTCTTTGTTTTTGTTAAATTTTAAATTTTTAAATTGCACCAGAATATAACATTACTCAGGACGTTATGTAGTTGATTATTTTATCAGCTATCTTAACATCCCAGGCCGATGCAAGATAAGGAGATAATTTGCGTTTTTCGATTAAATTGCAATGAGAGATTATAGGCATCTGTACATCTTCGTCATCTACTAGTCCACAGTGACTCTGTGTACGTATTTAGTTCCTGAACATGTACGTAATAATTAAGGTCACGGCGGATATAATCCATTATAGTCTAGGAAGATGACTCTCCGGTTTGGCCGAATTATAAAGTACCCAATTATGGATCAATACAGGTCAAACCTATAATTTTCAGTGCCATGGATTAGAGGGGGTGGGGTGTTGGCGAATGAGTTTCTTATTTTCGGGACCTAATTCTTGGCAGAGCTTCTCCATTCATATCTTGAGGAAAAATATATCGGACGTTAATTAGAAAATAAAAAAATAATTTGCAGGAAAGGAAATTCCACTTCCACAAGTTCGACAGTCTATAAAATATATTACTTCTAATAATATTGCTGCTGCTACTACTGCTGCTGCTGATGCTATTGATGCAACAGCTACTTCGGCTACTACTACTGCTAAAACAACAACAACAACAACAATACTACTACTACTACTACTACTACTAATAATAATAATAATAATCTACACTCGAGGGCATTCCAGCAATTGGTCACACACAAAACTGATGTTAGAATGATATTTGTCACATACAAATGTGAAATTGCAACGATATTGGCGGTAAAAAAAAATTTGTTATTAACTCGTCATTAAGATCAAGGAAACTTGAATAGCATATTCCGAAGGAGATTGCAAAGAAGCGTAAATTTCCTGGTCTGAATTTCTGGTTTGATCTCCATTATTTTTATATTTAGCTTTGTAAATGTATTTCTGTCCGTTCTGTTTTAATTAAATAATGGGGATGCCATTAGAGCTATAGTCTTCAAACCGTGAGATATTATTTAATATAATAAATATAACGTAGATCTGTTTGGCGTTTTTAAAATTTTGATCCTTTTTTTGATATGGGGCGGAGGTGTTCATGTTGGGTTTGGTGGGAGGACGCGGTAAAATGAATGGAAATAATACGGTAACTAATATAAAATGTAAAAGGTCATTATGCTTGAGGTTCCTAATCCTAATATTTTCAGTTTAGGTTTTTAATCAGTTTATTGCAGCTTAATACATTTTGGTACAACAATTCCTAAAGCCCTAAAAAAAAATGTGTGCTTGATATTGCAACGGTTTTAAAATTAGGGTAGGTAGTTATTTTTTTAAAGATTAACGGGATGCTAGGGTCGGCAACGAAAACCAGGGACTGTCAGCCGACCGAAAACACAATTTTGTTTAACTTTTGGTGAGTGACAATGAAATGTTTTCCTTAAAAAGGAATAAAGAACCAACTATTTCGATCTTGATGCAAAATTGTGTGTCTTGTGATTTGCAGTTCGATTATTTTCTACACATCTACACATATTTTCTATAAATTTATAGTCTAAAATGTGTTGAGGCCATGGCCATAACACCTTACCGCCCGCGACATAATTTTAATGTTCTAATTTATTTGTTTTATTTTTAGTTGGAATATCAGTCATAATGCTGTACCTGCAAGGAAATCCAGTCGAAGTTGGGTTTTTCTGTGATGATACCAGTCTAAAGTACCCTTACAGAGATAGCACAATCAGAAATGAAGTATTATTGGGAACCAGTCTAGGTGGTGCAGTAGCTATGGTATGCAGAAGGAAATACGAATGAATGCGTGAACCAACAAACGAACAAATACAAATTAAAACCGAACAATATTTGTCAGTTTTGTAACGTAAAAACAATTGAAGTAATGTTACTCGATGATGTAATCCAAGTTACATTGTTCACCTAATCCCACTAATTTCTGTGTTATCTTTTATAATCATCCGACACCCCCTCCCCCTCTTCTCTCTCTCTCTCTCTCTCTCTCTCAAACTACCATTATACAACGGTGAACGTTTCTCCCTTTTTTAATTTCTTTATTTTTATTTATTCTAAAATGTCTAAATGTTTATCCTTCAAAATTAGGTCTATGCTATATCAAGTAATGGTTACATGGCGGTTCAGTAATAGAAATGCTAAGTCATTTGCTCCAGTGCATAGACATAAACAAATTTTGCTCCGACTTTCTTATCGTCATGTTTACGGTGATTTAAACATCGGACAAACCACACATTATCGCATCGATCGCACCTTACCGTTCATCTCCCTAATTTCACCCAGTAAATTCGTATTTAACCTCTTCGTGAACTTAACGATGATTTGATCTTTTCAAAGAAAGCATTTCTTCGAGGTCAATCTTCCACATATAAAGTCAGTTTCAGACCTTGACTAGTGTCTGGTAGGTGACCCTTGCAGATTGATGGTTGGAATTCGTGAAATTCTGTTGATAGGTACTTCACTCAAATGTTACAACATTCTCTGAGTCATGTTTCTTTTTCGTAAAAGGGCGACATTTTACTCACGTTTGTAAATATGCAATGTGCATATGTGGTATACCAATCACAATAACGTTTAATCTGACTTTGTCACCGAGTCGTTTCGTAAAGAAAATGTATGCTTTCTGTTTCTGAATAGCAATAATCACATTCCGGCACAGCAACATTTATTACTGAGTGTACATCATTCAAATAAAGAAAGAATATTGTATACCTATTTTTTTATTTTTTTATTTTTTGCATCGTAATAATGGCTTTAAATTTTTGAACACAAGAAAGAATTATTTTCTTTTGGGTCTATATGTATTGTTTTCTATTTTATTTGTTCACGTGGTCGGATGCGGGAGGTCGCAGTTTCGAACCCGGCCGAGTCATACCAAAGTCTTTTAAAAATGATACTAACAGCTGCCTCGCTATTCGCTCAGCATTAAGAGGTTAGTGTTAGGACTGGTCGGCCTGGTGTCAGGATAATGTGACTGGGTGGGACATCATGCTACATGTCTGCAGCATGATACCCCACTGCTGGACATCATTATAAACTGCCACACTGCCGACATCGTAGCGATATGACTGAAAAGCTTTTAAATCTACATTAAAAATCCAATCATACACATACACACACGCACAGACACACACACACACATTGTTCACATATTAGTAGCATTTATGTTCACTGAATTATTCTTTAAAATAAGTTTATAATGGCTTTTTACATTGCACGTTTCTTCTATTTATAGATGGTACTTGCAGAATTACTCATATATCTTGATAAAAGAAGCAGAACGAGCACCTCTTGGCCAACATCTCATGTCATGAAACATTTGGGAGTTTTTCTCTTCGGCTTTACAATTAACCAGCTATTCATAACTGCATTAAAACAAAGAGTAGGCCGACTGAGACCACATTTCTTCGACGTCTGCAAGCCAGATTTTAATGCCATCAATTGTAGTCAAGGGTAATCTCTCTCTCTCTCTCTCTCTCTCTCTCCCAGTTATGTAATGAAGAAGTGTACAGATGTCATGTTGCCGGTGTGTTGGCGCATGCACACACAGGCCTGTCAATGCACGCAAAATGCTACAGTTCTTTTTGATGTAATTATTTTAAATCAGTATTCATTTGGAAAATCGAGAAAAACCGACAACAATTTTGCAGAAGTTTAAACCAGTGTCAAGAAAAAAGAGCAGACAAGATAACATGCAAATAACCTAAGGCAATTTCCAATGTGTGTCGTCACGCACGCGTAAATAATCGGCGATTAGGCTATGTTTTTTTTTGGGGGGGGGGGTTGCGCATACGTAAGTTTCGGTCTAAATCTCCTGTCACATGGTTGGACATCTTGGTTCAAACCAATAATCTGAAAAGCGTGTTGACAAGCTACGGAAATCAAGCCTCACTTCCTAAACTTCCTAATCACTGAGTCCAATGAATACTGTTTTAGTCCGCAACAGTACTTCGGTTTTTCCCCAAAACTTAACAAACTAAATTGGACGATCTATTTAGATAGGGTAGTAATATATACCGTTAAAAAGAATGAATAGCTTTAAAGAACACGCTACTTATATTAATTTAAAATTGAATTATGGATGGAATATGCCTTCAATTAATTACATGCTAGTATGTCATTGATTACATAATACTTTATAACAACATTGAGTCCCCTCCCTTCGAATACCAATATATATTCTAAACATTGCAATGATAATAATACTATTAATACTTAATGCACATACTTCAGAAATGTAATGTGTTTGATGCAAACTTAAGATGATAATAAGAGTATGATTGTTATTTATATATTGATCATATACTAAATATTTGTGTTGGCCATTAGAATGGTATACACAGATAAAGTCAGATCTCTTTTACAACTTATGTCATACCTGAAAAATTGCGTTTATGGAATATAATTTGAAAAAGTCAGATGTTTTTGGAAAATATCAACAGTTCCTATCATTCCAAAATAAGCATGAAATTTATTTCCTATCCGATTCGACTGAAATGTTTATTTTTTCCCAATACATACCAATCTTTAAAGAAGTTTGTAAACCCATTGTAACGTAGTGATGTCTCGTTTAATCGTTCAAGTATAGGCAGTACATAGTAAGAAGAAGAATACATTTTTTTTATATAAAGTTATTGTGTAATTGTTTAACAGCTGTATGCCGAATAAAGCCAATTTTGCGCTACGATTAACAACTGTTCTCAGTCCATATCGAATTTAGTGGGTAGCCTCATTCATAACGTATTAACTGTATTACATTCCCAAAACAAACAGTATTGTTTCGAGTTAACCATTGCAAACAAGTACAATGACCAAATATCAGAAGCATGTATGATGTACTAAAATGTAGTCTTTAGTAAACTTATATATATATATATATATATATATATATATATATATATATATATATATATATATATATATATATATATATATATATATATATATATATATAACACGATGTTGAAACCAATGTAATGCTTAATATTTCTTCACCTTAAACACTTTATAATAAATATGGTCGATAGTCACTAGCAACTGTTTTCTTACTACCTTTCTTCACAGTGTGATGAATCACTCTGGTCCAAAGGTAATTTTGAAAATAAAATTAATTAAGATTTCTAACTTGCAAGGGATTATATGGTCTGTAGTTCGTGTACGTATTCGATTTTTAGATTTAATTTCAATATAATGACTTTATAGTCTAAATGACACCTTAAAAAGCAAGATTTTTTAGTTAATAGTATCCATTATTTTAAAGATTTCAAACTGAAGAAATCTTCTCCGGTATACAAATATTTCATTAATATATTTAACGAAATATAAGCATGTAATTAATATATTTAACGGCATGCAAACATTTTATTAATATATCAAACGGCATACATGTTTTTATTACAATATATAACGCTATGCAAGAACTTTATTGAAAATATGTAAAGATGCCAGTTTCTGTCGATCTCTGAAGAGTGCATTAACTTGGGGCCAGAGAACAATAAATTAGATTGACGAGGACAGGCGCTTGTTAAATCGCTATACTGCGATGATTTCTAATGTCTGCGTCGGGAGAAGAAGTGGATCTTAATTAAGCCTTCGATTACTTAACGGATCGCTCACCAGTTATTATGGACTTTTGAGAGAGTGACGTATGTATGGTGAAGTTGTTTGCATTTAAAACATGCCCAATGGAGAGAATGCTGGCATACCTCTATGCTATATTAATGTAATGTGAATGATATTTCTTTGGATATTGTACCTTTGGAAATGGTACGTGATCTAAGCACACTGCTAACTAAAATGACTGCGCCCTTGTGCTAAAAAATCAGCCTGAATTAGTCTAAAGTACACTTTCCATAGCAGCTATTAAAATAGAGAAAATAATTTTTTCCAGACTAGACAATACCAGCTTCTGAGAGTGCAATGAATGAATTACCAAATATATAAAATGTGAAAAGGTTATCGGCTCTTTTTTATACAATTTATCTCTGAAGGTTAGGAAGTGAAAATGACCAAGTGGAGCTAGCACTTTTTTGAAAGGTGCACATCTGGAGTAAGGCCAAGCTGTATACTCTATAACCCATATTACACCCATCAATCATACACCAAAATAAAGGGAATTAAAGGTTCTTTTGCATTATACCTAAGATATACAAGGTCTTTTTTAAATAGCCAGTAAAAACAGTGAAGAAAGCCGGGTAAATTCGTTTTCTTTAAAATTCTAACCCTATGCAAAATGCGAAACTGTAGAGCACCACCTTAGCCGTTATACGACTAGAAAAGGGACGGTTAACTTCGATTTTATATCGGAATTGTCGGAAGCTGAGTTTTTCTAGATCCGTTGTTTGGAATTCTATAAAACATGCTGACCGCAATTTGACGCATAGTTATAAAAGGAGGTAACTATATTTAATCCTGATTGGTTACGCTAAATAAGGAGCGTGGTTCCAGAACGAAAGTTCCTTGAGGTTAAATTGCCCTCATCGAAAGAAATCTAGTCAGTCTGCAATTTTCCTGCAAGAGTGAAAATATAAGGGACTCCGCGACTGAATTGGGAAGAAATTCTCTCGTAAAACATTGGTCAAAGGGACCGGATGTCTGGAAAGTCAACAGGCACAGTTTTGGTGGTAGAAGTGAACAAAGCTTGAAAGCACAAAGGTATCTGCGTCAATTTCATGTAGTTCGTTGATACCAATATAATGATTTGCTTGAATTTAACTGTTTATATTTGCATGAATTGTTTTGTTTAAATCCGTAGATCAATTCTCTTGAAATGAGTGTAACTGTATCTGAATCCGTATAATGATCTTCTTTATACAAGTTTGACGAATTGTTTGAATTTGTCGTCTTGATTATAATAGGAATCTAAGAATTTCATGCATTACTTTAGTTGATATGAGTAATGAAAATCCGTGTGAATTCTCCGATTTTAGATGATTTCACTTATAATAAAGACTTGCATGTGTGTATTCGCTGAAAAAAACATAGTTAATGCATATAATGAATTTCATTCATTCATTTGTGTAATTGAGTCTAGAACGTAACCGTTATGTCACGTGTAATGTTGAAATTAGTAATGAAATAGCTATTAGCTGTAAGTGTCATACTTTATTTTAATATTTACTCGATCAGGGCAACAACATTACAGAGGGCGATCACCCTCTAGATGACGATAGCCAAATAAAGCGGACACCTTGTAAGAAGGTACAGCCTCATAATACCACACCACCAGTAGCAGCCGCTACAGTATCAAACGGCATACATGTTTTTATTACAATATATAATGATATGCAAGCATTTTATTAATATATCAAACGGCACACATGTTTTTATTACAATCTATAACGGTATATCAGCATGTAATTAATATATAAAATGGCATACATGTTTTTATTACAATATATAACGGTATGCAAACATTTCATTAAGATATCAAACGGGATATATGTTTTTGTTACAATATATATCACGGTATGCAAGCAATTTTACTAATATATATTATGGTATGTGTAGCGGTTTGCTACAGGTGGCGGTGTTGTGAAGTTGTACCTTATTTATTTGGCTATCGTTATCTAGAGGGTGATCGCCCTCTGTAATGTTGTTGCCCTGATCGAGTAAATATTAAAATAAAGTATGACACTTACAGCTAATAGCTATTTCATTACTAATTCCAATTAACATTACACGAGACATAACGGTTATGTTCTCGTCTCAATTACACAAATGAATGTTGTTGCCCGGATCGAGTAAATATGGAAATAAAGCGTGACATTATAGATGGAATAAAAAGAGATCTGAGCAGATATATAGAACAGAATGACACCAGCCCCCGTACATGGAAAACACAAATTAATCAAGTACATAACCAACTGGGAAAATACATTACATTAGGAAGATACACTTCTTTTTTAAATAAATCTTTCAACGAATTCCGAACACAAATATATTTATTTAAATAGCCGATCTGTTTTAAATGGTAGAATTAGTTCATTATATAATCGAGTGAATGATCGAAGTCATTGTCTTGTACAATTTCATAACCTGCTTATTCCGGTCCTCTCCGACTTCACTATGGTGGTTCCTCTAGGTCCTTTCGCTTTTTCCCTTTTCCGACCTCCCTACTGTACTGCCTCTTTTCGACCCTCAAACTTTGTGTGGGTAGGTGGATACGTAAGTACGTAGATACTTCAGTGGATACGTCCTTGGAGCTATTTCACCTTTCAAAATAGACAGAGAGCAACCTAAATATTTTGTCAGTTGTTCTCCTGAGGAACAAATCATTACTCCCCTCTCGTTATGTCAGATATCGTTCTATCGGAATTCGAACAGACCAAAGGCTATCTGGTCAAGCTAAACATGGCAGACCATAAGCAAACATAGTTTCACAAGATTAATGTACTTTCTAATGGCTATTTCATTACTGATTCCGTTAACATTACACGAGATATAATGGTTCCGTTCTCGTCTCAGTTACATAAATGAATGAATAAAATTCATAAGGCGGTTTAACTACGTTATTTTCAGCGAATACACACATTCAAGTCTTTACCTTACGTGAAATCATCTAAGATCGGTGAATTCAACGGATTCTCGTAGCTCATATCAACTAAAGTAATGCATTCAATCTTAGAATACCCAATTACTATACAAACAAGACGACAAATTCAAACAATCATTGTACGAATTCAGATACATGAACTCAACACAGTTATACGCATATCAAGAACAGTGAGCCACGAATTTAAACAAATAAATTCATGCAAATATAAATAATTAAATTCAAGCATATCATTATATAGGTATCAACGCACTACATGAAATTGACGCAAATACATTGAGCTTTCAAGCTTTGCTCGCTACTACCGCCAAAACTGTGTCCGTTGATTTTTCAGACATACGGTCCCGTTGACCAATGTTTTACGAGAGAATTTCTTCCAAGTTCAGTCTCTGAGTCATTAAATTTTCATTCTTGCGGGAAAATTGCAGACTGACTAGAGTTTGTTAGGATAGGGGCAATATTTAAAACCCAAGGAGAGTCGAGTGGAAAGCACGCCCCTTATTTAGCGTAACCAATCAGAGTTAAATATTTCACCGCCTTTTATAGCTAGGCGCCAAAATTGTGGTCAGCATGACTTATATAATTCTTAACAACAAATCTGGAAACTTTCAAATCTGAAAGTTCCGATATAAAATCGAAGTTAAACGTCCCCTTTCTAGTCGTCTAACGGCTACGTAAACGAAGGTTTAATTAAGAATAGCTTCCTCTCCCGATACAGACATTAGAAATCATTGCAGTATAGCGATTTAACAGGCGCCTGTCCCTATAAATCTAATGAATTATTCTCTTGCCCCAAGTTAATGCGCTCTTCATAGATCGACAGAAATTTGCACCCTAACAGAATGCAAACATTTTATTTATATATTTAACTGTATGCAAAATTTTATTAAATTGTAATATTTATCAGTATGCAAGCATTTTTAATATATGCTACGGTATTATTAGTCACTTCATCGACAACTTTGTTTTTATAAAATCTTCTCAGATTTTAGGTACATTTTATTGTTTACCTTTTCAAGGGAAATTATATAAATATTATGCAAAACATAATTATCGCATTCTGTGATAACGGTAAATTCGTCTCCTAATATGGGAGTCTGTTTCATTCATCTTGCATGCTTTGTATTCCAAAAAATGAACACATTTTCTTCTTGACTATGAATCTACGTTGCTTCGAAAGATATTATGTAAATTTTGTAATGTCCGTCATTGATGATCCTCCACTGTAAATGATACGAAACAGAATTCTATCTGGTTTTGGACTTCTGTACAAATGTGAGAAAATGGTTAATACAATATAAATACTCTAATGACGGGGGTTTGACAAAGAAGTAAATAAAGGGTTTAACTGTGGCATCATTGACTTTTTCTTAGCCTATTATACTTGCCAGCTGGTGTTAGGATTCGCTTTGTCAAATTATTATAAAGTGTTTTTCACTTTCGTTTTGTTATCAGACTGGTTTATGTTGTTATTTGGGTTTCAAGCCATTTTTCGTGTCATGATAGGTTATACATAACGACAAGTATAACTGGTGGAGGAAGAAACCGGGAAAACCCCGGCAAAAACCACTTACCCACGGAAAGCTACAGACAATTGCCGTATATCCGCACATTAGCCGAGCCAGAGTCTCGAACCGATAGAGATGGGATGGTAGTTATCGGTAAAGGCGAGCGATTTAGACTACTCGGCTATCCGAGACCCCCCACCCCGAAAAAAACTTTTTATGTACCATTTCATCTGAAACATCTAAAAACTTGATAATCATTAGGGTAAATTCAGTGACCTGAACTATATAATCTACTTCTATCCAAATTCCATTTGTTTTAGATAATATTGACTTTCAGGCCTAAAATCCTTGTAGAAACAAAAATGTTTAATACATCAAGAAACGCTTTAAGAGATGCGCATGCTCCATCAATACCGAATGTAGTATTATTTGCAGACCGTGAAAGTAAATATATTCTTTGCATTTTGGTAACCTTTTAATTGTTATCATTTGTGTCAATATTTCTGCACTTAGAAAAGAAGATACCGTTTATTTTTTTATTTTTTATGGGGTGGGTGGGTGGAGGTAATGGTGGGGGACACTAATAAAGGACCTCAAGAAAACATTGAACAATTCAGTTGTAAAGCGAATAGGACTCACTGCTGGAGATACAATGCGATTAACTGCGTGTACCCAATGACGTATACATGGTCGAAGATTATGAAAGTCTTGCGTATTATGAATAAATTTCCACGAAACAGAATCAAAAACGTTTCTAATTCAATAATTATTTAAATATCCGGTATTTGTAATTATTTAGTAATTTGCACTCTGTCATAAATAATCACAATTGTTGAGTAATAAGACTTCCAAAAAGAAAAGAAACAATAAAAAACGTTTTAAAATCAGGCATCATTCAATAATGACTTTTTAAACTCAAATATCGTTAAATAATGAATTTTACCATAATGTAACATTCAATAATGGTTAAATTCTTTTACCATATATCATGATGCCGATTTGTAAACATTGTTAAGAAATAACATAGTCCATCATACGCCCAACTGTCCTAGTTCAACATAATATTTACTAACCCTAATTACTCCTTTGATGTGTTAATCGCCAAATCATTAATACAGATAATCTTGATTTGTATACATGGCCCGATTACGATAATGAAGTGCCTTGGGCTAATATGAGTGAAGGGCCCTTGAATGTGTTGCATATTGCAACACAATTTATAAAGTCATTTACATATTTATTTATTTACCTATGCAAAATTAACAAAACATTTTTACTCAAGGTAACTTCATCAAACATTATCTAAATATAGAACGGAGGGCTTAAAGGTGGGCCCACAAAATATGAGGGCCTAACGCTATAGCTTTATTTTATTGGTTAATCCGGCCCTTTAAATGCTTTAGTCGAAAATTTGCACAGTTTTGTTATAACTTTAGTTTGTTCACTAACAGACTCCATAAAAATATCTTTACAGATACATCACAGAATACACATGTATGAATATACATGTATCCCAGAGAGAGATCAACGAGAGCCGCTTATCCTTCCCTTCCGGGCATGCCTCTATAGCCATGTACTGTGCTGTTTATATTGGGGTAAGAGATACCTCAGAGATAAAATTTAAGAAAATGAAAGCACACCACAGTGCAATTAAAACATAGTGGTTTGTTTAGATTATTACTTGAAAAGAATTTTAAAAAATTTAAATAGTGACAATATGTTATTAAGTTTGTAATCATTGCAATTGTTCTTAAGAATGAGGTCTGTGTTGAACATAATATTTTATCACATCAGGCATCTGGCTGATACACACCAAGTGTTTTTACTGTAGTATCATATATTGTGATAGTCACTTGATTGATATGTGGTAAACACGATGAGTCAGCATTGTCGATATATCCGGTCATCCGGGTATTCACGGATCTTGCTTCATTCGGAGTTGTTGTAAACTTGGCACGCTTCGTAAGAGTACTAGGAGGTTCAATATCGGATTGCAAATTGAATATTGAATATAGTTCCATACTATTCGTTTTTTTATGTCACCTTGCAATTCCTAAATTTTAACCATCAAAACTACTCATTGGTCACTTGATTTAAAGTATCATCGTTTATCATGCAAGACTGGAAGGAACACAAAAATGGAAGAAATTTTTCATTCCCTCGAATATCGCGCTTTTCCTTATTTGGAAATAATCAAAGTTTGGTGCTCCGTCGCATTCATATTGGGAAATCAATCTTATTCTTATTCCATTTTCAGTATTACATTCAGGTGCGCTTGAGCGTAACGTACTCCAACGTCCTGAAACCAGTCCTTCAGTCTGTGCTAGTTCTTTTGGCGGTTCTTAACGGTCTGACGAGGATAACTGACCACAAACACCACCCAATTGACGTCATCGCCGGTTACTTCGTTGGAGCTGCTATTGCATCCTTTGCTGTAAGTGCCAATTATGACGATTTTTCATTTAGTCTCTTCCTCGTGACGTCTTTTAAAGTATATCTGATTCCTGCCTTTAATTGGAATGTATGAAGAGAGAATTAGACGAAAGCTCTTTTAAAAACGACTACAAGTTCTGTCAGGCCGATATTCAAAAATATGCATATTTGATTGTCAATCATCAATGTGACACGATACAGTACGGCAGTGCTGTCCAACCTTTTTGACACCATGGACCACTGACAAATGTTTCTTGAAGTCGAGGGCCGCAGCAGAAAACTTAAAAGCAACGACTATAAAAATTATTCACAATTGTTTAGCTGGTTAAGAAGATATACTATGAAAGTAGGCCGTTGACTTCTTTTTTTTACATAAATGTAAAGAAAGTGCTCGAGCTCTGGCGGGCCATTTAAAATCAGCCTGCGGGCAGCAGGTTGGACAGCACTGTAGTACGGTAACGTTTAAATTTTTAAAGGAGTGTCTTGGAGGAAATAGTTATATTTTTCTTTCCTTCTTTGCTTGTTTTGAGGGGTTAGCAAAAATAAATATCCCAGCGACCTCTGCTATGATATATAGCTTGAACTTCGAGAACATTTACACTGATTATATATATATATATATATATATATATATATATATATATATATATATATATATATATATATATATATATATATCCAATTCTTTCAGTTAATGCGTACATTTAATTAGTTTTCTTGGTCGAACAGGTCAGTCATTTATAGGAATGCCGGCATTTCAGTACTTTACACAACAAAAATTATGGTTTTACCGATTTTGATAATCAAATACAATCCGTTATATGACCCTATGTTTCCATCTAAATCCAAGTCACGGCACATAAAACTTAAATGACAGCAATCTTTGTTATGGAAGCAGGTTCCACTTCTAATTTTGAAGCAGGGATTGATCTTGAGTAGACTTTAGGAGCAAATGAATAATACCTCTCGATCTCTTCATAATCTGTCATGTTTAATTTTTATATCAGTTCGGAATACTTGGACTAAAAATTGAAAAGACTCCAAACGTGACATCAGATGGGAAGGTTTCCGAAACGTACACTGCTGCTTTAGAGACTACAAGAATGAGTCTGAAAAAGAAATATTTATACGTGGGAGAAGTTTCTTGCGACACAACAATCAGCGTTCTTGAAGAAGGAAATGAAAAGGAGACAGCCATGGACTTTGTATAGTACCTTCAATACAAGTTGTGATTGATAACGCAGTATAGACATCAGGGTCGTTATGTGAGCGCTCGTGCATTCTGGACATTTATATGTGTTCTTGGAGTAAAGATGATCTAAGAAAAGGGATTTTAAAAAATCATGGACTTGTTCGTGAAAGGAACACAACCTTCTTGTTTTGGAAGCAATTCTATGCCACCAATGAAAATAAATTCCAGTAAGCACCAGTAAATAAAGACATTTATCAGGGACTTCGAAACATATCAGATAGTATGTATGTATGTATGTATGTATGTATGTATGTATGTATGTATGTATGTATGTGTGTATGTATGTGTGTGTGCGTGCTTGCGTGCGTGCGTGTGTGTATGTATTTGATCCAAAAATATAACATATAATAACACACACACACACACACACACACACACACACACATATATATATATATATATATATATATATATATATATATATATATATATATATATATATATATATATATATACAGAGAGAGAGAGATATGTGTGTGTGTGTATGTATGTGTGTTCGTGTGTAATAAAGTAATTGTGCGACAGTGCAAATTAAAATCTATGAACCTTCCCCAGAGCATTATTATTGACAAGTCTGCTTGGGTCTTGCTGTTGCTTCTGGTACGGATGTATATATTGTTGTTGTTTTTGTTGTTAGTGTTATTGTTGTTGTTGCTGCTGCTGTTGTGCTCTGGACCCGTGGAAACTTGTACATAATGGATGGTTCCGATCGGGTTGCTTACCATATTTATTCCTGTATTGCATGACCAATCTGCAAACGCCATCGATCCTGAACTGCCGTTGTTGGTTTAGTCGACAGGTCTGGGTCTGCATCGAATAGCATAGACCCATGTTATTAACATAATTTTCCTTCGTTATATTAACTCTTGTCTGATTTCAAGAGAAGGAATCATTAAAACTTTGACACAGCCAAGTAAACAATCCATATGTTTTTGAAATAGGTAAGTAAACAATGTATATGTGTTTGACATAGTCAGTAAATAATCCATATATGTTTGAAATAGTCAAGTAAACAATGCATATATGTTTTGAAATAGTCAAGTTATCAATGCGTATGTGTTTGAAATAGGCAAGTAAACAATGCGTATGTGTTTGAAATAGTCAAGTAAACAATGCATATGTGTTTGAAATAGTCAAGTAAACAATGCGTATGTGTTTGAAATAGTCAAGTAAACAATGCATATGTGTTTGAAATAGTCAAGTAAACAATGCATATGTGTTTGAAATAGTCAAGTAAACAATGCATATGTGTTTGAAATAGTCAAGTAAACAATGCATATGTGTTTGAAATAGGCAAGTAAACAATGCATATGTGTTATCCCATGCTCGATATATTCTGAAAGCAATAAACCTACAACAGCATTGAGGAAAAAGCGAAATAGAAATTGGCGCAAAGGAGTCTATGACGCAATCAATGTTTCGAGACTAGCGACAGAGATTGAATGGAACTGTTGAATTTATGTAGTCCGCTCGATCAGTGACCGTATTTGATTGACAGTACTTCATAAGACACAATGCAATTTCTGTTACTGGTATTGATTCACTAAATAAAGACAAGAAGCTTCAGTTCTTTTATAATTAGAAATTCCTAAATCAGTAACAGTTCGAAAATACATTGGATGTAAATCTCATTTCTCCATTTCAGTATTATGACTGAGATACTCTGCTACGTTTGAATCGTTTCTGCTTGCTCAACATACACTAAAATACCCTGTCAAAACTTTCTGGAAACCAATACATAATTTTTCAAACTTATGTAAACTTAATGCAAAGAACAGTTATACTATTGTTTAGGAAAATTCACCTAAATTCATATGAAACTAATCTTGCTTGATGCTTTCAAACAGAAGACAAATTAGAACAATATTTCTATTTGTGTGCTTAGATCCAGAATTGCCTTCACTAACTGATGTTATTAATACCTCTCTCTCATCAGGGGAATTCCCATCATTTTTCAAAACTGTCATTGTAAAGCCTCTGCAGAAGAAATCAACACTAGACCATAACGATTTAAAGAACTACCGCCCGTTTTCTAATCTCCCATTCATAACAAAAATCTTAGAAAAGGTTGTTCTATCCCAACTTGTATCTCATCTGAATTCAAACAGTCTTTGTAGCAATGTACAATCTGCATATCGCCCTTGCCACAGTACTGAAACTACTCTTTTAAACATTCTCTCTGCTTTGGATAGCGGAAAGATTACAGTCCTTGCCCTCCTTGATTTGTCTGTAGCATTTGACACAATAGACCATGATATATTACTTCACCGTCTCCAGCTTGTATTTGGCATTCATGATACAGTCTTACTGTGGTTCAAGTCCTACTTGGTCAACAGGACACAGATTGTGTCTGCAAATGGAATACACTCCAGCCCAGTTAATCTATGTTGTGGTGTTCCACAGGGGTCTGTTCTAGGACCTGTTCTCTTCATTCTATACACTCAGCCGTTCTCAAGTGTCATAGATCATCATCCAGTGTCTCAAAAATTGTACGCTGATGACACCCAAATATACAAATCTAGCCACCCAACTGAAGTTGACGCTACCATCCAAGGTGTAGAGAGATGCATTTCTAATGTGAAATAATGGATGACATGTAACAAGCTGCAGATGAATGATGATAAAACTGAGGCCATTCTGATCACAACACAAAGACTTTCTCATTCACATCATTTACCTCAAACAATAAATATCAGCAACACCAACATTAAATTCACAAAGTCAGTACGAAACCTAGGTGTTACTCTGGACAGTACTCTCACATTGCACCAACATGTCATGAACATATGCATGGCTGCAAATCTTGAGCTGAGACGCATCAGCTCCATTCGCAAATATCTTTCAGTTGATGCCAATTAAACACTTGTGTGTTCATTAGTACTTTCAAGACTGGACTATTGTAACTCAGTTATGTCTGGTTCATCACAATATCTACTCCAGAAACTTCCAAAAGTTCAAAACACAGCTGCTCGGATCATACTTACAGTACCACGATCAGAGCACACCTCCCCGCTGCCCTGTACTCTACACTGGCTATCCATTCGATCCAGAATCAACACACGTCCCCGCTGCCCTGTACCCTACACTGGCTATCCATTCGATCCAGAATCAAACACAGAATTTGTTCTGTGTGCTTCATTTCATTGACAGACTCCAGTCCAACGTACCTATCCGACCTCACCCATGTGTAGACACCAGCAAGATACTTACACTCCTCTTCTGAATATCATATACTCATTATTCCCACTATGAAAACAAAGTCATATGGACAACGTTTTTTTTTATTTATACCTTTTTATTTATACCAGGGCCTAGCAACGTGGAATGAATTGCTCACTGTACTTAAACACAAAGGCACAGTGATCCCATTCAAGAGTGCTCTTAAAACTCACTTATTTCGACTGCAAGTACAAACTTAAAGACCTAATAATGTTTCCTACCTTAAATATTTTCAGCATGTTTTTTTATGTTTTTTAATTTCATGGTGTTTGTTTTTTGTAATCATATCATTATATATGTTTCTTATGTTATAGGTGTTGTCTAAGGTTGTAAAGCGCTTAGAGCTTCTAAAGATTAGGCGCTATACAAAGTCCTCATCATTATTATTATTATTATTTATCAATAATAAGTCACTCTTTTCAGTTCTTAGACGTCAATTATACACAAAACACTCTCTTTCAGAAGGAGTTACTTCCCATTGTCCATTGCGTACTGTTTCCGTGTATTTGCATGAATACATTTAGAAATATTTTACGTGCGAAAGAGATACGGAACAATTATATTTCAGTTGCAACCACGATATGCAAACTTAACCATGTAAAATTAAGTACTAAAAAATATATTAGTTTCCTGGAACTTATTCTTTATGGAGAAAGTTTAATATCCACATAACGTGACTCCAGTGGTGGAACTTCATATATTCTGGATCCCATTACAAAACTTCAGAAATGCCGCTCCCCACATATTAAAACATGGGATTTGGGGCCTACTTCCTGGATGTCTCCTCCTCCTCCTCCTCCTCCTCCTCCCCCCACATACATTTCAAAGGCGGTAGTTATGTCCCTGATAACGTTTAAAATATGGATTTTCTGATTCTTTATTACATCATAACTGATATTGAAATGAAACAGCGTGAAGACAAAAGTAATATAATAATTTATAACGATCATAATAACATTGATAATTTATTAGAATGATGATGAAAACTACGATGCTGTCGTTGATAATGATGATTATGATGATAATGCTAATGACTGAATATGATTTTGATGTTGATAATGATGATTATGATGATAATGATGATGATAACTACGATGTTGTTGTTGATGATTATGATGATAATGCCTATGATGAATATGATGCTTTACTTTGCTAATGAGAATGCATTTAGAATAAGACTAATCTACGATATGATACTTATAACAATTAAGTAGACAATTTACATATAAGTAGTTGTTACAAATTTCATTTTCCCGATGTACAATAATATTTATAATTTTACACTATATCCACATACAAAGTATGCCATTCATATACAAATTAATCAAAATCACAAGAAATGTTTATCTTTAATTTTTTTCAAATAGAGTCAGGAATCTCGGTACAGGTTTTGTTGCAAAATGACCTTACCTACTGGAATGAGAGTTGCTGCGTCTACCATTGCCAAACCTAAAATGCACAACTGTGGCAGCCATTAGCGCAAACCTGTAAATCATCGCACCCCTACCCCACCCCGAACAGCTAGCATACTAAAGACCTCTCTACACCTGATTCACATCCATATCCCAAGACTTTTAAAGGTGAGATACACTACAGGTGTGTGTCAATTATTTCTTTTTAGACGATAGCTCCTGTCACAGCTAGCATGGCACTAAAGATCCCTCTGCACTTTAAAACATTCGTTATCCTCCAGAAATCTTCCTTTTCGTGTATTGCATTAGTTGGACAGGACACACCCCTGGTGTGAAAGCAACATATCAAACAGGCAACAGACAAATTCTTGATAGGGTTCACAAGAGCAGAAGGTCCTGAATTAACATACATACATACATACATACATACATACATACATACACGCACATACATACATACATACATACATACATACATAACTTTTCCCCGAAGTCTTCAGCTCTCTGCTACAACACCTTCATGATATACTTCATTAAAGAGGTTACATTTGCCATTATTTATTTCTGTTTATCTGCCGGTTTTTTTTTCTCTTTTTTTCCGTCTATTAAATATGCCATAAAGTGAAAATTACATGATACACGAGAGAATGAAAGCACACACCAAAATTTGGACCAATTACTTTTCTCGTTAGGATTAGCAGAGTTGAACTTATTATGGTCTGATCGCTTTGTCATACAATAAGCGGTTGTGGTAGACAAATGTATCGCCTCATAAAACGTCACTACCCATTACAAATGGTTTTAAATATACAAATAGTTTGCACTCTAACGAGACGCTAAGTTCTTTTCATAAGTCTTCTTTCCGTTGGATGGTAGTTTTATGTGCAATAAAACAAGAATAAATGATCGTAAACGCTTACATCAATGCTTCTTTGTTGCTAGAGATACGTATCATATCCGCGTTGTAATTATTTCATAAGTGATAGAAATTCCCTTCTCCAGTCATGAAAATAGCATGTTTGTTCTGTACCACACAATGAAATATGTGGGTCATAAACGTTAGAAAGAAAATATTCCCCAATGTGTTTATTTCAATGTAACACCGATCTTTAAAAAAAATCTGAAACAAACATATGAAAAGAGAGGTTAAAGATCATACCGAACTACTTTACCTTTCACCTTTGCTTTTCTCCAGAATACCTGTTTCGGATAATCTAAAGCGTTACAGAAATTTTTCATTGTTGATGATATAAGATGCGCATAATTAGAATACAAATCATGACATAAGGGGCACGTGAACTGGGCGATGTCGGACAATTGTGTGCCTCGTGTCGTTGTTGTTGAGTTTAATAATAGTGGCGTGCGCACAATTGTGCATGTGCCACTTTTTTCTGACTGCACCGCAGCCTAATAGTTGTTCCTGGGGAAGGGAATGGTGCCACCTCCCCCAGGCTTTTATGGATTCAAGGAACCCTGATAGTTTGGCCTCAATCTGTGGGTCCATAAAGGTCCCTTACAGTTGAATGGTTGGCTGTCATTAGTGGGAAGGAGAGCTCGGGAACGGTCCTGCTTGCTTTATATCGCTGGTTTCTTGTTGCATTTGCCTGGTGTTTCTTGCGATTTTTTTTTCGATTTTTTTTTTCTTCTTCAAAATGTTCTAAAAAGGGGGGGGGTGTTCTATGCTGTTTATATAGGTTCTTAGTAGAAATCATGTATGAAGAGAGATTTTCAAGGTTATTATGGTATTACTAGTTCAGGTGTTTAGGGTGTGTTTCCTACGTTATGTTATTTATAAGTTTTTAGATATTGCCTCTTTAAGTTATTTATTAATTAATGTTTTTAGAGATTGAATGTTATTTATACTCTATTTAGCAAGAGACCGGAGTCCTAGCCGATTACACGGTTCGTATAGGACATCTAGGACCGGAATCCTAGCTGATTACTCGGTTCGTTAAGGACATCTAGGACATCCGATTTTTCGGTTTCCTTAGTTTTTTATAGGTGCTTCGTAAGTGAATTATTTATTAATACTTTTATAAAATTGAATGATATGTTATGGGTTTTTATGTGGTGGCTTCTAAATTTATTTAGCTAGTTACTGGGTCTTTTGGTTTTGTGGGGATAGTAATTATATTTTGTTCCTAAGTCCTGCTGAGTCTATGAATTGATTTATATTTTTATATGCTGATTGTTTATTTTTATTAGAGTCCATAAGTAACTCTGGGTATGTGTGTGGTGATCCAATCTCTTTTTGGTTTTTGATAAATATTTTCCGAGCGGGTTGATATTTTGGGCATATTTTGAATACGTGGTGTATATCTTCGGTGGTGTGGCAGATAAAGCAGTTAATGGTTGCTGGTTTGGGTCCTATAAACCTTCCAAAACTGCTTGCTAGTTTAGTTTTTCCAGTTATTATCCTGTTTATGGTTTTCTGTTCTAAATAGGTACCCTTAGGTAGCTGTATGTTCCTATCTACGTTTTGGGGGGTTTCATTGTGCTTTTTACCTTTTGTGGAGGAGTTCCAAAAATCTTGCCATGTTTGGTCTATATATGTTTGTGCGAAGCTTATTGCTTCTGTAGAGCTATAGTTAAGCTTGATAGAGTTTTGATCTCCTAGTTTGGTTTTTGCAACTTTGTCTGCTGTTTCGTTGCCAGAGATTCCAATGTGCGACGGTATCCACATGAGCTCGACTAATTTATGTGCTGTGGTGATATCGTCGATTAATTGGTATGCTCTGTCGAGGAATTGTTCCCTGGAGTGTGTATTGCGATTTTGGATCAATTTGATAACGCTTAGGGAATCGCTTATAATGACTGCTTTAGGTATTTGGTTGTCTTTGATCCTCGTGTCGTTGTCTGATTTGTGAACGGAAAGTGCAGCATACATAATTTGTCAGTAGTCTGTGAAACATATTTTACAAGTGCATCACGAGAAATTACTAGTAAATTGTTCATAATATGCTATCCAAGAAACACAAATCAATTTTAATTCAATTACTAGTAGATAGTTTATAATATACTATCCAGGAAACACAAATCAACTCTAATACATTTAATACGAACAAATTGTCATCTGATAATTAAACTTTGTCAATGAACGCTTGCAAAGAAAATGTTTGGTTTGTGGGATCTTACGAAGTGAAGATCTTATGAAGTGAGATCATGGCATGTGATCAGATTATAATAATAATGTTTTAATAATCGTCATTGTAAGGTGTTTATGACAAAGAAGATGAAGAAGTTGATAACATTGTTGTAAAAATATTTGATAAGGAAAAGTTACGTTTAGAGGCAATGAGATAGACATGGGCTTGTTAGTATTTTTAATGATAAAATCAAATGTTATATGCATAATTATATTCTCTAGACTATTATAGATATTTTCATAATTTCGGGTGTAAATAAATAATGATTTAAAGTATTCCACCCTACAGCCACCCAAGTTTAACTGGCACTGCTCGCTACATTTTTTTTTAATCTGTTCAGAAGCGTTCATGCTCAACCACAGTAAACGGACATACCGGATGCCGACGATACGTCAACGTCAAGAAATGCAAACGTCAAGAAATATTTTGATCAAGAGTGTGCCAATCCTGTTCCATGCTGAAATGCCAATTTGTTTCCCTCTGTGAATCAAGATATGATTAAATAAGTCGTTAATTCCATATTAAATCCATTCTTGTTTAGATAGTCAATATTTCATGGTACTTATCGGAATACGATGACGTTAGATCTTCAAGTATGACTTACCTCCAGTTCTATATATTTCCTACAAAACAGGAAATGACATTTTTCATAATACACTGTGACAGAGATCTGCATTCCTTTAAATCGTTCGTACCTTATCTCTCAATAGTAGTTCACTGCCGTGTTTAAAAGGACATATGTTAACGACTTTTGCAGGAAAAACGGCAGGGTGCCACCAGTAAATAATTTGTTTGGATTACGCGCTTGAAGCTATAAAGCAAAACCACAGCAATTACATATACTTCAGCAATCTAGTGTTGTAATTCATAGTTTGCCTGAAGACTAAACTGTAATAGAGCCAACAGTCCTATCAACCGTTATTGGAGCAAAAGTCGATAATAACAAGGTCTTTATAGCACTTTAAATCCTTTATGTTGTTGAAACTTATTTTTGGATTTTAAATATACCATTTGAATATTAAAGATTGAGACACAATGCATATGAAGATCAAACATATTGTTGTGTATGCTTGATTTAATTATATCTGATTCAATATATATTTATTTTAATTTAATTGTTTGTCAGTCTTAATTTTTTAAGCTTATTTTTCATTACATGCTATTGTAATGTAAATTTAGTCACTGGAGATGATACTTTTCCAGAAAATCAGTTGACCTGAATCATTCGTTCGTAACCAGAAAATGTTGACCTAGATCCTGACCATGATTCAAAATTAGTATCAGCCACGTAAATAAGTCTTATTTTTATTTTAAAAAGTTTGGTTGTTGTCGAGGTCATGATGGGACTACGTGATTAAGAAGTAATAAATGTTTTTAATGTTATTTCTTAGAGTAAAACGATTGGTTTTCGTCAGGGTCATGTTATGCGTACGCGATATAAACACGATCATGTGACACCCCCTTTTTCTCGATTTCGCAACTTGGGGATTTTCGAAACTGCGTTTCAGAATACGATATAACCTTTGTTTTTTAGAGAAATAATCTCATTTGGGCTTTTTTCTTTACACTGGAAATGTTGTGTCGTTTGGAGTTAGTTCAAATTACTTGAATTCAAAAGGATTGATTCGTTTTTCCTGGAAAATACGTGTGCTCATACGAAATTCTTGAACAAAGACAGCTCTCGTAAAAATTTATTCGGATTTCCAAAACCGGAATGATATTTCTTGTTTCTTCAAGGAACTGTAGACTTCACCATACTACAGTTTACAGCATACGTCATCGTCTTCCATCTTGGATTCTTCGTCGGGACTTGAAAAATGAAATCCTTAGAACATTTTATTATTAGGACTTCTAAAATTTTATTCGTGGATTATTCTTGGATTATTTTTGGATTTGAATCTTAAGACCGTAAGTTCATATTTGTTCATTTTTACAGAATTTTTCCAGGGAAATAAATTATTCTAAAAGCTTGTTGTTTTCACTTTTTCTTGTGTTACTGTTTATTCGTGTTTATGCACGTAACAATATATTTGTGTGTATCATAATTCTTATTATTCAGATCCTCAATAGTTCATTTCAACTGATTGATTTCATCATCTTGCATGCTCATTTTAAATTATATATTTAAATGTTTGTTCGATTTAGTTTTGCATTCTGATAATGCGATTTAATGATTCAAACCACTAACCTTAGTTGCCTTTACCCACTGAAAATTGTACCGATATACCTCTATCAAAATATAATATAAAAATACTTTGCCGGACTCAGGATTAGATATGGCAGTCTGATTTCGAGAAGAGTGGATGCATTTTGCATGAAATGGGTACCATTCTTCAACTGAAAATGAATTGTTCTATAAACAAAACATAGGTATACGCATATCCTGTTATAATGAATTCAGTATCGTGAACTCAGCCATTTTAAAAGTAGATACATGTATAACAGTTGTAAAACTATGATATTAGGTAGTAGGGAAAATATAAGGCCCTAATTTTGAAACCATGAAGGGTCATAATGGATTTGCCAGCTTGTTTTCCAAACCAACATGTACATAACTAATTTGATTCATCACGCCTATAATATCGTTGCGCTGACAAACAAAAACCCATCACTAAAAGCATCCCCCGACCCCACCCAAAACAAAAACACAAATCACAAGAGTAATGAAGAACAAAACACAAATGAATTCTAAAGAATATAAACCTGTTTTAATTTAATAATTTGTTTTCAGAAGTCACTAAAGTGATGATAGGCAAAACTAAAACGATCCCCACAAATATTTCAAAGTGCAACAGTACAACGTTTAAGCAGTGAAAAGGATCAAATCAACCAATGTTTTTTAATTATATCTTTTTGAAAATGAAATTGAAGTGTAGCATTATTGCAAAGCGATATGACGACCTATACTTCAGTCTCTTTATGTTACAATGAAATTTCCCTTGTGTATAATTCTAAAACTCCCCGTAAACACTAACCAGATATTAACAGATTCTACAACATTTTGCAACATAGACTTCAACAATGATGCGAGTGTTTGTGCTGATATTTTAAATTACAAGTTTTCAGTTGTTTTATTGTTTATTTTCCGCTTCTCCTGATCTAACAGTGTATGATTTGCTGTATATAATATGAACATATAATGCTCCGTCCTCTTGCTTCATTATCCTCTCTCTCTCGCTCATTATATATATATATATATATATATATATATATATATATATATATATATATATATATATATATATATATATATATATATATAGAGAGAGAGAGAGAGAGAGAGAGAGAGAGAGAGAGAGATGATGATAAAAGAATATCATCATCTCTTTATATATATATATATATATATATATATATATATATATATATATATATATATATATATATATATATATATATATAGAGAGAGAGAGAGAGAGAGAGAGAGAGAGAGATCAAAATGTTGTTATGATTGTTATTGCTTTACTTGATGAATATATTTTTATAATCACAAACACTTTTATAGGGTTCATCAAGTAAAGTAATAACAATCATAACAATATTTTCAGCTGAAGGCTATTCGTAAGGAGTACACAACAACTATATATCTGCTTCACACACACACACGCACCATTCACGCACACAAACACATACACACACAGGCATAATAGACATAATAATATTTACACTTATACCGAATTTGCCTGAGTACTACGCATTATTCATGCAATTTCTCATAGTAAAAGAACAATGGAAGTTCGCATAAATTGCATTTCTTCCCTTCCTTTTGTGCAAAAGCCAAATAGATGTTTAAACTAACGCCATATTGTGGGACACGTTTGCATTGTCCTTTTCTCGTAATTAATATTAATCACGATTTTCAAATGTATTTCCCCTCAAATGTGGTAAGATAAAATTACATACGTAATGTAGCTATCGAATATTTCTCACGCTAAATTATGCAAATTTTAAAAAGTGAAGTGTGCAATTAGCATACAATAAATTGCTATTTAAGAAGAATTCAATTTCAGTTTCATAATTATAAGGTTCAATTTCTCAAACGCGATTGTGCAGTGACATACATTATTTAGCTGCAATTTTTTTACTCTTATAATCATAAAATATTGATCTCTTTGTACCAGGCTTTCAAGCGGCATTACTTATATGCCGAACTGATAAGAAATAAAAATTTCATTGACGTGACCCGGACAATTAATTTCTGCCATTAAATATACATCATATATTTATCGATCTTATAAGCATATTGAGTGGCACGGTGTCGGCATCTTTCTTTCTTAGTCCCTTACTTTCCTTCTTTCTATCTGTCTTTCTTTCTTTCTTTCTTTATATTTCTCTCACTATGTATGTATATATATATATATATATATATATATATATATATATATATATATATATATATATATATATATATATATACATATATATATATATATATATATATATATATATATATATATATATATATATATATATATATATATATATATATATCTGGAACCACAAGTTGAAATATATCTGGTATTAACGTATACCAAACTTGCTCCAGAATGGATGTTTTGAAGGTTGAACTCGGCACAACATGCACCCCCACCCCCTTTTCGTAAATTCACCTCAGATTAATAACCTAATCATACAAATATACTTAAGAAAGCGGTAGGATTGGGTTGACATAATCTGCCACAGTAAATTATATTTGTGTCATTTTGCAAACTATTTGACCCCATCTGAAAATAATGCAAGTCCAATTCAGCAATGCACCACAACGGGTTTTTGTCGTTGTGAAGGAAGTTAGGGGAAACAACTTTATCGAGACGCTCACTCGTCCCGTCAGATTTCATTATCAAATATTAATTTCCATGTCTGAAATGTAAGGAAGTTTATATTTACTTGCTTTAGCTTACGAGGTACTCTTTTGTTGATGCATGTACAACTTTTGTAGGCACACACAAGCAAACGTCGAATGGCATGATGGGAAATCTTATATTTTCAGATGTGAAATTATAAGGATATATTTTTCACATGTGAAAACATAAGGATATATTTTGCACATGTGAAAATATAGGAATGAAAAAATATGAAATTTATTCCACAATTAAGTCTATATTTCACACTTATGTATATAATGTCGGTCGAGTTATAGTCTAACTATAAATGTGCAACTTTGAACAACTTTTATAATGTGTGATTTCATGAAATACAGTGTGCAGCTTCACACAATAGAATGTGTGTCATTTCGAACATTGTCATATTTTTCACATATTGCCTAAACCATGAATTGCTCTTTCTTACGACTGATGTAATGGTTCATGATCTGTTGTGCCTTTTTCATCCACTCGATTGGCATTGATGCTGATTTCAACCCTCAAAACATCAGAGTGATGAATAATGTTTTACGTTGCACTCGAAAATATCGTAACGCCCTGTTGCGTCACATAATGGCAATATCGTAACGCCATGTTGCGTCACATAATGGCAATATCGTAACGCCATGTTGCGTCACATTATGGCAATATCGTAACGCCATTTTGCGTCACACAATGGATATCTCTCTAGTCAGAAATACCATCTTGACAACTTCATTAGAGTTTCCTTCACCCCAACCTTCGTCTGTGTCCTGAAATTCAACGTGTTCTGTAATGCATCCAGCAATAAGTTTTTAAATGCAATAGTATAAGTCATTTAAAAACGTAAATGAGGCTTGACTCTGCCAGCATGTATCATGCCCATTTTAGTACACACTTTTTTAAGTCATTGATACGACTCTAGGACTTAAATTATAAAACAGAAACAAGAGTGTAATATATCATGTAAAATAGGTGGACATGCCATCGAGCGGTGTGTAAAGCGTCATTTAAATAATTTTATGTGTACTGTAATAATTTGTTTTCGTTTTCAACATTTAATTGTATTGTACCGTCCTTTTTTAATCAAGCATTTTAAAAAAATTATCTCAGCTAAAACAAATCTTTCCAATAAAATCATCAACTTTTATCGTCTTTGGCGTAACACTAACTTACGTAAACCAAGTCATTGCCTCTTTCTTTCTGAAATAGAAAACTATGTCGTCTGTAAAGCCTGTACGCCTGTGATAGTCCCACCTAACACTGAGAGTTAAAGAGAAAAATATCTTGTTTTAATAATATAAATAATTACAACGAATTATTTGCATCTTACGATCATTCCGTTTCAAATAAACAGTGAAATTGTTGTTGTTTCAACCAACGAGAACACTTTTAATGTACGGACTCTTGTTGCTTTTATCGCTGACAATACCGTATTATTTATTGCATGAATGATGCAATAATGCAAGATATATCTGCCACCAATCATTCATGTTTTTTTATTCCTTTCATATAACGTTATATATTCGCTTATAAGTCGAGTCCAACTGCAAACGACATAGACCCTGATAAGATGCGGAATGCATGTTCTGTTGATTACTCCAAAGCAACTGCTTTGACCCAGATCTTCTGGCTCATTATACGACAGCAAAGGAGGTTCTGTGAAGTCTGCAACTGAGCTTGATTTATAAGTGAGTATATACGGTATATATTATTCTTACGTTATGAAGGATAACTTTAATTGGCTGGAAATCTTTAGGTAGTTTGTATCAAATTATTAAAACAAAAAATTTCGTTTTTTTCTTCTAATCGTACGTTTTAATCAAAGAAGGGGTCAGCATGGAGAAATGTTACATAAGAATCAGAATGAATGAAGAAATAGAATAAGGAAAACCCTCTGTGATATATTAAATGGAGAAAAACTAAGATGAAAATCGAACACATGTGGTATTTATATTACGTAAACTGGCATTGCTAGCCATGCTGATAAGCAAACCAAGCATATAGAAAGATAATGTAAGATGCATAACTCTTTTAGATTTAGGATTTTATAACGATATTGACTGACAGGCAGTTCATATCCTTGACATAAAAGATGTTGTTTTTTTTTATACACGATTTTATCTAGATTCCCTGACATATAAATAAAGATGTGATGTTTCATTTTAGGCAAATCAACGTGATATACCACATATATATATGATGTGCAATTTCAAGCATGGTCTCTCGATCTTGCGAAAAGTACTTTGCTATAAAGCTAATTTCCATCATGACCAAACTTCCAGATACCTATTCCAAAAATACAAATTAAGATCATGCTTGTAAACGAATGACCCGAATACTATCATTGTAATTCATAACCAGATGTCGGCACCTCTTTCGCAATAAAAAAAATAACATTTCTCCATATTTTTATAACTTTATTTGCAAGACGATCGATTGCATATTTTAAAATAATGTAGTTAGAAATTGTGCAGTTCAGCACTTTCTGTGTAAATTAATGAAGCTCTATATACACGGTTACACAACAGGATATGAGATTTCTTTCTAACACAATAAATCGCACTTTCTTGATCTCTCTAATGACATTATGCACGATCCATGACCTAGTCGTGCCTTGTTACTCCTGTTGATTGGCATAACGATCTGACTTGATATGCCGACCCTCGAAATAAACTACTGAAAAACCGTTAACCTTCCTCGAAAATAGATTACGTAAATCTGAATACCACACTGCAGAACAAAATGTCAGCATCTCTCACGGAATAAAACTTCTGAATATTCCTCCAGATTTCTGTCGCTATTTTAGGCAAGAAAATCTTTTTAGTTTGTTCTGTAGCTTCGAAATTCAAGTTCTGTCAGCATGTTCCATCATTTATTACGTAAGCGAGCCTTGTTAAGGGGAATTTGGAGTATAGTTTATCAGGCTCCAGGTTTATATTGCGACTCTCGACATTCCTAAATATTTTAAGGGTTTTATATTTCTTGCCTGTATATTTTATTTGCAGAGTTTTAACATCTTTACCATGTACATGTTATATTGCAATACGTGATGTTTATCTTCTTGAAGTTTATGTTCATTGCTTCATTTGAACGTTTTTAGATACTTACTTTTGATTGGCAACATAGACCCTTTTTGTGCCGATGTGCCGTTAAACATACATACATACATACATACATACATACATGCATGCATGCATGCATGCATGCATGCATACATACATGCATACATGCATGTACTTCCAACCTGAAAATGCAAACTGAGTTTTCAATACATATTGTGTGACATTATGCAATTACATCTCATGCAACAAAATATTGGATATAAGGAAAGGCATTTGTTTACTGGAGATGACAATTATGGGAGGTTAAACTGAAGCATTTGTTTTAAAAGAGAAAATAAAAAGATTAGAAATAAAATTTATTGAAAGTTAGTCACATCGAATTTTTTTCAATATACTAATTTTTAATTTTATCTGTTTTGGTCGGCAAGTATATCAGTCTGTGGAAGACTATACAATTGGAACTCTTCAGTAAAGAAGACAGTGTATTCCGAATCAATAAGGAAAATCCCTTCCCTTCTAAATATAAACGGACGAATAAGGAAAGTGACATAGGACTACATACAGTATGTCTCGTATCTTAATGTGCCTTGTTAGTGAACTCCGTACGCAAACACAGCTGACTGACATGAGCGTCATTAAAGTAGTAATGACCGTCATCTTTCATGATTAAATCTTATTTATTTTCTCAGTGTTTAACAACATTCGCGTCGTATGTAGTGATATCATTAATTGATTTTTGTCTCAGTACCGTATAGTGAGTAATTTTTTATATCAAAAGTGTACTAACGGCCTATAGCGAGATTACTTTTTATACCAACGGTGTACTAAGTACCGTATAGCGGGGTTACTTGGTTATGTTAATGTTGGAGAAATTTAGAGATTTAGGTGCATCAAACGGAGGTCACAAACATGAATTAAACAAAAAAGTAATACATGCTAATAGAAATATATATAAATACTCATAATTTTTATAATTTAGTCAATTTTGAAGTAAATACGTGACGCGAGAGCTTTTTATTCTCGGAGCGATCGAAAATCTCGACTAGGAATGTAAATAACATCTAATTAAACGTTTCTTTCCCCAGGGTGCATCCAGTCTTTGGTTCTAATACGTATTATTAACGGTCACACTATTGACAAAGGATACCGAAGTGGACGACAAAATTGTCTCATGACAGGTGCGTGGATATCAAACGCCTGTCTATAATTTTAAAAGATATAAATCAAGAAGTGTAATGAACCTTTGTCTCGCCCTATTTCGAAAGCATTCTCTGTCGAACAATACTTACAATGGGAAACAGTCGTATCCAAGATGTCAGAGCTCTTTGGAAGGGGTGCCCACTCGGTTTGGATTCTTGGATTACAGCATCGCAATTGATTTTGTTTCGAGTATCTTGCGAAACGTATCAAAAGTCATGAACTTGCCATTGTATACTGAATCCCCTTCTTCTATTTCTTCACTGCAAGAGCAAGAGAAACGAATGACAAGAGCAACAGTGGGTACGTATTGACGAACGTACTCCCAAAAGTCAAATATTTTTTCCATCAGATCTTCACGGTACATTGATTGACTGCAGCAACAATTGGAAACTTGAGTTTGCAAAAAGGATATAAACTAATGTGTACTATTTTAGTCAGCAGTTCAGACCGCTCCGGTAGTCCAGTGGTTAGAGCGTCCGCCTCGGATACGGAAGATTTCATGATTCTTCCCTTTTAATATCTAGTGACTCATCGGAAACAAGAACTATCGAACTGTGGATAATGAACTCATTTAACTTTACCTAGTTACAGTTATATCGGTGTGTTTCCTAACAATACCTTGATAATTACTTCAAGCCATTCTACTGGACGAGGAAGTGCAAACAATTCAGGAAAAGTAATATACAATAACATTCATTATCGACATGAAATTGTTAACTACAGAATGCCTTTCCTTTCTGAAAGTTTCACGTCCTCACACGAGCCTGCATCCAACCAGATGAAACAGTTTGTTATTCTAAACTTGAAGAAGAAAAAAATAATATATAAGAAAGTTAATATTTTGGCAAAGTCTAATTACTGAGAGAGATCATTTTTGCACGTGATGTTAATAAATGAAATATTATTATTTATTACATGTTTCATAATTGGATATTGAAATATAAGGGAGAAAAATGATATCGCCAAAATGGTGATAACACCTATGGAACTACTTTCATTTCCCATTTAGGAAATATATCTGCCCTTAAGCATGTTACTCAAATCTGTATTTCCATATTTTGGCATATTTCATTTTCATTCTTCTTCATCTTCGTGTTCCCTCTTTCTTTCTTCACAATGAATAGATCAAGTAGTACCAGAATGGGAATTTTAAATAACAGTACCAGAGGCAGATCAAAGCCTTATATACCCCATCACTTTAAAATAACTTTTACACATCCGTCTTATGCGAGTGTATGCTATGCAGGATTGTAAAAGATAAATCTAATGCTGGCGTGAACGGTTTTTCGGAATCACCGATGCGACCATTGTTGGCTTGGTATTCCTGGAATTGTGGCTACAGCCACTATCATAGGTACGCCAATTGGATTTGATGCCTAAAGTGTATCGATAGCAGCCAGTCTCACAGGCGGTGCTGAGAAAATAATATCGTTACGGTTACATTCATGGGTACATGTGTATTCAGAATTTCTCTAGGCGGTACGAAGCATTTCTAAAACAACTACCAATCCGTCAATGACGGTAGAGGATAAAACAATTAATATAGCTGAGGTCGATTCATAATGATACCTGCGGAAATGGAACACCATTGACGTTACCGCGGATAGATACGAAACTGAAGAGTTTGTGATCCAAACAGGTACATGATTTACAGGCAGTGAAAATTGAAGAAAAGTTTGCCAGCAGATTTTGCTTGGCGAAATTGTTTACGCGACCAAAGGGTAAAATCACTTACAACAGCATCCTGTGTATCTGTAAAGTGTATCCATAATGACACCACATATAAAAAGTGTATCCATAATGACACCACATATAAAAAGTGGGAATTGCCTGGTGGTAACCATTGTCGCCGTCTTTATTTCTAAATGGTATAAAAATATTTCCGAAAATGAATAATTATATTCCAAAAATGTTTTCCAAAACTTTCCCTTGGTGATATCATACCGCAGTTTTAGATCCGCTTCGACTATTTTTTCGCGTCGATAAGTTAGAGGGTCTATCATAGTTCTATTAATAATGTGATCTCGAAAGTATAATTGCTCGACTGGTTTGTCTTGTTCAGGTGCAACACGTACTCGCACTTCTAACCAGTTACCTTATAATACTAATGACTTGACCGTTAAAGCCCTAGTTACACATCGGCATAGAATAGGGCAGAAATGCATAATGCATGGGAGATGAGCAAGAGGGTGTAAAACACTATTTTGATGTATGGCACTTAGCAAAGGGTATATATGTGTGTATATCTATCTATCTATCTATCTATCTATCTATCTATCTATATATATATATATATATATATATATATATATATATATATATATATATATATATATATATATATATATATATATATATATATATATATATATATATATATGTATGTATGTATGTATATATATATATATATATATATATATATATATATATATATATATATATATATATATATATATATATGATAGAAAATATAGTGCTATTCATACGTTTCTAAAGAGTTTAAAATGCAATATGATATTCCTTTGATTTAACCAAACATGTTAACACAAGCTTTGTACACTTGTTCAAATACACAGCTGTTTCTCTTCATTAGGCTACAGAGCATAAAAACGTATGAATAAACTCGTCCGCACCTCTCACATTCTCAGCGACACCCCGAAGCACTCACCTATACATCAGACCTGTGGCTTAGAGGTGTTCCACAATGTTGCGAACCATAACGCACCAAAAAGTATGCACTTCTTTCATGGATAAATGCTTGCAAGGTAACTAGTGTGAAATTAGATTATACAAGAAATAATTGAAAAACAAAAAATGCACAATACCTGGAAGGTCATAATACACAATTCAAGTTTCATGTTTAAGGGTGCTGTACAATGCTGACTATAAGCCAAGTTGAATAAAGACAGTTTCATTTTGATCAACAGCTCTAAAAGTGAGAATAATTATTCTCAATTTTATTCTGATTGGATATTTTTTCTTCTTTTCTTTAGGTTGAATCTAGCTGACCTGCACTACAGCAAAACTTCAAATAATGCATAAGTGTTGATCAAGACTGGCCAGGAGCATAAAAAGCATAAAAGAAGCAGAGCCTGTTGCAAAGCTCTGCAAAGTAGACGCAACCTTTTGTAAGATTTTGACTAAATAGGTTGGTGGCATATCTGTTCGGGGTTATATCCTACTTTTCTGCGCCAAACATCATTGTGTGCAACATAATCTACTGTCAGAATCTCTCATGGATGATTGATTTCAATAGTAGGCTGACAATAGCCATTTTTAAAGTACAAATTTTTATGTCCAGTGGTTGCCTGCAGGAATCGTAAGCTGAAAACACGTGAACTAAGAAATCCTTGGGTATGATTTGTTTTGTAAAATGGAGCCCAAGCATTGTCACAAGAGTAGCAAAAACTGAATAAATACATCAGCATGTTTTTTTGAAGAAATGTGTAGAAGAACCGAAAAATTACTTGTGTATTGGCACATGATCATCCAAGGGTCCATAGTGCTCAATGATGCATAGAGGGTTATATCCAGCATATATCGTTTAAGCAGTTTGCAACAAAACTTTCTGGAGGGTTATACACCTCAGGTCACCCTACTTTTTATCAATAATCTCCATTTCTTCACAGCATAAACACTCGCTTGTTGAGTTCATCACTTGGCAATATTCACAATCACACCTTTAAGGAAAGCACACAACGCAATTTGGGCCCTCCCCAAATATTTAAAAATCACTCCGTGATCTGTAAACATTTTGTGCAATTTAAAGGGAAACGCGGATGATAAATATCATTTTGTTTCTGCAAATGTTTTTAAAAGTTCGTCAAAGCAACATTAGTTTTAAATATGTTCCGTTTCAAAGTCAAGAAAGGGGAAGCCTTAGCTAGTCAGTGTGTTACTATGAGTAGACTTGTACTGGTTTAGTTTACATTAACAGTGGAACTGTTGCAAAAGTTTGACCTTTGGTGTCTGTCTACAGAAGGATCAAGTCTTTGACTGGTTTGCACTGATATTCATTATCACAGTACTGAATCCTGCGTGGGTTTTTATTTGTAAAACAAAACCCAACTACAAATACCTCACTGCGTTAAAGAATAAATGGAGATGAATTTTAAGATAATGACAACTAATAAACGGGGATTATATTATAGAACATGTCATTGTTCCCACTTGATTTTAAGGCTAAAACAATACAAAATTTATACATTTACAAAATCTATATGTAGCTTTCATACATTTTTAAAAATTATGAAAATGTTTGCTTTATGAGATCGAAAATGTTGGATCTAACAAGATATAAGAACTAGAATACATCTCTACAAGCATCTAGTTTGACAACGAGCAGGATTTGTATATTTTTATATGATTTAGGCAATTACACCTATTACTCAGTGGGAGGGTGATCGAAATTTGGGTGCACCGAAACAACTCGAGATCGATTTATACATAGACGTTGACAAAGTTAAATTTTTAAAAAAATAAAATGCAACGTAGGTGTTGCTCATTTTTGATATGAAATACATACTATAAATCAGTAAAAACCGGTGTGTGTTCCCGAGCCACTCTTGTTAGCCAGCGCATTAGTAGCTATGAGGTTGTAGATTCAACTTGGTTGAGGCTACGATCTGATCATATGCTTTCCAATGGAACAAGTAAAATTATTGTCAAAGACAAAGAGATGACTGTCGTTAAAATCTACTACTTAAGTAAAGTTGTTGTTTTCTCAGGAAGTTTGGCTAATTTTAAAGTTAAGCCTACGCCAGGTAAATAATATTGGAATGTTTACGCTAACCGTACCTTGTCAACCATGACAGATACCACGAGATTCTAGCGGTAATTCGTTTTCCAAATAAGGCTTACTTTGCCATATTTAGATATTCTACGATACATTATTCAATGCGTACCATATTTACTAAGATGTGTTCACCTATCCAAAGAAGGCAACAACGTTCTTATATGGCACACGAAAAAGTGAGGTAGAAAACGGGAACAGTTATCAGTTGAATTAAAATGGCGAACGATCCAAAAGAAAATAACGAATAAAGTAAGTAAATGATATTTTACACATTTTTCTACAATGACATGCAGCAATTCTGGTAGTAAATAAGAGGAACATTTTGACAGTAGACTGAAATAGTTCCGTTCATTCACATAGGCTCTTGCTCGTACCCGGTCCACGGAGTAGGGGTAATATTATTAATATCAGATGGCTGGTAGCTGAAGATCCTATGACGTCACTACTTTCTCATTATCTCTCGAGGCACTTGCGGATAACCTATGTATTTTCTTGTAGTAACTAAAGGGCCAGAGAAAGGTGTGCTGGAAGACGATAAAAGTAATTTTTAAAGACAGAAAATCAAATCATAAAAAGCCAACATATATGTTCCTAATTCCTTTAAACAGCGAATCTTTATTTCATTGCGGTCTGGTAAAAGCGGATAACTAGTTCATAATTCAATGTTTCTTTGAAAACACTGTCATACTGGCGAATAATCTTAAAACGATCACTACTCTAGCTGGGTACCACGAACGATTTTGTACCGCGATATTTTTTACGTACTGCAATGCGTACCACGCTACGCCACAATTATATCAATGACCAATAATTTAATGTTCTGGGGTAGAGATCTGACACTGTTTTATTTAATTTCCGTCTGATAATAAGCTAAAGAAAAATATCTTGCTTTGATTGAAAGCAAAATAACACTATATTATATACTTAATATTATTTCGAAAAATATTAATTATCCTGGAAAAAAAAGAAAAGCAAATATTTGAGCTCAAAATAAAATCACAACCCACCCACCACGGAAATGAAATGTCAGTACCTTAGATAATATGCATTTGCTATGTGTATGTTAATTACGGTATAATTTGTAATCTAAAAACTATAAATTGGGATGTTTCAGTTTACACTATAGTTACTACTGTGAAATGCATGGCGATAACATTGGAGATCTTATTGATAAGTGTTGGTGAGTACAATTTACTGGCTACAGATGTTGACGCCTAAAATTTACTAGCTACACTTCTGATACAGTAGGCAGGAAAATTTTGAGTGCGATGCAAACGCCCAGGCAAGACATTTTTCGGACAAGGTCAGTAAACATAAAACACACTTATTGAACAAACTATAAGATATTTAGTGAACTTGAGAAATTAGTAAAGTTCAGACAGAAAACAACGCGCTCCTGATAATCGTAACCTTAAAAGAAATGTGTGCCTAACACATTCACATACGACAGTAAATAATTAAAACATGGCAGGTATTTTGTGTGTGGTATTTTGTATGTGGGTCTGTGCGCTTTAATCAGATTTTTTTTCCAAAGGTTGAACTTGGCCCGAAAATCTTTCACAACATTCAGTTGGGTCACCGTGTTAGCATTCGTGACACGTATCAAATATGTGATAACAGGATCATAAATAAGATTTTATTTGTAATATTCACCATCAAGTTGTGACATATCCAACCGTTGTTTAAGAAAGGCAATTGTTTTAAATATGTTGTCATGAATACTAACACGTTGATAATATTACTGAAGTCGTAACAACATTACTCGTGAATTTCTATATATTCCTTACTGATGGAAACTACCGAACTACCGGGACAATGATAAAGGTACCTTGGTACATACCGCGGTATCCCAGTAATATCGAACACTTCTAATCATTACCATTCGATCAAAGGTTGCTTACGATTTGGTGGTGGAGTTTAGAAACTTCAGCAAATCAGTGAACTGCAGCTGACTCAGCCAAAACGTTATATATTTCTGTCGTGCTTTTATCGTGTTGGGGATGACACTTGTTGGTGCATTTGACGATGCTGCTACTGATTGCATACTGAAATGACTATCATACTCAGGAAGGGTAATGAGGCACTACGGGAATTGTATTTTGTTTGGAAAAATTCTCAGCTGCTGATTGCATGCGTGGTGTAAGGTTGCTGTATACGTGTTAGTAATGTGACAGTGATCGTGAACTTTGGTATCAGTACCATAAACACGATCACAGATCCAGCAAGGAATGGCCGCGGAAAACTCGCGATTGTTATCCAGCTTTATAATCATGTCTGCGAACGAGGAGCGCTGTAGTCTGATTAATTTCGCAGTAACCTTGACCGATTAAAGAAACACATCAACCTAGTCCTGGCTACGATACAACATTGTGGCTCAATCATATCTAACTACAATGTTGCAAAACTCGTATGGGACTTGCTCGACTGCTTATTCTTTTGACTGATCTCCGCCGGCGGTGTCGGGAAGCGGAACATTCCACCATTCGTTATCGTCATCTTACGATGAAATTCGGGGGATTTCAAAACGTTCATGTCGGGTTCTGGCATTACTGTACGCTGTAGCTTTTCGCTAATTCCACTGCAGTAAAACTCATGGTCGTCAGACAAATACGCTTGCATGGAAACATTTTTCCTTTATGATGTATGTGTCTGTTAAGTAACCGTGAAAGACTTTAATACACACAAAATGAGGTCGAGCCTCTGAACTATTCATATTGTTCATCTACAGGAGATCAGTCTGTTTCACTCGTGCGAATGTTTATTTTCTAAATGTTGGAAGAATGCAAGTAACCTGCAGTGGTTATTCTATGTCATCAAAAATTAGTACATTCGTATATTGCTGGTATTGTCACGGCTAATCTGCACTGTCGCGCGCTGGATGCCTCGCGAACTAGGGCGCTCATTTAAAGCATTCATTGTCATCATTTTTTACGTGTTCTGCAGACCGCGAAGGTACTTGCTTTGGATTAGGTATGTAGTCTGACCCGCGGAATGTAATGTTTGGCGAAGTATCCTGTTGAACTTCCACGCATCTGTCAATCCATATCAAGCCTGGGCTGACTTATTTTTCCAACATCTCCAGAATCTTTATAAAGGCTTTGTCGATTTCATCATTTATAGCCTCTGTGTATTTATGGTTTAATTTTATAGCTGGACCTCCTTGAATCCACGGTGTTACAATTTTGATCCCATCCTTGTCTGATGACCTTTGATTAAGCGGTTTATTCAAAATGTAAAACAAAAACAATATCTGATTTAACTCCGGAGGCGCCACCCTGTTGTAACATCGATACGATGCCTGGCTACACCTTTGATAAAAGCTTTCTAGCGTCTTTGCTTGGCGCGTACGTGTTCGAAATAATCGCATGATAACCTTCAAACTCACCATTACATTTTTTTAACTGAACTGATCCACTTGGACTCGTTGACGAATATACTGCCGCAGTCGCGATAGTGACTGTGACGTTTCTGCGATTTTGCTCATTCTTGACTATAGGTGAAATTTCAACCATTGGGCTTTGCGAAGGAATTTTGATATTTAATAGTGCTACTGTTAAAGGAAGAGCTCTCACGATCAGATGCGGTTCGATTGCGAGACATAACGCAAATAGGTCAACTTTTCGTGTATCTCTTGCTTCGTTTATATTACGCTCGCGCGTTTATTGTTTCAGTTGTTGCTGTGTTGATGTTGCCGTTACAACCGGCCTTATTTTAACAAATATTGTCTATGGTTCATTTGCAAGTGCTATTAAAAGAAGTATCCTAGCTTTTCTCGTGCCAATTGGTATTTGAATGTCAGCATACTGGTATATAGTGAAAAATCATTGTCTAACGCCGTCAATAAATTGATTAAGTGTTTTACTTTACCAGGTTCAGAAACTAGTCTCTTCGATCCTGACTATTTATTTTATGGACCCCAGTATATTTTTCCTTGATGACGTCGTCAGGTGTATCTAAAATTATAGGTTCTATATTTGTTACATTCGCTAATCTTCGCTGGAGCAGATCACGAACAGATCAGCAAGGTCCAATATCCCATTTATAGGCATGGTCAAGCATGTAAAACGAGCAGATGCGAATAAGAGTTTTCGTAATGGCATGTTCTGCCACAGAATTCATATTTTCCAAGGCATGAACCATTGCATTGATTACATACTAACGCCATTGAACTCCTTACATATGTGTAAATTGCATTATCCAATAGAAATAATTATCTATGGTCTTGACTGGTGGCATACGTAATTTCAAGCACATCTACTCTTCACTGAATATATAGGGCTGTGAAAATACTCTCAGAGGATATTTGATTGTACGACCTTTCGCTGTAAATTACTTTTCACCTGTGCTATCAACTTCCAGACTCGGGACAGTATGTTGTAAACAATGTGTTTTTGTTTTACCACGCCGCACCAACCGAGGATTACCGTCAAATAGACTGTCCGTGTTTGAATATACTTTTCTTCAATTCGGTATTGTGCCGAATCACTGAACATTGATCAGTATAATATCTTATACCAGCTAGTAAATGACCGCCTCTTGTACAATTAAATCCAAAGACGTAATATGTCTTGCAGTGCTTATATTTTGATTACACTGTTACCGTATATATGCAAGTAAATTTCTTTTAGCAAAACTCCAAACATTGAATCCATTGTTTACAAACATCATCTGGTAGATATTTATCACCGTCTAGACGTGTTGCTGTTGAATCCTCTGTTAATATAATGAAGGCAATTATCTAATTAATGCATCAGTGACTACCTAAATTGTTACTATTCTATTCATTAATTGTTTAGTGCCATCATTGGAGTCTTTACTAATCGCTTAATTCTCTGCACCGGGTAGTCTAATCAAAGTCATATATATATATATATATATATATATATATATAGAGAGAGAGAGAGAGAGAGAGAGAGAGAGAGAGAGAGAGAGAGTTGTTATTGTTGTTGTTGTTGAAGGGTTTAACGCCATTTTTCAGCACACTATAGGCTATACATGGCGGCCAGTATTAATGATAGAGGAAGAACACGGGAAAATCCCCGGAAAGAACCACCGACCCACGAGAAGCTACTGGCAAGCTTTTTCACGTACCCACAATGGATGAATGCGAGACTCGAACCCACGCAGACAGAGGTGAGATGGCAGTGATCCGTAACAGAGAGCGCTTTAGACCGCTCGGCTACTCGGGGCCCCGAGAGAGAGAGAGAGAGAGAGAGAGAGTATCCACTTTATATAAAAATACAGATTTGACTGCATCTGAGATGGCAGCATTTAGACAGTGCGTTTCTAAAAGATGTAATCATTTTTATTACCAAAACTTAATAATTATATTTGCCAAACAATTGATATCAATTGCATAGTCTTAAGCTAGACAAAATTACTATGCCAAATCGTTTACGCTAGCGTTAGAATTATCTTTTGCAATCCAAACTGCATACACTTGTGTATGATGGAAAGGTAAAATTTGACAAAGTCACGGGATGTGATATAGGCGTTGGTCTGGCTCAGCTACTTAACTCTAAAATTCCCATTGTGATTCTACTGATCTTAAAATGTGAAGTCCTAGTATATATTTATGTGATCAGTAAGGAGGCGCCATAGACATGTAAATATGAACTCCAACGAACAATAAGCAGCGTTCAAGAATTATCTTTTCAAATTCTTTTTGCTCGTAAATCCTACAATTTATAAATGAATGAACATAATGGACTGTTGCTGTTACATATTTTGTCGGTACCATAAAAAGTACCGTTTACACTCTATGACAAACGGACACATTTTTAGGAAAACCTTTCGATTAACTGCAGTAACAAACTTGTTTAAAAAGCGATTCTAACTAGCAACACATTCACAATCATGTATGAAAACGATGGAGAAATCGGGCATTAATGAATATTGAATGCAGAGCGAAATTAAGTGACAAACGAAATTTGCGTGAAGTTGTTGTTGCTGAAATAGACTGCAAGATTGTCAAATCCAAAAATTCAGGTTTGAATGCCTAAATGAACATAATAATAAAAAATTCCATTGAAGCAAACTTACAATCGTTAACTTTTTTCTTCATCATCCCTATCCCAGGAATGATTAGTGTATTAATCAAAGCAAGAAATACATTAACTAAAATAAGCTGTTTTGATTTTCGTTCAAAACAGCCATTCATGTGACAAAACGCACAATTTGAAGCATTATTTGTATATGATTAATTTGTAAAAGTTCACTGTCATAAAATTATTGCATATATTAAACTTATTAATATTTATTGATGTAGTAATGTGGTTGTTATTTGTATTGACAGAGAAAGGAAAAATAAATCCATGCAAATCCACACCTTTTTACTCAAAAATATATAATTAAAAGAAAATTTACTTTTTAAAAATAGATACAAGGAATATTTCACACGTGAAGTGGAAAAATTTGCATTGTCAATCGTATCTTCGGCACTTGTGATACTGTGCGTTCCCAATTCACTTATGAAATATTTCCTTATATCTAAGAAAACGTACATATCCTTTATTTATTTCATAAGGAAAACGTGTCGGGAGAACGTGTCAGGAGGACGTGTCAGAAGAAGGAAAGGCGGTATGATGGTGCTGAAAACTAATATAGCTGTCTCCGACAAAGTTCTTGAGAGATGCTTGTAATGCAAGTAATAATGTAACTATTTTGGTCAAATTCCTGATTCAGGTAAAGGAAATAATTTCTTTTACTTATTCAGACATTATCCAATGTAGTGCATCGAAATTCTAGACCCCGCCATTTTTACCGCCCTCCCCTTATATAAAAGCCGTTTAATAATTACAGTTGTCATCGATTGGTCGTTTAAGTTTGATAACTAGTCTGATAAATACACCGTAAATGAAATGTGACAACACTGAAGATGGAGTGGTTGATAAATACAGCGTAACTAAAATCTGATAACACTGAAGATGGAGTGGTGTATTACAGTTTTTGTCATATGGTTTGCTTCCACTGTTCTTAGTTTGGGTTAACATTGGAGGGTTTTACTTGTGGACAATTTCTTTTGAAGCATGAAAAGATATGTCCTTATAATTGACTGTTAGCTTTTGCAACATTCATTTATTTCATATATTTATCAGTTGGTTTCTCGTCTTAGATAAGATGAAACGGTAGAATTTGATTTCATGAAAATATCTTGCTATTAAAACATTTATGAGGATTGGACCGTCAATTTAATTTCATCATTAAGGTTGTTCCCTACACTTTGATTATTGCATCGTGTACATTTGTCATATTTCTTCCAACGAGCACAGGAAAAATTATATTGCATTTAATTTTGATAGCTAGTAGTACCGATACCCCAGTTACATCGTAGTAATCGATAGTTGATAAAACTATTGAATAAAATGCCACTATAAGAATTTTTGTTTAATTAGGTTCTACAATTTTACCGAAAGAACTGACAAAGTCCAAAATAGCCAGTTATCCTTCAAATAAATTGTAAAACTGTGTTTACTCGCCAGTAACATCAGTCGCCTCAATGGTTTGAAAGCATTTCCACTTTGGTGCGAAGAAGTTTTGGTCATGTGTTATTTTATATATTGTTACGTGTTTAGGCTCGAATAAACAGTAGCACAAGAAAGAGTGAAATAAGCAAGCTTTGAAAAAAGAATTATTTATTTCCCTGGAAAAATTCTGAACAAATGAAAAAAATAAGAACTTACGGTTTTAAGAATTAAATCCAAAAGTTATCCAAGAATAATCCACGAATAAAATTTTTGAAGTCCTAATAAGGAAATGTTCTAATCAATTAAAGTTATAAATTAATCTGTCATGGTCAAAATATATTCTGAAAAAGATTCCAAATCACGTAAATAAGATTATATTATAATAGCATGTACAATATAAAAAAAATTAAGCTGACAAACAAACAATAAAATTAAAATAAACATGAATTAAATCAGATATACGTAACAATATTTATGATATATTTTGGGTGGGAATGTCTTTCAAATAACTTAAAATATTTTGTTTACATTAATGGCTGTGTTTTCAAAGAGACTTGCAAGACTAATAAAGGCATCACGTGTTATGCATGAGTTGTGATAGGTCAAGCAGATGAAGAATTACTTTGTACCTGTATAAAACAACGTGGCATAAATCTAACTCCTGTTGGTTCTCATTGTGCACGGAGTTGTAGGCTAACCATGCCACCCACCTTTACATGCCAGCTGATACTGTCCACGACATGCCAAACTTCAACTGTCAATGACTGTAAATTGTAAATACTGAGTCTGAACGATAACAGTTTCCTGACCTTGATACTAAGTCCGCGTGGAGGGCATTTGCTTGTCGATCCACTTCGTCTGTAGCAGGGGTCTCAAAGCATTTTCGATGGCACAAGAGCCACACCAGCTTTGTTATCTCTCATGACACGTTGTGAAGTAGTTTGCGGGCCACATCATACGACTTGGCGGGCCGTATTCGGCCCGCTGGCCGCATGTTTGAGATCCCTGGTCTATAACATATTAATTGTTTCAGTTTGTACGACTCTAGGTTTTAATACCCAAAGCCGCCATTACGTGGAAAACGTGGTAAATGCGAAGTCGTCAGTAATACAGAAACTTGAAAGATATTTGTTATAAACATCTTTGGTTACCATAAACTATATAATCTCGACGTTTCGTCACACTATCAGCCATGTAATTTCTCCTCTAATGCGCGCATTTTCTTCTCAGATCCGCTTGAAAAAGCGGGCCTACCTCATCATTCTCTTTAGAATGAATTTGTCCGCCACGTGCGAATATTGTTATTATTAGATTAGTCACTAACGGAATTTGTCGAATGTATCACATCGCTACTTTTCCAGTACTCCCGAAAAGAACAGAATTACGGGGACTTCGACGAGTGAATTAAGAGGTGGTACTTTTTAGTTCTAAACGGAATATTTGAACCCCGCGTAAACCTAACATCTTGCTTATTTCAAATAACGGTTAATGCCTGAAAGATTTTTTTAAAGCAAATTGTTTCCTTTCCTTCAAACTTCTGTTAGATCGGAAGAATGGTGAAATTTATGAAAAGCGGCAGCATTGGAGCTGTAAATAATGTACCAAAGAGAAGCAAAACTAATACGTTTACTAAAATCAACAAATAATATATTTCTCAAAGTTACAACTGAACATTTAAGAGACACTTGCATTACTGTAAATTAAATCCCCAAATAATCCTAAGTGTCTTATCGCAAGTCAAAAGTATAAAATGTTCCGAATGAATTACAATAGTGTTGAATTGTAATGAACATTACCTCCATTACGAATTTACAATGCAATCACTATGCATCATTTCCTAGATCAGGTGTGCTTTATGTATGGTAATATGTATAATGTACTTATCTCGAACAAGTCTTTCAGCGTTTTAGCAAGTGAATTTTATTACCGGCATTGTGTATTGGGACACGCTGACTCGCGATGTTTTGACACAGTGATAAACAGATTCGGTATTGTAACCTTGAATGATTATTTTGTGCATATTTCACGCGTTAGTATTAGCAGTATAATGAAATGACTTTGTATCATTTATAATTCAATTATTACATTGCCAATTTATTGCATAATTTCAACGTTTCGTTGTGCACTCGCTGCCAATACATACCAATCCGCCATATGTATTCTTCTGGTCAGCGAGCGCTATGAAATCTGATTGGCTATTAGTACATGACCTTTTTCTATAAAATAGCACCACGTACATGTAATGTGGAGCTTCACTGTTGTCTTGTCCAGCGTTCGGAGCAGACTGAAGTAAAGCATCGCGTGACGTAGTACCAATTTCATCCATTACATAGTGCCTCAAGCTATGTTAGATAAACATAGACAAGTTGCCATGGTTAGTTCTAATGAAATTTGATATGCTTGCTTGACATTACGGGGAATTCCAGAATTTATTAGCAGCAGAGAGGGTGAACAGACCAAAGAATTCCGACAAAAAAATAAAACCACCACGGAAATCTAATCCGCAGAAAGGTCCAGATTTTTTTTTTACAAATAAACGCTTCCTTGAGATGTTTTTATTTATGTTGAAACCAACCCCATCAATAAAACCTTAGTTCGAAATAGTAGCTGAAAAATAAAGTACTCTACGTGTTTATTTATTTTTGTTTTTTCCACCAGACGACCAACATTGGTAGGCACCCTCTCTGATGCTATTAATTTTAAAAATCAGAAACGTTTAAAGATTTTATCAAGACCTACACGATATCTTTTTCTTGGATCATGTAAATTTATTGTTATAAATCCATGCGGAGTAGCTTGCGCTCGTGAAAAGAAATTTCTGAATTTATTATAATTGCTATTAATTAAAAAATTGTTATATTAAAAAATAATGGTACATACAGAATCTCATACTGCAAGAATAGCACGAGAGAGACTAGAAGCAATTAAAAAATTTCTTCCCGTGCGAGATTCATTCAGAAAAAATCTGCAAGCGCAGCAAGAACAACAAGTTGAGTACGAAGAAGACGCTAAAAAAACTGTTTAAACCCGTCACTGCAGCTACTGAAAAAGTTACAGCTGTCATCAAAGAAGATGTTCTTCCGGTATCAAAACAAACAGCAGAACAAGCTGAAAAAATAGCAAGAAGAACTAAACAGACAAAGAAGATATTACGAGATCTTCCAGCTCATATAGATGCGGCTCAACCTCCACCTGCTGGTGAGAAAATACTTAAAGATACTGGAAAACTTTATACTGAAGACACCGGCGTAGAAAAAGAACATACACCTGAACCCTGGCCAGTAAAAGAAAATATAAAATTAATTGCAAAATTTAGGAAAGGGTTTGTCGAACATATTAGAAATGCTAAAAGAGAACAATTACCCGAAGTAATATTAGATTATATATCTGGCAAATCTGGTATTTTAAACCCCCCTTATGAAAAAACAAATAATGAAAATTTTATTAAATGGATATATCGCATATATGCAAACAAAAGACAGGTTAAAAAAAATGATTCGGAATACAACACTCTTTATGAAGAAGTAGACACACTTCAGAGACAGAAGCAAAAAGAACTTTCCCAGTATCAACTTCCTCCACCTCTGCAACGATCAGAACAGAAACAATCTTATTCACCGATGATGTCGAAAATTAAGGAGATGTTTGGAATGACGACACCACCTAAGAAATCAGAAGAAGGAGCAACGGGGAGTGGTCTGGGAAATAATTTTGTTTGTCCTGATAATATCATTAAAGATGTGTCACGGTTAGAAGTTCTCATAGGAGGAAAACGTGCCGGAAATAATTCACCAGAAATAATTAATGAAGCAGTTGATATTTGTCGACGATTATTTCAAGGCGGTATCATGGATATCGGCGTTTACCGAGAACTTATCGATGAACTTGTTGATGACTAGTTGTTAGATAAATAGTAAATAAAACAAGATGATAGTACACAATAATCATCGTAAATCCGTATCGGACAGAGTGGTAAACTCGCGATTACCAACCTATACAGTAATTTACAGAGATGGACTTGGTGATGTTATTCAGGGGTTGTTTAGACGGTTAGCCCCAAAAGTAGCGCCTGTTGCAAAACAATTATCGATGAAGGCTATTGATGTTGTTCGTGAAAAAGCTCCAGGTGCAATTGTTAATGTTGCTGGTAGGGCTTTCTCGGCAATCAAAGAAAGACTAGCACGATTATTGCGACGAAAATCACAACCACCAGTAAAATTACCAAGTACTGAAATTATGTCAGCAGATGTCAGTAGAATAATAAATCAGGCTGCAAATCAAAACTAGCGGCGTTAGCAGATCAAGGACTAGGTGAATCAGGGAGTAATATTTCAAGCATGATATCAGGAAGTGGAGTTTCCAAACCCGGTAATCTTCGTGTTAGACGAAAATAATTATAATAAATATTCAAGCGTATATCAGACACAGCATTTGACATGGAAGCACCTGTGCTTAAAGATGAATCTGTGCGTGATTATCAGTTTTATTCTTATGAAGCACGAGTACCAACGTGGAAGAATTGAACTACAAGTTCATGACACAAGTATATACTTTTTACCCGCTGAGGCGTTTCTTGAGGTAGAAGGTACAATTGTAAGAACAATTAATGCTAATTACGCAAATGCAGTAAAAGTTGGTTTTGTCAACAACGGGATCATGGCATTATTTAATAGCGCCACATATATGATCGATGGAAAAAATATTGAATCAATTCAGAATGATATCGACGTTGCTACAACAATAATTGGTCTAGCAAGATATTCTGATGATTACACAAGATCAGCAGGTCCCACAATGATGTTTGTGAAAGATAATTCTGGTCACCCCAACGATAATCCGTATAATATAAGACAACCAAGAAATTTTGCCGATAACGCTGATGCTGATGTGTGGTCAGTAGTTCATGGCTCTAATCTAGATACGCTGATGCTGATGTGTGGTCAGTAGTTCATGGCTCTAATCTAGATTTCAACTTGGGATTTACATTGCGTAATAAAATGTTGCTAGGAGACAATAGAAGATTTTCATGTGCAATTCCACTATCGCATATTTTTGATATACATCTTAAAGCAACATTAAATACAGGTGGTGCTAATTATAGAGTAATCGCGGTCATACTCAGCGATAAAGCCATGTTACTTGAAGGTGGTAGTGGTCGAATGAGAATCGTTGATGTACCAGTGGAAAATATTTAATCATGTTATTTAGAAAAATATATTTTATATAAAAATGTCGTATGGTCATGTTAATTTTACTTTGACTCCTGGTCAGGTCAAAAAGCTTCAATCAAAAACCGTCAACAAATGTGGAACTAAAATATCACTAAAACGAGATCAGATTGGTGGTGGTCCAAACAAATTATCGTTGACAAATAATCAGATTAAACATTTCAATAAAGCCCTAGAATCAAAAACCGGAGTTCAATTCCATCTTTCTTCGAGCGCCATCAAGGACATGGTTAAAACGGGGGGTATATTTCCACTTCTTGCGGCTATTCCAGCGTTAATAGATGCTGCTGCTCCAGCCGTAGCAAAAGCAGCCGCATTAGGTGCTATTGGAACAGATACTGGAATGGCTCTAAAGAAAGCAACAGGAAATGGATACAAAAAAAGGGACGCGGCCTAAGATTACCGGGATCTCGTTGGGGAAGAGGTCTGAGGCTTCCACGTTAGATACTCCAGCGTCAAATTTTGATTTACTTGATGTTGCTAAAAAATTAAAAATAAAAGCCTTTAGAGGTGTTTTTATGCGAGATCAATTACCGAAACAACCAACCAAACTCGAAACAGGTATTATTAATCTCGATTCAAATTCAGGACCCGGTACTCATTGGGTATCATACGCGGTTGATCCACGTGGAATCGTTTATTTTGATTCGTACGGGTTCGCTCCACCTGTTGAATTTATCAAGTATGTTGCACCACTTCACGCAAGAACCTCTGGTTCCAAAGTTTGGTATTCAATGCTACCCACACAAACAATGACAGATCCGCCAATATGCGGCCGTGAAGTAATTAATGTACTTAACGCTATATCAAAATCATCCAAACCGCCACTTAAAGTCGTGCATGATTATACAAGTAACCGATTCGTTGCGCGTAAAGCGTTTTAAACAGATCTTAGATCTTAAAATATAATGGTCGATATTTACGGAAGAAGATCTTCACGCGTAGAGAAAAAACCCGGCGACGTTGATTTGTCAAAGTACGCGACTAAAGATGAACTCGCTGATATCATGAATCTTGCTGGAGTTGATCCAGATGAGGTTGTTATTTTTCAGGATCGATATGGTAAACTAAAAACGAACAACATCAGATGGAATGATATAGTTCGACGAGTACTCGGTGCAGTTACGGATAATATTCCCGTGTTTGCTGACAGCGGCAAACTCAGGGATTCAAGTATATCGTTTACAACCATCAGAGATGAAATTGCAAGAAGCGTTGCTAATCGCGTGAAAAACAGCGGCGACACAATGACGGGTGAACTAAGCATGAACGGGAATAAGATAGTAGTTTTAAGAGATCCAACATCCGACGAAGACGCAGCAAGAAAAAAATACGTCGACACCGTAGATGGTAAATTATCCACGCTGCGGGCCGAGTATGACGTTCACGTGGGCGCTTTTGCAAGATTTCGCAGAAACCATCAAAAAACCGCAGAAGAATTCTTCGGCACTCCGCACGCCATCGACATAAAACTCGTTGATATCAAAGCTAACCTAGACACGATCAAACGAACAGAGCAAGACATCGTAGCGGGGATTCCTAATATCGTTAATAAAACCAATTTGATTAAAATTTCAGCCGGAATAACTTCTGGGCATATCACAAACATCGTATACACAATATCATCGGGATTTGCAACATGGTCGCAGCAAAATAAAACTATCAAATATACCGCAACAGTCACTGGCGTGTACAGGCTGTCTCTGTTCAGTGCTGCAAAATTTGAAATATTTACAACGTATCCATGGCGTCATTCAATTGATAAGTTTTCCGGGGTTGTATCTGTTATATTAAATAGCGGAACCGAAGAAATATTTATTCTGGAAGCAGCTGATAAGAAATTAACCGCAACATCTTATTGTTGGTGTTTGGAATTTGTAGCTGAAACACCTCAATTGGTTACTGCATAAAAATATATGGATGGTGCACAATACAGGTACAATCAAGCGCGTGAATGGCAGGCAGCATTAAAAGATCGAGTCGAACAGTATACAGTAAAAGTAAAGAAATATCGACGACGATTAGTTATCGTTGATGTGATTGTTTATTCAGTATCCGCTGTTGTTGCTGGAACAGGTGTTATATTATCAGCGGTGACAATGATGGCACCAGTAGCCGTAACTATTTGTATTTCAGCAGCAACAACGATTGCAGGTGTGCTCAATATCATCGCAAAAAAATATGTACTTGCACGAATGAAAAATTATCCGATTACATAATAAAATTACACACAGCGACGGTCGCATACTCGAAATTGTCCTCGCTGTTATCAGCGAGTCTCAGTGATGAAATTATATCTGATTTCGAGTTTTCAATGATAACTAAAATATATCATGAAGGTATCGGTATTAAAGATACAAGAATTGCTCCAGCAGATCGTGACTAATACAACTCCGTCAAAGATAACGATGATCTCGGTAAGTTCAACTAATCCTGAATTTAGTATTAACTTTCCTACTGCAATTCCAGTAAAGGAAATAGCACCGGCTCAATTACGAGTATATTACAGCTGGCCAAATATCAGAACAAAATCATTTAATGGTACACCAGCAAATAATTCGCTTGTATTTGCTAACAAGAACAAACCAGATGGTACTCCTGACTGGATAGATCTTGGAATACCCACTGGTAGTTATGAGATTGAAGATATCAATGAGGAATTTCAACGTAGAATAAAATCAATAACAGGAAAAGAAGCAAAAATAACAATTAACGTTCATGAGCCGACGCTATCCTAGACGGTTGAGATACATTCTCCTGATTACGTCGTTTATATTTATCAATCCACGATAAGATCCGTACTAGGTTGGCCGGATGTTCCCCCAGTGTATGAAGGACCACCTGAACCAAAATTAATTGAATTTCTCACGGACGAAGCCAGGTTTATAACAACTCCAGAATACCGAAATTTGTATCCATGGGTCAGAAGGGAGGATAATACTTATATTATTGATGATGGTAAAAGATATCCTATAACACCATTTTCTATCACTGATTTTAACACAAAATCTTCAACTGATATTGTTTATGAAAGAGAATTTAGATCAAAGGCTAGCGAAATTAAAACTGAATACACAGCTACATTAACGACATTAGTACGTTTATTTAAAAATTATATCCTGGAGTATCCCAATATCGATCTAAAACATCAGATCATTGCAACGATACAACATTTAAATCAAATTGTATTACATCTTAAATATTTTAATCAGACCATTATTGAGGTAATAAATACTAGTACTTATGATGTTGGAGTAGGAGATAAAATAACAACCATCAAGCGGATATACCTTGATCATTATAAAATAGCTGAAAGAGATTTATTAAAATTTACATTACCAGGATTTGAAACCGGCGAATTAATAAGATCAATCAATGATCTTATCACGGAAAATTTTCCTAAAATACTAGCTGTGTGGAGAAAACGAGCACCACCTCCAACTGTTCTCAGATATAATAATGATCCACATGGCGGTGGCAGACACGTATCTCCCGGAATCGTTAATATAACCAGCACGATCGTGGTCAATCTGGTTTGTGACGTAGTCGATGGTAGCTATCAAATAGATCTCGGAAAATCAAATCAAGCTCAACAAGGATATATTTTATATACATTTACACCACAAGTATCCCATGGAAGTTTAATCGTGCTAGAACCAACTAATCCTGTGTATTTGCGGTGTCACAATAATATGTTAACACGAATAAATTTTAAGCTCACAGACCACCTTAATCGCTTAATTGACATATGTGGAGAAGAGCTTGTGATAAATCTGTATGTGAAATCTTAATTAATCAAGTAAATATTATATAATGTACCAGCACGTGAGGGTTTTTATACATGACAAAGAAGTACTTGAAAATGCCATCAGAACAGTGTTTTCACAACCTCCAAACATGGAGCAATTTAACGTTAATTTAGTTATTGATGAATATGGAAGCGAGGATTTCTTATTAACACAAGAACAGTTAGATGAGCTCCGTCGAAAACATATTATCGAGATCATTTGTAGGAGAGATCAGATTCTAAATTATGCACACTCCTGTATTAAAGTCGATCAACTTAAAAAAATAATATTTCGGAATAAAGAAATAAAAATATTTTTATTATTGATACAAATCAATCAAATGGGGTGATTAGATCTTTGATCAGAAATATTTTATTTTTATTTTATTTTATTTTATCAGAAATATTTTATTTTATTTCTGAATTTCAGTGAAAAATCAACAAATTTCGTGTTTATGAGGGGTATTAGACCCATCTTGGGTGATTTTGTCTATTAGATGGTCGGGTCAAACCCGGAGCGATTCTCTCATTGTTTTATCGATAAATTTGTGAAAACTTACAAAAATCATCAAAATTAGCTTGAGAATTACATTTTTTAATGTAATTTTTTGTCATTTTCCGATAAAATATTACCAACAATGATCATTTTTACGGATTTATCGATAAAACAATTAGAGAATCGCTCGGGGTTTTACCCGACGGTCTAATAGGCAATTCACTGAAATTCAGAAAATAAAATAAAATATTCAGAAATAAAATAAAAAAATATTTTTATTGAATCACAATAATCTCATTAGTTAACCTGAATAATTATTTTTTAAAAATCAGAAATTTATCAGAGTAAAAAATATCCTCGCTTTTTATTATTATTACCAGTCACACTGCAATAAACACCTTGATGATGTTGGAAAATCCATCATTTTTCACTGACAAATGTTGAAATATTTTATTTTTTTCTGAAAATTTGATCATTTTCCATAGTTGTGACTAACTAGCACATCAAAATTATGAATCTGATTGGTTTGCATGATTTTGAGTACCAACTAGCCCATCAAAATTACAAATTTGATCATTTTGCATGATTCTGAGTACCAACTAGCCCATCAAAATTACAAAATTGATTGGTTTGCATGATTCTGAGTACCAACTATCCCATCAATTTCAGAAGAAAAAAATATTTCTGAAAAAATAAAATATTTCAGAATAAATAAATATAATTTCAGAATAAATATATAATATTTCAGAAAAAAATAAAATATTTCAGAATAAATATATAATATTTCAGAATAAATATATAATATTTCAGAAAAAATAAAATATTTGAGAAAAAAAATTAAATATTTCAGAATAATATTTCTTATCAAAGATCTACCCAGTTACCGAAATTTTCATTTTCACCTGCTACTCGAGGTTACTCGCCGACATAATTTTTCTTAAGTATCTTATGCGTGTACTGATTTTTTTTTTTCGTTTCATACTGGTTGGATAATCCCGATCTGACCCTTTCTGCTGCAACAGAAAGAGGAATAAATTCATTTACTTGATCATCGTTCACCATAGCTAGTGATTGAAACATAGCTGCCTGAATCCGTTTTATGAACTTATACTGAGATGATAGAACATACTTATTTTCATTTTTAAGTTCTTCTAACGTTTCAAAGTCAGATATTATTTTTTCAGGATTTAGTTCATCAGATATATTAATTCCATTTTCTTCTAGTTTTTTAATAGCAGAAATAATGTCTTTGATATTTTCATGGTTCATTATATAATATATAAATATTTAAAATAATAAAAAAATTATCCCTATAGAACCCCTATCGAGTGTTTAGCGAGTTCGTCAGGATGTTTCAAGGACGGCACAACATATACAATGAGTATATACAATGAAATTGATATATACAATGAATGAAGAGCCCCTATCGAGTGTTTTAGCGAGCTCAGATTATGGATATATACAATGAATGACGAGCCCCTATCGAGCTCAGGACGGTACAAACATATAACTTAATTTAATTAAGGACAGTACAAACATATAACTTAATTAAGGACAGTACAAACATATAACTTAATTAAGGAAATGAATATATACAATGAATGAATGAAATGAAATATATACAATGAATGAATGAATGAAATGAATGAAATGAAATGAATGAATGTAGGACAGTACAAACATATACCCTCAAACCCGTGGGTGATACGAATATATGTATCAACCACCAGTTGATATGTGGTTGAGAGTTCTGCTGAGCGGGGTTTTTTTTTTGCGGTGCCCCCCCCCCCAATTATCATAAAATCGCAATTATGCGCACCACCGACCAGTTGTCAGCCATGGGGATTCGATCCTGGACCGCGACCGTCACAGTCCAATACGATACCGATTGAGCTATCGAATCCTCTTACAAACATATGCTTCGGAAATTAATATGTAGCTAATAATCATTGAAAAGGAACTAATTTCGAATATATTTACTCAAAATAAAATTCTGAATTCAAGAAATACGTTTTCACCAAATAGGTTAGATTTATAAAGCTGGATTAAGGAATTTCCTATTTACTATACCGCTTATGATCCACGCCATCTATGATAGAACATCCGGTCCAGATCATCTAACTGCTATATTTTTCCATCCTTCCTATAACATAACTGCTAGATTTTTCCATCCTCTCTATAACTGTTCAATGGAGAAATATATATTACGAGATTTCCCACTCGCAAATCTGTATCCGTGAAGAATATAGTCAAAGGGAGTATTTAGTTGTTAATATTACTCGATAAACAAAATAACCACACATACGTACATAAATAAATAATCACTAATACGTACACAATTTCGCATTATATTTCTGCACTGAACAAGAAAAATACAACTAATTTTTAATTCCAAACATTATTATACACGTATTTCTGTAATCGAGTAAATACATGCAGGATCCCTGTACTGTACTGTAGATCTAAAATTAACCCGATGCGATCGATACAGACTAGACGCTGGTTTCTACACTCAGTAAGCTGGAATATACATGTCGGTTTTCTGTATTTACATGTAATGTATGTGCTGTCTATGTGTAGTGCGCTGTTCTAAATATTTCACGAATAGAGCAGAAAAATACACGAACTATATATTCTTGTAAGTTAGAAACCATAAACGGATATGTAGATGATTATGACCATATACCGAGAATCATAAAATTATCTCCCTTTCGTATGGTCAAAAAATAAGTAGTATAATGATGATAATTTCTGACAAAAAAAATAAATATAATTCGAGGTGGTGATGATAGTTAACAATACTGAAAGGTGATTTTCTGTTTATATTTTTTTGAGAAAGCAGATTTTTATATATTTTCTGCTACTTTTTGTACTGAAGACGGATTAATATCAAAGTATTTCGCAGCAGAACATATCGAACGAAGTATAATTTCTTCGCCAGTTTCTGTGTTTGTAGAATTTACCGCCCTTCTAGAAACTGTCTTACATCTTCCAGTATTACCACGTGCACAGTTTTCGCTATATGTAACAACTCGAAGGTTGGATAAATTATTGTTTTGAGGATCCCCGTCAGTATGATCGATTACAAGACCGTCTTTGATCACTCCGAAGAAACACTCATACGTAAATCGATGACAATGATAATGTTTTCTCTTTCCAGCAGTAAACATTAGATAACCAGCATTAGTAATATAACCAACCGGTTTTTTAACCTCCAGTGTCTGATGACACCATTACGATCCGATTCATAGTTTGTTATAACAGGACGTGGGACAAATTTATTTTGCTCTATATATACAATAATATAATTTGTTTAAATCATTGTTTGTCTGAAATCTTGATATATAATCCTCCACGGATTTTATAGCGTTTTCACTATTATTATTTTTTTTGTCATAATATCTTTTAAGTTCTCTGAACCGTTTTCCACCGCACTTTCCACATAATCCTCTTTTTCCTCGCACCCCAACACCACATCGCAGACACGGTATTCGTCCTAGACTTCCTCGCTGTATACTTTGTAAGTGCATCCAACAAAATTCCTTTCTGCAGGATTTGTTGCATCGATTTACTGAGCCGATCATGAGCCATCTGCATTGAGACATTGTATACGTAATATTTCTTATTTAAATATTTGTTTTAATTATATGAACGAGTTTGAGAGATTATCCCAAACTAGACCTTCTAAATATAAATTTAATCTCGACAGATTATCTTCTGACTTACCAGTACGAGATCTGGTTGATCCGAAAAATAAAAGTTTGATCAGTAAAATTCATGACGCCAAGAAAGAATTTTATACAGATGGCGCATCGCATGTATGGTCAACGTTCAAGATTATTCGCAACACTGTCAAGGACGCTACAATGAATGACAAACGAGCGGCAACTATCATTAGCTACATCGCTGAGTACGAGGGCAATCAAAAATATTTCTTCAGAGTAAAATTTATTGTACTAACAGAAACAGGTAGTTGGATTATCCGTGATAAATATGATCCTGTCCTTGGTAATAATAAAATTGCCATATTAAGTAAAAATTCCAGACCGGGTCTGCTGACAGGTATTGATAAACCGTATTATGAGCGAGCGTACCCTGTAACAGCAGTTATTTATGGAATCTATGAGATAAATAAAAAAAACCAACCTTGATAAACTGGCACCCATGAAATTTTCAAGGTTAAATTGTGTAGCCGAACGAGTAATAGAACACTTTACAAACGCGATGCGTGGAAATGGATTAACTGATTTAAGACGTGAAAAATAAACTCGTGGGCTGATTCAGTTAAGGATACCGGTGCTACAATAAAAGATGTTGCTGAATTAGGAAAAATATTAAAATTTCCAATCAAAGTATCAACGATAACTGGACAAGTACTGTACGAATCAAAATATAAATCGAAAGGAGCTCCAATAAATATTATTGATCATAACGCGCACGCATGGACCAGGGCAGTAACAATATTTCCACGTGATCGAACTCCTAGATTTTACCCCTCAGATTCGGGAAGTATGTTTGATTTTATCAACGAAATAAGTAAAAACGATCCTGTATCGGTATGGTTATTTAAAAGTGATGAGGAAGGTGGATTTGATCAGTTTGTTAGACCAAACGGTGAAATATATCGAACAGAATTTCTCCACGACGAGATGAAAAATCTCGCGGAGAAATTTTTAGAGTGCAAGCACGCTGAAAATACTGACAAATAACTAACTAATTGTTTTACCGTTCCATCTGTTGCGGCTCATTTTACCAGAGAAGAAAATTCATGGAAACCAACACGATTTGATTTACTCGAGGACGTACGCGCAAGTTGCGTCGAATACGGACACGGTGGATTGTGGAATACCAAGTATAATTACAATGATGTTATTTCGTTTGATATGGTTGCATGTTATCCGGGAAGTTTTCTAGGATACGGAGATTGTTCTGTGTACTTTAAAAGATTTGGTCACCCTACAAACGAGATGACGCGAGTGGCAATTAATGGACCATTACCTGATTTTGATCTGACTGGATTCGCTTGTGTTGAATCATTCGAGTTTAAGGAAAATCTCCATCAAATTTGTTATGTTTGGTTTGGCGGACATTTTTGTGAAAAACGTTGGGTACCTATAGTTTTATTACGATATATGCTAGATTGCGCTGTACTGACATCGTTGGTGGTTAGTGAGGCAATTATATCATATCACGCGCAAACCGAAGTTTGGTTGCCCATGCCAGATTCTATCAATCTCGATGAAGTTATTAAGGAATTTAAGGAAAAATGTCCTGATGTTTCCGAAGATGATATTATCAAAGAAGCTCATAAAATTCTCCAGATCAAACTTAAAAATAACGAAAAAACCGCAAAGATCTCGGTAGAAGAATTATAGGTAAATTTACTCAGGGTGGTGCATATGATCATAAAAGACATTACGCACGATTAATTCTAGACGATGCCGAGTACGATTTTATAATTGCTGATACAGCAGCGAGAAATATATTTGTAAATCGAGAAAGTGTTTATTTATCCGACGGAACAAAATTGGGTACGATCGTTAGTTACATAAATGATGTCTCCCCACAGTATACTCATCTAAGATCTTCTATGTTGGCTTATGTTTCTATAAATTTATTATCGATGATTAATAGATTTCCTGAGACCGCAGTCAGAGTCGCAACAGATTCGTTTTATATTTCGAGTAAATATTTAGAATCTGTTATGGAATTTATAAGTAATGATGAACGATGGCGTTCGTGGAGAATAAAAAAGGAAATATTACACAATTATACAGAATCAGCAGATGTTCCGATGAGAAATTTTTATCGTAAGTGTAATAAAATATCAGAAATATCGAGAGCGCCGTCGTTGAGTGATCCAATAACTAGATATAAGACAGTATATCTCAATGGACCTGGTGAATGCGGCAAGACGACTCGAGCAATTAATGTTTTTAGAAATTCAGATATGATCGTGCTGACACCCACACACAGCCTTGCTCGGGAGATGAAACAACGGGAAGTACAATCGTGCACGTATCATAGTTTCTTTCGGTGGCGCGGGGATACATGGACTCCTGAACGAATGGGAGAAAAATATATACCTAAAATAATTATATGGGACGAGATATGTACGGTGTCATTGGATACATTAAAAACGTTTCTTGATTGGTTGCTGACGAAAAATACCGCTATAATAATGTGTGGCGATCATGGTCAACCGCCGCCTTTTGTTGGACCATCTCCACATGTTTGGTTAAAAAATTTCGTTGATTATTACGAAGAAATATATGATGATCATAGAGCTCTCGATGAAAATTTAAAGGAATTTAAAAATTTAATCAGATTACAATCAAACAAAATTCAGTGTGAAATAATACGTGGAGTGATCTCAGAGACCTCAATGAGTGATTTTTTAAATTTATGGAGATCCAACGATTTGATAGTAGCAAGCAGAAAAATAATCAGAGACACTTTACAACAGCAGTTATTTCAGCTGCATAAAGAAAAATACTCAGAATTGCCCGTTCCGTTATGTTATAGACCATCAGATACACGAAAACAGAATATTAATGTTGATATTCCAGAACAGACTAAGAAGCAAAATCTCGTATTAAATGATATTGTCGCTGTTGATATCAGTGTGGTCGAAGATGCATTACGTGCTGACAAATCTCCATGGGTGTTGGGATACGCTATGACGATCCACTCGTCTCAAGGATTAACTATTTCTGATACACAAATTTGGATCGTAGACGATCGTATTGAGTGGTCAAATTTAGTCTATTTAGCGGTATCGAGGGTTAGAAAAATATCTCAATTACGAAGAATCATAATTCCTGAAATCGTTGATAAATTTAACATCATCGGTGATGATATAATAAGAAAAAATTAATCGGATACAAACAATCTGATAAAAAAAATAAACGCGACTTTGATCTTGATGCTGAGTTAAAACATCAGCAGAATAATCATTGCGCAAGTTGTAATTGTATAATGCTGTGGAGGTATTCGAGTAATGATTCAAGACAATTTACCGTAGACAGAAAAGATAGTAGTCGGCGGTCATACACAAGAAAATGTTATGTTGACCTGTCTCGAGTGTAATCGACGTAGAGGCGCCAGCGCCTTGGGTGCTAGTTAAGTGATCGCGGTGGTAGTTGTGTATCCTCTGGAATTATTTGTAGTTGTTCACGTGTAAATCCACGTTGAGGAGCAGCCGAATCTAGTCTGTAGATTGCAGGTCTACCTGGGGATCTTGTTACGTTAGATATCTTATGTGTGGTAACACTCCAAATAGGATCAGTCGCTCTTTTTTTACCACCTTCAAGTTCACCAGGCTCGTATAAATACCTTACAGTAATATTACCTAATACTGGCTGTGTTAGATCACGTCGTTGTGTAGGTATATTTTTTTTTTTTGTAATTGCATTAATAGGTTTCATGTTGATTGTTCGTGTAATCTCATTATTTAATGCAGCTATCACACCTGGTAATCTTGCAACCCATTCACGAGATCTTTTATCTTGAATAAATTCCTTCGCGTATTGATATCCAAATAACCGCTCGGCAAGTGTTCGATTAAATCGCTCAACAATTGCTGATCACGGTGAATTGCAGTATGCCCTCGTCGTATTTTGGTATTATGTCGTTTCATCAACGATGATACTGGACCAAGAAATTCCTTGCCAGGATCAACCTGTAATAATTGTGGCCATCGTAATGGTCCTCGTTGATAAATTCGTTCAAACGCATCAGATACTTCAGATGCTGTTTTCGTTGATAGCGGCTCTGCCTCTTTATACCCACTTGCAACATCAACAACAGTCAACGCGTACTTGTACGTTTTTCTGCGTACAGTATCATGTGGTAAAAACAGAATATCTGCTTGATGAACTTCATTAGGAACACTAACATCGAAATATGCGTACTGAATTCGTTTCGGTGGTGGTAGATAAATTTGCCATATTGCCTGTTTGGATAACCACGCTTTAGCAGTAGAATGTTTAACCGCTGCTGCATCAGCAAGTTTACTAATTGCTTCTTTGCCTCTCCAGTATCCTCTTGGTGAATAACAAATTAATTCCATTATATATTACCAGCCCCTAATACGAGTTTACCTTTCATCGCAGATCTTACCAACCAATTAGCTAATTTTTCTTTGCTATTTTTATTTTTTATAGAATCTAGCGCATGAATTAATTTCACATCTGCAATATGAATATCTTTAGATTTTTACTTTTATAAGTTACAACATGAGCGTGACAAGCTCGATCAATAGCGTTTATTGGTTCCTCGCCTGGTTTTGGTTGATCCTGATTATCAAGTCTGATATCAAGTCTGGTACCAGGACCGCAATAATTATATCCTGGTAGATGTGTTTCTACTGGGTATTTAGCCCATGGAGCACCTGGAAACTTTGACATCAAATTAGCAATATCACCACCGCGCTTATTAGGTAAAAATGAAAATTTCTTTCTACCGCACACAGAACATTTTCCACCATTCGCTATTTTTTTTATTTTTTGTTGTAACCGTAGCTAAATCAATAGTTGGAGTTTTAACTTTACAGCGTAAACAATATAAATTCATGTTATAAAATATATGGATATAATTGATTTCTCAGCAACTCGGCGACGAGAGCCAGTTAAAGACCACCCTGCGTTACCAAATTCCATCAGAATGATTATCATAGGACCATCTGGATCGGGCAAGACGCAATTATTACTTAATCTGATAATGAGGTGGTTGAAATGGGATAAATTATATTTGGTAGCACCATCCGTTGATGATCAGAGGTGTTATGAAGTATTACAAGATTTTAACGAAAATGCAAGATTACTGGACGAAGATAACGATGTTATAGAGTTTATAACCGATATTGATGAACCACCGTCCGTAGATGTTTTAGACGGATTTATTAATAATTTAGTTGTGTACGACGATGTGATGCTGGACAAGCAATCAAACCCTGCCAGAATATTTTCTCGCGGCAAACATAAAAATACAGATGTGATCTATGTTACTCAACGGTATACACAAATTCCGAAAGTGATCAGAGACAACTGCAATATTTTAGTTGTTTTTAATGGCGTAGATACACACACGATGAGAAATATTCATCAAACTTGGTGCAGCGGTGACATGGATTATAATAAAGTCAGAAATTTCTTTTCACGAGCGCAAGCTACTCCGCATGGATTTACAACAATAAATTTACATGATCCAAGAACAAGATATCGTGTAGGTCTTGATAAAATCTTTTAACGTTTCGTTTAATTTTTAAAATTAATAGCAGCAGAGAGGGTGCCTACCAATGTTTGTCGTCTGGTGGAAAAAACAAAAATAAATAAACACGTAGAGTACTTTATTTTTCAGCTACTATTTCGAACTAAGGTTTTATTGATGGGGTTGGTTTCAACAAAAATAAAAACATCTCAAGGAAGCGTTTATTTGTAAAAAAATCTGGACCTTTCTGCGGATTAGATTTCCGTGGTGGTTTTATTTTTTTGTCGGAATTCTTTGGTCTGTTCACCCTCTCTGCTGCTTTATTTATTATTCATGAGGTGACGGATGCTACCGTATTGGTTGCTATGATTTCACCTTCGGTGAATTATCACAGCGATTAACCTATGTAAGTGAAGGTAACAGATCATTACGATCTATATAATCTTGGGACAAATACAAATTCTTCCCTCAGGAACCGATATATAAGCATATTATCGTTAAGTCGTTACTAAACAGTCACTCTTCACCTTCGTTAGAAGCGAACTCGCATTGTACCTTCACCTTACGATCATCACCACCTTCAGCATCTGAAAGTTATTACATCACCTTCCCTTTATTCACCGCCCCGACTTAAGCAACTCTTTTCTTGTACTTCCATAACGTGAATTCTATATGATATAATTCATTACAAATATATTCTTAAATCCATTCAGAGAGAGGTGGAGGAGAAGGTGCACTTATCTTTGAAGCTCCAATGCATCTTCCCCCCACGGGAAACAATCACCTTTGTCTCCCTTGATGATCTGGTTCACATAAGTCCCGTATTCAACCTTAAATAGTTATGCATATGTTCTTGTATTGACACTCAGTAATTGCATGTTCACCTGTTATTGTACATAAGGTAATTTACAAATGAATACTTTCGATATTTATTATATACGATCTTGTATTATTCTTTCTGATCAAAAGTTAGACGTGAGGACCCAAACATATATTCGTTTGGATACGGCATTACAGAATGTTCTGATGTACCAGTAATCTTGAATACCTTTAAATGAGTTCACTATAATTCCAAAACAATGTGTTAATCCAAAGTCAATGAGCAATTACCAGTTCCAATGAATAATTTAAATAAATTCTGAAAGTGAAATGAATGAATTAACAAATGTGTAACATATATACAAAGTTATCGGCTTTTTTTTTTACAATTAACTTATGAAGTCCAGTAAGTGAAAATTTCCAAGCGGAGCCAGCATTGTTTTGTGAGGTCACATCTGAAGAAAGGCCAAGCTGTATGCTCTATAATCCTTGTTACACCCATCAATCATACACTTAAATAAAGGAGAATACTAGTTCCTTGAACGATACCTAAGATATACAAGGTATATTTTAAATAGGTAGTAGAAGCAGTAATGAAACTGGAGGAAATTCTTTTCCTTCGACATTCTAACCCTACGTAAAATACGAAATTGTAGAGCGCCACCTACGTACCTTTCCCAAAGACACGTCGAGGAAAAGTACATATGCTGACATGGGCGGATACATCTTAGCTAGCCAAGGTTGCGATATGATAACCCTATCTAAATCTTGGCGGATCGAACAAGTATATTGGTGCTTTGTCCTAGCGACATCTATTAGATTTCATGAATTGCGTTCATTAGTAAGTAATGCCGAATTGCCAATAGCGTGGTGCATTGTAACGTGGCCGAAAATGGTGGATGCAATTGACCTGAAAAGGATACTTTGTAAGCTTAGCATAGAAAGTATGACTATGTACCAGAGGGAGGCCATTACAGGTGTATTTGAGTGAAAGGTATTTGTGCAAACATGGATCAGCACTAGAAAGCTGTTTTTTTTATCAGTCCATAGAAGTAGTGTAATCCCCTTGTCTCGATCATGTAGGAACAGTGTTCAAATTTGATTTTGATTGAATGTGGTGGCTTGCCACCGCATCCAATGATATTCACAGACCGAAAGCACATAACTATCTGCACGATACGCCAAGGTGTAGATAGGGTTTTCACATCGGAGACATGGCTAGCGAAGATAGACCGGATATTGAACCCGTGACCCATAATCTAACAACTAACTAATGCGCTTCAAGAAGTTAACATATGTTTGGAGCTAGGCCAACCAAAGATGCATAAAAACAAGAACATTGACACATCTAATATGAACACATGGCTATATGAACACATCTTGTACCTATCATGCCATTTCAGATGGTAAAAAAAAAAAGTAGGTACCTTCGACCAAATTATCGTGGCAATCACCGGCTTGAGTACGCCCTATTTTCGCACTCTACTTTTCAAACGACTGAAGTGAAGATAAATATACAAATGAAGTAAATATTGTTGTTGACATCATGTGCGAAACTTGTTATTAATGCCTTGATAAAGACAACTACAGACTGGTTAGAATTGGTGACATATATAGGTAAAACATATACACGTTTTTAACGTATATTTAATAATTTGAGTCGTAACACTAAGTTTTCTGCAGTGTGGCAGTTTATAGTGATGTCTAGCACTGGGGCATCATGCCACATACTTCCGATATCATGTCCCACCTAGCTACATTATCCTGACACCAGCCATACCAGTCATAACACTAAGTTCTTAATGCTGAGCGCCAAACAAGGCAGCTGCTGCTACAATGTTGGTCAGTTATTGGTATGACTCGGTTGGGATTCCTAACCCGCTTCCTTCCCTCATCTGGGGCGGACGTTCTGCCTGCGTAGTATGGATATGCTCTGTTTGGGGCATGGGTGGATTTTATTTAGGACCGGATGAGATAACGGGTTACGTGGAAAGAATGACAAGTCAGAAATGTTTCGGGAAATCTTGGGCCATATGAAATAGGTGTCATAAAATAATATTTTCCACAATAGTTTTAATGAGAATTATTCTGACTTCGATATGAGTGTTAAAATTATGGCGGTTAGGGAAAGTTAATCCTGACTAGCTCAGCTAACCGAGGGGTTGTGTTTTTCCAGAGGAAATATCATGGTTAAGTATCATAGACTAAAGTTTTAAGCAGTTCTCGTTTTTTCTCCTTCCGAAACAAGAACTTCTTGACGGGGGAAGGGGGGGGGGAGAGGGGCATCTGGAAATTTGAGAGACCCGGAACCAGAGAAGAGACAATGGGTTATATGATAATAAGCGAGGGAAGGCTCGAGAAGTACAAGGTATGGTCTCAATCAAATATAATATGCACTGAAGTAAGCTTGTAATAATTTGAAGAATTTATTCATTTTAAATTCATTCTTCAATTTTCCTTAAGTTCAGAATTTAATTGTTTGCCTTTATTTGTATTGAATGTAATATGACTCAGGCGTTCTAGGATGTCATATAATATTTCAATTATATGAATATGTTCCGATTCAATGGTGTGTACGTGATGGAAATAATGTATTGCAGAAATTGCACGCATTACTCTGACACGAATTGTGGGAATTAATGTATCTGTCTTAAAATTATATGTATCAGGTATGCTACGAATTTAGGTTTCCTTGTACATGTCAGTTAATCGCTAGTTAGCAAGCTATGTAGTTAAGACAAGACGTGTGAAGTCCATTAATTCCCTTGTGTAACTAAATTGTGATTTCTCTCCACCGAGAAAATCGATGTTTGTCGAACGACTTTGTTCGGCTGGTAATTTATAGCCCATAGTAGAGTGTAAACGTTATCAAAAAGGCGTCTAGTTATGTCAAAGTTCCGGTTAGGAATGCGAATAGCCGCTATGAAAGACATAACTTTACGTTAATTGGTTGTTTGAGTATCAGGTCATGTTACGAAATGATCATAACTAAGTTCTGTTGAGTTAAGACAAAAAGATATGTGAGGTAAAAAGAGGGAGTGTTGTTCGATCCCAGGAGAAGAAAAACTGGACAAATATTTAGGTCGCTCTATATATTTGTTGGAACCAAAAATAGCTCCATACCTGTACCTCGTAGTGAAAAAGACTGTATACATCCAAGTTACGTCTGATGACCCAGAGAGAGAGAGAGAGAGACAGACAGACAGACAGACAGACAGAGAGAGGACACAAACAGTGATTTGAAAATGAGTGGAAGCAATCAGATTATGTTGACTTGACGGCAATTTGAGTTCGATCACTCACTCGATTAGATGACGAAATTTGTTTTATAAGTATAACAAAACAGCTAATTGCATTTCGCATACACTGAGTAATTCTATTTCTATTTCATATTTTATGTTATTAGTTACTCGATCCGGGCAATAACACCGTGGTCGATTATTCCTAGAGAAGGATAACCAAATCACGATAGCAGGTGGGGGATATCATATAGCACATCTCATCCAATAAGCCCTAACTAACTAACTAACTAACTAACTAATTAACTAACTATATATATATATTAATCTATCCATCATTGATCTTAACGTATTTCATTGCATATAAGTGCACCAAGCGACACCGTTTGATATGGCACTTGTTGCAATATCAGCTTTATACGTCGCTGAGAGTAAACAAAAATGCCGATATGCAATTGGGAAATCAGTTACAGATTAAGTGGTATCTGCCATCAATGGCTTATCTCCAAGTGAATAGATCTCTACGCTTTCTTGTTTCCACCAGATTGTATCTGGAGATTCTGGGCTGGAGGAAGATTTTTATGCTCCTAATTAACGTTGATCGTTAAAATGGAGGCAGTCAAATGCATGTAGCCATATATTTTTTATATTAAGCACAAGGTTGAGTAAGCGGTGATTTCCTTATCCCCTTTTGACTAAATTGGTACATTTTCTTCAATCGACATTGACTTTAAATAAAACATTCATCAATTTCATTTTTGTCCTTATATGGGGACATATTTAGGTAAATTTGTGTTTAAAAGATGTAGTCGCAAGTTGGCAAAGAGAAAAGAAGGCAAAAGAGAATATTAGCAACAAACATCTTTAGTTTACCTTGTATTCCTTATGCATATGATCAACGTTCTCTATAAATGTTTTTGTCGTTTGTATTACACGAACAATGCCATCACTTTTCTTTTCATCTAGAACACCATATATTGTTGGCAAGATTCTGCAGATGTCTTGAACAGACTTTTTACACGTCACCTAATTGTTTTATGCTATTCTTAATTAACTGATACGACTGATGAAAAAGCTGCCAACGCGTTAATGGTATTTATCTGGGAGTAAAAAGTATGTAATGGCTGACCTTTCCGAACTCCTAATGTTGGAAGAGTTCATTAACCGACATAAGAAGAAAACATTGCATGCTTCTACAGTGAGTCAATGGATATGGGAAGCGATTCCAATCGATATAACATAAGTCGAATTCTGGTGATGATGAAAATGGCACATTTACATTTATGTCCAAGACGATTTCTATTATCATCCATTCAGTGTGTTAGATTTTATACTTATCACACATAGCACATGTGGTTCAGGAGTGAGACCTACTGCAGAGTGTTTGCGGTGCTTGTTTTCCTTGTATCGCGGACTGCTGAAGGACTTGAAGCACAGATTATCGAAAGTTCTAAAATGTTGACACAAAAAGCACATCCGCACCCCTTCCTTTTCCATCATTTAGCTATAAAAAAAGGGATTTCGAAAAATATAAAGGATCTAAAATTAAAAGCATTTCATGATGATATATGTTAGGTAAAACATTAATTCACAGTATTGAAGGATCTTATGTTAATCGTATCTTATCAATCAGTGTTTCTGGTATTATATAAATAACAATACCTATTTGCATTGATCTCTCTCTGTGTGTGTGTGTGTGTGTGTGTGTGTGTGTGTGTGTGTGTGTGTGTGTGTATATATTTAACGTAGCTTTAACAATTTTTCAGTCATATCGTTACGATGTCTGCAGTGTGGCTGTTTACAGTTATGTCTAACAATGGGGCATCATGCCGAAGACATGTAGGTTCATGTCCCACCCAGGCACATTATCCGGACACCAGGCAGACAGTCCTAACACTAACCTCTTAATGCGAGGCAGCTGAATATACCTTTTTTAAATAAGCCTTTGGTATGACTCGACAGTGGTTCTAACCCGCGACCTCCCGCATCTGAAGCTGACTCTCTAACCACTAGGCCTCCAGATCGGTCGCATACGTGATTCAAGATGGCCGCTATCGTTTAACCGGCTTGATGCAACTGTTCCGTTTTTTGTGCCGTTTTCATGATATTTGTGCTTGTTGCCTGTCTTCTTCTACGTTATTGTGTTCATTATGTACTGGCTGTTAAGTTCGTATGTGTTTCCTCATCTCCTTGTTTTGGAAACGAGAACAATTAGACTTTTTCTCAGCTGTCTTGCTCCAATGCTACAACTTCCATTTGAACAAACTGCCATCACGTGATACTCGCCAGTCAACCCGTTTATGCTATGATGGACCCTCATTAACTGCGTTAAATGGCTCCTTGGCTCTCCACATTTCATTGTGCTCTAGACAAAACGAACTTCGACTACATTCATCATTACCTAAATGTAAACAGAAGCGAAAAAATAAATGATTTTTCAAACTGGCCGGCGTAAAACAGGAAGAAGAATTCCAGTTATCTCCCTTATGCCCTTTCCGGCTCGACAATTTAAAAATTCGACCGTTAATTTAGAAAACTTAATTCAAATCCCTAATAATTCGTCAACCTTCGTGTCAACTATCCAAGAGATACCTCTGTGTATTGCATTATTCAATGCCCAATCAGTAGGACCACCGGAAAAGTGCACAGAAATAGTTAACTTTATCAACGACCAGAATATTGACGTCTTTTTCCTGACAGAAACATGGTTAAAAACATCAGGCGATGAGCCCAAGTTTGCGGATCTAACACCCACTCGTTACTCCATCAAGTCGTTCCCCCGTAATTCTCGCGGAGGTGCAATTGATGTCATCACAAAGAATTCCATGATCAAACGTCTTAACCACACCACAACATTCAGTTTCGACCACACATCGTTTGAACTAGTCCAAACCACACTCACACAGGAGCAAAGGTCAGTCCATTTTTTCTGCCTATACTGCCCTCCTCCTAGTAGAAAAAAACAAGCTGACTGAATCTCTCTATTTGGAGCATTTTCCGAATCTCCTGGAGTATGGAAATTCGATTGGTGGCAACCTGATTATTCTTGGAGGTGTCAAGTTTCACTTTGACTGTCCCGGAAACCCAAACACATAAAAACTCCTAGATTCCATTAATGTTTTCAACCTCCAACAGTCAGTTAACCAACCCACCCATAAACATGGTCACATTTTAGACTGGATTCTTAATAGACCTGATGATAACATTCTACAGTCCTCCCTGGTATCCCATGAACTTGTATCAGATCATATCTGCATTATATGCCATCTTGACGTATCAGTCCCTAACCCTGCACCTTTATCTGCTACTAAGAGAAACCTCTGTATGATAAATAGAACCAAACTAATGCATGACATCCAAGAAAACCTAACAACTTGCTTACCTCCTACAGCAGAACAACTCGATAACTGCCTGCTTTCATTGTTCGACAAACATGCCCCAGCTACCAAGTGTAGAGTATCGATTCAAAAGTATTCTCCATGGTATAGCAGTGTTAGGGACCAGCTTCGCACTGCTAAAAGAGACCGCCGTAAAGCTGAGAGGCTTTGGCTTTCCACCAGACTCACTATTCATAAGCAAATCTATGAAGCCGCTAAGACGAATGTCACAAATCTAGTCCATGCAGCAAAATCAGCCCAATACACTACTAAGATCATGGAAAGTTTCAGCTGCAAAAAGCTCTTCGAGATTACTAGCAAGCTAATGTCAAGGAACAAATCTACACCACTTCCAACTACCTTCTCTCCAATCGACCTTCCGGATATGTTTGCAAACTTCTTCCGTGACAAAGTACAAACCATTAGAGATAAGCTTGACACCACAATTTGAGCTGACTCATCGTCACCATACAGTTGGGATATAGAATTTGAGCGGCAACCATTAGCAGCATTTGAACCTGTCTCTATGGATTTCGTACGTACAATCCTGATGAAGAGTGCACCAAAGTCATGTGAACTTGATCCAATTCCAACATCACTGCTGCTTGAGTGCTTAGATACAGTGTTGCATTCACTAACTGATGTTATTAATACCCCTCTCTCATCTGGGAAATTCCCATTATGTTTCAAAACTGCCATTGTAAAGCCTCTGCTGAAGAAACCAACATTAGACCATACCGATTTAAACAACTATCGCCCAGTTTCTAATCTCCCATTCATATAAAAAATCTTAGAAAAGGTTGTTCTATCCCAGCTTGCATCTCATCTAAATTCAAACAGTCTTTTTTGCAGTGTACAATCTGCATATCGTCTTTGCCACAGTACTGAAACTACTCTTCTAAAAGTAGTTAATGACGTTCTCTCTGCTTTGGATAGCGGAAAGATTACAGTCCTCCCCCTCCTTGATTTGTCTGCAGCATTTGACACAATAGACCATGATATATTACTTCACCGTCTCCAGCATGTATTTGGCATTCATGATACAGCCTTACTGTGGTTCAAGTCCTACTTGGTCAACAGGACACAAATTGTATCTGCAAATGGAATACACTCCAACCCAGTTGATCTATGTTGTGGTGTTGCACATGGGTCTGTTCTTGGACGTGTTCCCGTGATTCTATACACTCAGCCGCTCTCAAGTGTCATAGATGATCATCCAGTGTCTCATCAATTGTACGCTAATGACACCCAAATTTACAAATCTAGCGACCCAAATGAAGTTGATGCTACCATCCAAGGTGTAGAGAGGTGCATTTCTGATGTGAAATCATGGATGACATGTAACAAGCTGCAGATGAATGATGATAAAACTGATGCCATTCTGATCACAACACAAAGACTTTCTCATTCACATCATTTACCTCAAACAATAAATATCAGCAACACCAACATTAAATTCACAGAATCAATCAGTACGAAACCTAGGTGTTACTCTGGACAGTACTCTCACATTGCACCAACATGTCATGAACATATGCAAGGCTGCATATCTTAAGCTGGGACGCATCAGCTCCATTCGCAAATATCTTTCAGTTGATGCCACTAAAACACTTGTGTTCATTAGTACTTTCAAGACTGGACTATTGTAACTCAGTTCTGTCTGGTTCGTCTCAATATCTACTCCAAAAGCTTCAAAAAGTTTAAAACATAGCTGCACGGAGCATACTTAGAGTACCACGATCAGAGCACACCTCCCCGCTGCTCTGTACCCTACACTGGCTATCCATTCGATCCAGAATCAAACACAAAATTTGTTCTCTGAGCTACGTTTCACTGACGGACTCTAGTCCAACATGCCTATCCGACCTCACGCATGTGTACACACCAGCAAGATACTTACGCTCCTCTTCTGTCAATCGTATACTCATTATTCCCACTATGAAAACGAAGTAATATGGACAGCGTTCTTTTGCATACCAGGGCCCAGCAACGTGAAATGAATTGCCCACTGAACTTAGACACAAAGACACAGTGATCCCATTCAAGAGTGCTCTCAAAACTCGATTATTACGACTGCAAGAACAAATTTGAAGACCGAATAATGTTTCCTACCTTAAATATTCTCAGCATGGTTTTTTTTTAATATTTTCTAATTTCATGGTGTTTGTGTTTGTAATCATATCATTATATATGTTTTTTATCTTATTGGTCTTGTCTAATGTTGTAAAGTGCTTAGAGCTTCTAAAGATTAGGCGCTATACAAAGTCCTCATTATTATTATTGATCTATAAAATATAATCTAATGAGGACTAAGCACTGCAGCTTCTATTTTTAACTTTTGTCTAGCTACATATTTTTAATACAAATTGTTGTTCATCTCGGCAATTGATTCAATATATAAATATGAACTAAATATATACAAGTGCACTGAAATATTAATAACGTGACGAGTCTTTCCAATTTCTAAATAGGAATGCTTCATTTACACTAATGAATATTCCATGATTGAGAGTAATTGTTGATGTTATTCTGAACTCCTATTTTTGTGCTTTATGAAGAAAGACATCGCGTCATACTTAGAAGAATGACATCGTCTTCATACTTAGAAGAACAACATCGTTTTCATACTTACACGAATTACACCGTCTTCATACTTAGAAGAATGACATCGTTTTCATACTTAGAAGAATGACATCGTTTTCATACTTAAAAGAATGACATCGTTTTCATACTTAGAAGAACGACATCGTCTTCATACTTAGAAGAATGTCATCGTTTTCATACTTAGACGAATTTCATCGTCTTTATATTTAGAAGAACGACATCGTCTTCATACTTAGAAGAATGACATCGTGTCATATTTAGAAGAATGACATCGTGTCATATTTAGAAGAATTGCATCGTCTTCATACTTAGAAGAATGACATAGTTTTCATACTTAGAGGAATGACATCGTTTTCATACTTAGACGAATTACATCGTCTTCATACTTAGAAGAACGACATCGTCTTCATACTTAGAAGAACGACATCGTCTTCATACTTAGAAGAATAACGTCGTGTCACACTTAGAAGAATGACATCGTGTCCTACTTAGAATAATGACATCGTCTTCATAAATAGAAGAATGACATCGTCTTCATATTTAGAAGAACGACATCGTCTTCATACTTAGAAGAATGACATTGTCTTCATACTTAGAAAAACCACGAAGACTCGGCAAGTTGGGAGTTTTACAACACTTTTCTCTTTCACCACTTCCACCCCACCCCCTCTTTATTTATAACATGAGAATGCGTACATCCTTTTGTTCCGTACCCAGAAGCTGGATGAAATTTATTTTTAAAAAATCAGATCACAGACCATACCTCATCTATCCCATAATTTAAAGTCTGCTCACACGGTGTAGGGAGAGGTACGCAACATCACTGGTTCACGCACGCCCGGATAGGCAATGCAACATAGTCACCGTCTTAAAGTTTGGATATCATTATTTTGTTTATTTCTGCGCGAATTTCTACTGCGAATATTCAAACAGAGGAAATTCTGTCTATATTTATCACAGCGAAATAATTTTAGAATAGTCTAAATACAAATTGTTCCGGTAACAATAGATATTTGAACTGTTGCTTTGTGGAATATTTTACTAACCCTTCCTCTTCATCCAATTATACTTTTAAAAAATGTCTTTACTTCTTTTTTTCCGTCTAAATCACAGCCTCTCCTATGATTAGATCAGGCGTATCGCTTGCAAATCTAGTTTCAATTTAAACCACTCAGCTCTCTCAAGCACTACCTCCTATCACATTAATCAACTCCACCCTGCATCATTTGCTGTTAAAGCCCCAGTTCCACTTTTTGTAGTTGAAGATATTATCGTCCTGATTGACCGTGTCTTCTGAACCGAGCTCACGTCATCACGAATTCGGATGATATATAGCATGTACAAGCACAGAAAGATATCTTGGCACATCTGAGGACTAAATTTAGAAATCTTGAAATTAGGTTTTCCCGCTCATCATGCTACACTTTAAACAACCCTTTCTATGAAGTAAAGTTAAATAATAAATCCTTGCGCATATGATACGATGTGCTGATCACTTGTTTAATGTAGAATAACGCAACCATAAATTATTCGCGTGAACCAGTCTGCATCCACACATCCACCCCGTAATAAGCTGGATATTAATAAGAAAGGGACAAGGAGATGCAACAGAAATTCGAAGATAGCGTTCATCGTAAACCAAGACGGAATTAAATGAAAGTGCTTCTGTACGCGAAACCACGCCAGTGATATTTTAAGACAGATATGCTTTTACGACATCAACGACAATAGACATTAATTGAAATCGGATCATGACGGCTGTATGTAGGCCCATATTATCTTCTAAATTGTGTCCTATATTTTGATTGTCGTCAATAACCTGCGCACGACGGCCCAGATCATCGCGGCAGACGACGAGTGTGCCGTACACATCCAGCAAATGTAGTAATTTATTTCAGAAAAGGTTTATACCATATTGTGTGATTTACATTACAACTGTGTGTTCCATAAGATCTAGCTTATATTAAATCGTAGGTTATGTTTACACATTTGTGTTATAATAAATAAATATTTTTACAAAAGTAATAAGGAACCAATGTTTAAAATGTTGTGTTTCAAAATGGCGAAAACAACAAGAACATTGTAAACAACAACAATAACAATAGCAATGCCTGCAATGATCATTATTTGTAATCAGCCCTCAGATAAATTTCTTAAAGCGATATTTTGATAGTATGCGTGTGTATGTGTGTGACCTGTGGTCAAAAGAAAGACCATATCTACTTAAACTGGATTTTAAATAAATTCCCAATAATTAAAAGGCTCAATCTTTTGTAGCAATTTAATTTTATTAAATCTATTTATTGTTTGAAAAAGTAAGTTTAATTTTAAAACGTTTATTCATATATTATGGAAAAAAATCTTTTACTGAAAAAAATATATGATTCATATTCGATAAATAATTGTTTAAGACGATATTTTGATAGGTGGAATGTATAACTTGCATGGAATGTATAACTTGAAAAATCGATTCCTATGAATCCCGTTGTTGATGTTCTAAGTACAACTACTTATAAAGGTTTGTAATTTATATACATCTTCGTATTTTTAGAATGTTTACAATTAAATTAACTATTCGAAAAGTTGAGTATTCAGATGTATAAATTAGTGGAACCTGATTCAATTTCTCTCTGAAACAAAATCATTAATGCTTAAATTGCACATTAGGTTAATATGGCACACGTAAAAAAGCTTTGAGTGTTCATGGCAAATTAGTCCGATTAATCTATCGAACCGTGTTTATGACACATTAATTTATTTATCCTCTTCTTTGCAAAGGTCTAGTTTCAAAGGAATTGCACGTTTCTTAATAAACAATTTTTTGCAAATGGCTAGTTACAAATGACTTACAGGTTTCTTAATAAACACTTCTCTGCAAATGACTAGTTTCATTGGGCTTGCACGTTCTTAATAATCACTTCTTTGCAAATTACTAGATTCAAAGGATTTGCACATTTCTTAATAATCACTTCTTTGCAAATGTCTAGTTTCAGAGGACTTTCACATTTCTTAATAATCACTTCTTTGCAAATGTCTAGTTTCAAAGGACTTTCACGTTTCTTAATAATCACTTCTTTGCAAATGACTAGTTTCAAAGGACTTCCACGTTTCTTAATAATCACTTATTTGCAAATGACTAGTTTTAAAGGACTTGCATGTTTCTTAATAATCACTTCTTTGCAAATGACTAGTTTCAAAGGACTCCCTCGTTTCTTAATAATCACTTTGCAAATGACTAGTTTCAAAGGACTTGCACGTTTCATAATAATCACTTCTTTGCAAATGACTAGTTTCAAAAGATTTGCACTTTTCTTAATAATCACTTCTTTGCAAATAGCTAGTTGCAGACGAGTTATGCCTTTGTTAAACTACCCAGTCAGCGAAAGCCTTGTTTCATAACAATTTAAAGCATTTTCATTTTCAAACGACTTGCACGTTTGTTAAATTAACGCTTCTTTGCAAATGGCTACTTACAAACGACTTGTTTCATAACAATTTAAAACATTTTCTTTTGCAAAGTTTGATTTTGTTGAGAATTGGTCCATGTTAAAATCTAAATAAAAATACAAATTTCAGTTTTATTCCTTTACAATGATTGCAAACTTTACAGTGCTTGGCATTCTTTAAATTAGATTCCTGAACGCAATATGTAGATGAAAGAAAAAGATACTGTACATTTTTTCCTAGCCTATATAGATTTGGCAAGCCTGACAAAACTGTTGAACAGGCTTCATTATTGGATTATTGTTATTCTCATGGCGAAATAGTCTGCTTGATGGATGATTGTTTTTCCCTGGGCAAGATAGTGCACTCGTAGCTAAAACAAACAAACAAACATAAAACAGAGCAAAAGAAGACTTACAAGAATGTTATTCAATCGAGGTGACTACTATAAGATAGACACGCAGTTTCAACCTTCATTCGTTATAATTAGAACAGTCGGAAACATTTAGACACATGTTACTGTAGTATCCTGTTGCACCAAAACTATACTGCCTTATAAATAACGACTGATGTTTACATTACAGCCCGTTCTTTTTAATGTAAACCTCGTCAAGATAGATCAAGCACATTTTGTCTTGTTACCTAATTGATTAGCTTTTGTTAAGTTTTTACGTAACGAAAATACGCTGTATCTGAAATAGAATAAAAATGTGATGAAGGAATGGCCGGCATGTTGCACTGATATTTCAGGGTATACAATGTATGCGAAACCAGTATTATACATATTAGGACTACGGATAAGATATTTTATGATAAACTGACAAATAACCTTTCTTTATGAATATATCCTTTCAGCTATGTTGTCTTAAAATAATTCGTTGTGGTAGGTCCTCGTTAACTATAACTTGATTAAATCAGAATTTAGGAGAAAGATATAATTTTATATATCTTATTATATGTTAAAATAGAATAAAAATGCTGGTTAAGTGTCAACTTTTCGATGGCTTCGCCCAGTTCCTAAATATATATGTCTGTGCTCTTTATCTGTCCGGCAAGTACATAGATACATTAATTTCAATAAACTATTGACGTCAAAAAAGAGAAATAGCGTAGCGCTATTTAGTTAAAACTTTTTGTTGATAGTGTAGGTAAGCCTACTTTACACTGCAAGTGCCGTCCTGTCACTTCAGCGATAGCGCTAATTTTATAACACTGAAATCTGATCAACATGGCGCCAACTTTCCATCTCTTCTATTGTCTTTTCCGTCTTAATTAGATCTAAATATTCATTTGGCTCTAATCGCGTCCGCCCGAAGTTACTGCATTAGACGACAAGCACGTGTCAAACAAAAAGTGTTCTAAAACTCGATGAAGCATAGTTTATCAACCAGTCGGGAAATTGTGATGAAAACTATTGTTAACGTCAAGACAATTATCTCGGCTGAGTTTCATTTGGAGGAAGAGGAAACTGGTTCAACTAGAGAACAGCTATTAGCATGGATGGTTAATGATTCAAATTCGCCTGTGAAAGCATAGAGAACTTAAATGGACCGATTGAACATGTGGCTTACAATGTCTGCAATACTCACACTCCATATCGTTGATATTAATGGCATGAGAAAAAAAGAAATTGTGTCTTAATATGGCAGATCGCAGCACATACCGTTAATTCAGCAGGTAATGCGACGGATAAACTATCTTCTGTTCGGCATGAAATAATGTGCTATCGGACTTGAAGTCGCTTTATCCCATCTATTTAGTGAAAGATATAATGTTAAGGATTAGAAGGTATTACAACATTAATTGTGTCATGCGTGTATTATTATCTCCGAATTGTTTTCTCTAACAAATATATTTACATTTTTTTTAATCTGTTATTTCCTGGAAATTTGACAATGATGAAAAACGTTACTTTCATTAAATAGAAAGTAGCAGTAAAGTCTATAAAGAAAATAAAACGTGTAATGCGTTCAGCTTGTATACTTTGGGGTGGCAAGAGGATAGATGTGATTCTTTTCGTTCAGAAAATGTCGTTTGTATTTTTAAAATCCAGCTATTTTTTTCTTTCTAATTAAGCTGTTTCAAAACAAACAAACAAAAAAAAAAAACATGTGGGATTTGCTATGTCCAAGGATAGTGCCTAACATATGTAAGATAATTTTGGAGCATCTGAGCTATAATTAATGCACTCAATTTCATCAAAAATATGTAAGAGTAACGCAAATACATAAAGAACCTAACTAGTATAATAATACCTTGAACAGCAAAATGGGGAAAATCCACTGTTTTGATTATTAAGCACCAAAAATGTATTCATAGCAAACTATTTCATAAAGAAATAAAAAGTCGGTTTTTTGGTGTATGTTTGAAAATACTGTGCTGAATCATAGTTTTATTTGCCAGTATTACATATGGAAAACACCACCAGATTTAAACTTGAATTCTCGATTACTATTGCAATCTACTATACACATCGATATGAGATATTCTTGCATTTGAATTTGTTTACAACCGCATTGCATACTTATTATTGTCTTTGTTGATTGGAACATCGCTCCGCCATTTCCTTAAAAAATAAATTCTGATATAATTGGTCGCAAATGAGAACTATATTCTGGACTACTTTAATTTACATGGAACAACATGCCAGCGGAAGGAGGCAAAGTCACAACTGGAAATGCCTGGGAATTGGTCTTGTAACATCAGTGTTGAACTCCACCAGAGGTGAGCCATCAACACATCAAATTGATGGAAATTTCTACAATCACTTGAGATTTTTGTCACGACTTGATGAAAATGGCTGAGCGATGTTCCGATCGCGCCATCGTGCGATTAGGACACATGCGTGTGTTTTGATTTTTGCAATTCTCTCTCTCTCTCTCTCTCTCTCTCTCTCTCTCTATCTATCTATCTATCTATCTATCTATATATATATATATATATATATATATAGAGAGAGAGAGAGAGAGAGAGAGAGAGACTTATAAAAATGGTACTAACAGCTGCTTCGCCAGGCTCTCAGCATTAAGAGGTTAGTGTTAGGACTGGTCGGTCTGGTGTCAGGACAACGTAACTAGGTGGTACGTCATGCTGCATGTCTGCGGCATGATGTCCCAGTGCTTGACATCACTGTCAACTGCCACTCATTCTTGAAGTAATATTAATTTTCACCTGTAGTTCCATTAAATACTAACGATACAAACAAATAAATCCTTTTTTTTTTCAATTTATTCGTTCTATTAGGACATAATTTTTTAGTACAAGTAACAAGATTGAAATTTTCTCTAAATTTTATTAAAAGTAAGTTGATAAATTATATTGAAAGTAAATTTCTATTAAAATATATTGAGATTGAATCCATTTATTTCGGTATTACAATTATATACTACTTAATACAGATTGCGCCCTTATGATCAAGTACGAACCGTCTATACAAACATTTCCCTTGTATCCTAAAGTCGGCACTCAAAAAAAAAACTACATGTAAAGTACCGCATTGCGGAAACCTAGAAAAATCATAAGCTATTACTAATCGCGCTGACGTTGTAGAATTGTCTGTCTAATGACGTACATAGATCTAGATGATAATCTGTAAGAGACTACGAAGTCTCTCTTTGAGATTCTGGCCATGGCAAAGAGCTAGAAGCGCGCCATATTTGGCGTTGTCTTAAGAAACTGGTATATAAAGCCCCAGCCACGGGCTGACACTAGTTTCGCTAGCCAGAAAACTCAAGTGGCTTTTGTCTTTACAGGTAAGATTATGATCTAAGTACAACTTTTCATAGTATAAGTCTTTTTAGTGTTATAAGAATTTTACTGTTAAGATGTTAACCTAACATCAGTATGTTTAAACATTAGATTATTTTAATATTCCTTTACTATTATTTAACATAATGTATTAGAAAGTTTAATTGTTTGAAGAACTTATAATTGCTTATAATTATATTATTGATTATAGTAAAAGCAACGTTCGCTACCAACTTCATACTAAGTAATAGTTAATTTAGAAATAAAATACTCTTTAAATAATAGAGTTTACTATGTTGACTTTTTAGAATAAATGCAGTAAAATATATTTCAATTACGATATTAGTCTGAAATATTGAATTTTAGATTCTTTTACTGTCGTGAATTTATTCGATATTTAATTATCTGTGTTACATTCTAAACGGCAGTTATTATACAAGTATGGTGTTGGTAAGTGAAAGAATATCGTAGTTTTATATGTATTTCTTATATCCGAAAATTGAGCTTGTTGTAGTTTGGTATTGAAATGTAAGTTTATTTCAATAAAGTTTTGCTAGCCAGAAAACTCAAGTGGCTTTTGTCTTTACAGCTCGACCCCGTGTACTCTCTCATGCCAAGCTTCCCCAACATGTAGCTGTATTTACAACATCAACAAGTGACACCTCTTTCAAGAGGATTGAACTTCCTTTCTTTTCTCTCTCTCTCTCTCTCTCTCTCTCTCTCGATTTTTGGAAACAGATTGACTTAGAGTTTACGAAACAAATCTTCACATAAAAGCTGGTGAAGAAATCCTTTCGTAAAAGTTCTGTTCTGAATAAAACCATTATTGAGACATAAACAGCAATAAATACAAGACAAAATAAAGTTGTACAATATTTGGTATGTCATCGTCCTAGATGAAAAGACGGTTTATTTGTCTCACAGAAATGGATCTGTGATATAAATAACTCAATAGCATGTATATGAGACAATAGCATGTATATGAGACAAAATAATTTCATACAATATTTGTTATATAATCGTCTTAAATGAAACAGTTTATTTATCTCGAAGCAAAGTTGTTGCGCTGCAACAGCCACAATATGAGACAAAATAGCTATTGACAAATATTTGACACATCATCGTCCTGAATGAAAAGACGGTTTGTTTAGCTCCAAGCAACGAATTAACCAATAGAAAAACAAAGTAGTTGTGTTGTAAATAACTCATAAGAACATCTATGACAAAATAATTTCACAAAATATTTGGAGATAACATCCTCGATGTAAAGACGGTTTATATATCTCCAAGGAAATTAGTTGCGTTGTAAATAATAGCACATCTATGGGATTAAATAATTTTATACAAGTATTTGGTGTCATCGTCCTGCATGAAAAGATATTTATCTCGAAGCAAATTTGTTTCAATGTAAATACCTCAACAGCCAAAATATGAGTCGAAATAATTTTTTTACAAATAATTTGTTCTTCATCGTCCTGAATGAAAGGACAGTTTATTTAGCTCCAAACAACGTATTTGCACTATTAAGAACCCAATAGAAAATCAAGGCTGCAAAACATTTTCTTCGGAAGCTACGTCTGATATTGTACGTTAGATCAATAGAGGATATTTACCCCCCCCCCCCCGAAAAAAAATATAAAAAAATAAACGACTGTTTTTCTTTTTGTTTGTTTGTTTGCTTCTGTTTTTCTTAACGTAGAGTCTACTCTGTCACCCTCCTTACTTAGACATAAAGTGGAGTAGAATCCCCAAATCTGTCACCCTTCTTAGACAAAGTTGAGTAGAATCCCCAGATCTGTCACCCTCATTAGACATGAAGTGGAGTAGAATTCCCAAACCTGTCACCTTCCTTAGACATAAAGTGGAGTAGAATCCCCAAATCTGTCACCCTCCTTAGACATAAAGTGGAGTAGAATCCCCAAATATTTCTTGAAAGAAGACCTCTTCTTGTGCAGCCAAAGATCCAATGCACATCTTCTGACACGAACTTCTGCTTGATTACTTGTCCTAGAAAGAAAACTAAATATAAAAGGAATACCAACAAAAACGCCAGTCACTCAGCCATCTGAGACGACTTATCTTGACACGACTTGTATTTCTGTCTCCTACTAAAGAATGAATATTGCCGTTTCATTCACAGGTATCAAAAGACCTGTACATACAGGACTTGCAGTGCCAAAATTCAGGTACCAAAAGACCTGTACATATAGGGCTCGAAGTGCCAAAGCCCAGGTATCAAAAGACCTGTACATACAGGACTTGCAGTGCCAAAATCCAGGTATCAAAAGACCAATGCATACAGGACTTGCAGTGCCAAATTCCACGTATCAAAAGACCAATGCATACAGGACTTGCAGTGCCAAATTCCAGGTATTAAAAGACCTATACATACAGGACATGCAGTGCCAAAATCCAGGTATTAAAAGACCTATACATACAGGACATGCAGTGCCAAAATCCAGGTATCAAAAGACCTGGACCTCTCCGGTGGCCTAGTGGTTAGAGCGTCCGCCTCGAATGCGGGAGGTCAGATGTTCGATCCCCGGCCGAGTCATACCAAAGACTTACAAAAATGGTACTAGGAGCTGCCTCGCTTGTCGTTCAGCATCAAAACGTTAGTATTAGGACTGGTTGGCCTGGTGTCAGGACAATGTGACTGGGTGGGACATGATCCTACATGTCTGCGGCATGATGCCCCAGTGCTAGACATCACCATAAACTGTCACACTGCAGACATCGTAGCGATATAACTGAAAAATTGTTAAAGCTACGTTAAAAATCAAAATCACACACACACACACACACACACACACACTCACTCACTCAAAAGACACATACATACAGGAATTGCAATGCCCAAAAACATTTCCAGCAATGGATATGTTACCTAAACGCACCAATTGCCTTTAAAGAAGTCTTACCAGTCTGTATAGTGTATGATGACACATATCATATAGTACCTTAGTCCAACGATTTAACACGATCGTAATGCAAGTAATTGTTATCATTACTATTTTATCATTACTATATGTGCGTGTCCGTGTGAGAGAAACCAAAACAGATTGACCTGTTCAATGGAAGTTTGTACAACTTTACAAGAAAGAACTTATCAACCTTAGGGATTTACTCAGCGCAAACTTCAGGAATGTTGTCACAAGTACCATGATTTGGCTTCACACACTGTCTGACTGATCTGCGTCAATGTTACCAATATTTACTTAACGCGAACGGTTTGCACTTTGGTCCATTGCTAAACGTTGCGCTCAGGTTTAGTTTTTTATCATAACGAAAGAAAGCATTAATGAATATACACGTTACGTAGAAACAAATAAGGACTATGAACTGATAAAATTTAGCTCCTACCTTCTCGAAGATTTTGATCCTAATTTACATAGAAACTTGAATCATGAAAGTCAACTATTTAAAATTCTATAATATATTTCTTCAATATAACGTGCACTACTAACTTAAAAGACAAAGTATTTTAATGCTCCAAATATTGCCGAGTCTAGAGAGAAGACAGATAGAGGAATGAGAGAATAATTTCAGTATCGAGTCCGTACTCGATGAATGATGCTTCAAACGAAAATGTGTCTAAAAATGAAAGATTTGAAAATTGCTATTTTTGACAAACGGTAACACACAACATTCTCTGAAATATTTGTATAACGTAAATGTGAATTTGTATATTTTCTGAGACTTTAAACTGGGGCTTGGGTGGGGTTGTGGGCAAAATTAATTACTAAGAGAAAAAATAATTTGTTTGATGAAATGATTTTGTACATATTAAGAGGATGCAGATGTCTTCAATTATTCCTTACGGATTTTCTGTCTTGCGGATTCTTGACAAGCTGGCGAAACGATCTATAATCTTCTGCACTAATCGCTTTTTCACTTACTCTTCCAACTGTTTCGCAACCTAGAGTAAAACTGTGTGCCATGGTAAGAAAATATTCCGTCCTTTGACTTTTTTAATTTCGTTCAGACCTGCATCGTTTCCATTGAAATTTCATTCCTCTGTTGCAGCACATCTACGTTGGTATTTCGAACGTTCATAAACAAGGTGGTATAAGTAGTTAATAGGGATACTATAGCGTCAATGGGACTTAGCATTAAAAACACCCCCTGGGAACATATAGCGTCAAGGGAAATTTAACATGGAGAAAAATCGTGGGAACATATAGCGTCAAGGGAAATTAACATGGAGAAAAATCGTGGGACTAACCCCAAATAGACTATCCACACAAACGTACGCAAACGCATAAAAACCCCAAATATACTATCCACACAACGTCGCTAACGCATACAAACCCCAAATATACTATCCACACTCGGGAGAAGAAGAAAAAAACAACCAAACATACGATCTACACAACGTACGCGAACACACACACACACACCACACACACACACACACACACACACACACACACACCACACACACACGCACACCACAGAGGGAAGAAGAAAACCATTATACACTATCCACACGGAGTGAAGAAATAACCCTTTATATATACTATCAACAGAGAGTGAAGAAAATAACCCATTATATTCCATCAACACAGAGTGAAGAAGAAAAAGTTTTTTGAAAGCACCTAAGCCCTCACCTGCAATGACCAACTCTGCCAAACACCTACACACCACCCCCACTCCCAACATTACAAAACCCATTTAACCCGTTATTTTATGGCATCAGTGTGTGATTTAGGAAACATCAAGACACAAAATGATGGATGAATAGACTGACTATTGTTTACGGACTTGCATGCCTAAAGAGCGTGCGTGAAGGAAAACATCCTTCCATTTCAATTCTAACTAAAACATGATCCAGAGGGATAGAGAGAGGTGAAAGAGCACAATTTCATAAAGTGTGAGTAAAAACAAAACACGCCATCCTTATTATACAATGTCAAGACCAAGAGACACTTACGTTTTCTTTCTGGTCTATTCTCTTTTAGAAGGTAGTATGAAATTTCACATCAGGGCCAACGCATCGGCTCACATTGTCAATTTTTCCATTTCCGTGTCTTTACTGGCACAAGTTCTTCATCATCTTCAATTTCTTCTTCTTCTTCTGAATCCCTCTTCTCTGTTTCGTCTTGTTTCTGTTTTCTCTCTTTTCTCGTAGGGCACTCTGAATTCCAGTGTCCTTTCTCCTGACAACGATATTAGGTATCTTGACTTTTGTCTCTCTTTCTTAGACGAAGCAGGTATTCTGGAGACAAATACCCATTTACCTTTGCAGATATAGCAAACTTCATTCGCACACACTTTCGTATGACTCTCATCAAATCAACGACCAAAAGAGTAAGTTTTGTTGCCACTTTCGCCTGTGAGTTATGCTTTCGTATGACTTTTAGCAAATATTTGACCAGCAGGTCGATCTGTGCTGACTCTTCCATCTTCTTGATCGTTTGAGATCGTCTCACACAAAACCTGAAGTGTTAGCTCAGATCCGTGTCAGCGATTTCGAAGACGACATAACTGAGCTTTCATCAATGCTCTCCAATGATGCCACAAAACCACGAGTCCTGATTCACGCCAAAAGAAATTTCGTTCCATCCATAAAAAATAGTATCACATCTGAGAAACGCAAAAACGAACTTCCAGAAAACTGAGAACGACGGCTTACACCTACAACGTGAAATGTATGAGTTCAAGTAGTGCGTAAAACTTAGTCAAATTAAATTTTTATAGTCAAGACGAAACGATCTCTTTTCGAAGAATAAAGCAGACACCAAGCGACAATGGCGATCCGTGTCACACAACACTTTTCAAAATGTATATGATCAGAGGTTTGTTCTAGCGATCTGCACGGTTAAATTAAATGTTGATGTATTTTGCAATAAGACGGACACAATTTCCATGGGATCGCCCATGGAACCATTGTTCGTGCATTAGTTTAATTTTTTAAAATTTTTTTTATATAATCGCCTATAGGATAGACCCAGTAAAGCATGGCCATTCTCGTCACTGTGTGAATAGCTACTCAAGTCAATTCGAAGTGAACGCGGTAAGAAAATAAGTATAGCCAATGAAATGGCTTACAACGGGTGATGCATTGTTTTGTTCTAGGACTGTGTGGCATAATAATCCCTATGTTCTTGCGTTGTTACCATTACAGTGCAGACATACTGAAATGTGAACTTACAAGCCCTCTTTGTGTGTGTTGTACCATTTCTTCTTACCACATCAAAATACTGAGCGTCACAGTATTGGTTCGCGTTTTCAAGCTGACCATTTTTTTAATATCTCACTTAAACATTTTAACATAAACACTCACACTCACATCGGTAGAGTCAGAACAGACGTGTTACAGTATTGAGGGGCATGTTATCTTTTTTTTTTTTTCCAAACTAATAAATTTGGGGTTTGTATGAAGTAAAGAACCGAAAGTACAGTGAAACTCAAGGATGATGGCCCAATCTGTCTGTCTATTGATGCGTGTATTTACTTAAGAAGAAATATGACCTCTAAAACACAAAGAGATACGGCAAGCATGATTAGAATGAACATAACGATGTTTTCCTTCACGCCCGTGTAATTTAGAGTTTCAATCCTCTTTGAAGACAAACTTGGTCTCCTTTTGTAGGGCTTGAAATAATAAAAAACTTGAAAAAATCTTAAGCACTTTGCTATAGATAATTTCATCAACAGACTAAACAACATAAATACCGTTACAACACTAGAAAGCCTTAAATCTTCTATCAAAAAGAAATGCATCAAAAAATTAAAGATTAACGATAACTAACCAATGAAACCGAATTTAACAAAGGCAGTGACATGTGAAGAAATGTCTCTCACTTTGGAAAGGTAGGCGAATGTACTGTCATGCACCATCAACTTGAAAAAAAATTATAAACAGAGAGAAACCTGAATTCAAAATTCAGTTGTTTTTTTTCTTCAAAATTGTTTCGTTCTTTTTTTCTTTTTTTGGAACAAATCTAAGCACTAATATAGAGTGGAAAAGGGAAAATGCACATACAAGCTTTGATATTTCTGAAAAAATGAGGGGATATTCCTAACGTTCATAACCACCTATGGACTTGGACTTGTCTGTGACTTATCCACAAAACAAGATGTACATATTTCTGGTCAAGCTGCAAGTGTGTGCGTGTTTTTGAAAATGGTAAAAATTGGATATACAATTTTCTCGTGACACTTATAAAGTGAAGAGTCTGTGCAAGTGTCAAAAGCCAAAGTCATATAAGTTTTGTATTTTGTACGGCTTGTAAAGATTTCCACTTTAGAAAATGTGAAGTATCACAAGTTATTATCATAAACAGAAGTGGAACATAGGGGCTTGCAAGAAAGAAAATAACCCAGACACTTGATGTCATCAAGAGTGCTAGAGACGGTACCCGAACTTGCTTGCTTGCTTACTTGAATTAAAGTGATTTTCGCTCTAATGGAGCATATATCACTGGTTTAATAACGCACCGCGTGATTTTTAATTACTCCTGGGGAAGGAAAGAGAGCCTCATCTCCCAGGCTTTTATGTACTCACAGACTACTTTTAAATTTAGCCACTCAGGCGTAGGACTAACTAGTCCTTAACAACCTGACTGAAAGGCTTTAAACATGAGTGGGAATAGTCTCACCACACACTCATTTTTCTGTCCGAGCGTGGTAAAGGAGGAAAAAGGTGCTCAAAAAGACAGCCATGGGTGTTAAGTACTCAACAAAACGCTAGCCCGTACTTATTTCAAATCAAGTCGTGTCACCAAAAAAGACGACGTGTACGACATCAAAGGCATTGTCAAACGCAGAAACCGTAAAGTGGGCAAACGACGTGTCAAAGAAGTCAAAGTACGTTAGAAAGGATATCCACCCAGTTTTCATTCTTGCATGGAATATTGTATTGAGCAGTTACATCGGTTACCTGCTTCCTAATCCCTCCCTGAAATTCTCCTCGAACGGGAACAACGGGAACCTTGTGTCCAGTGTCAGTGCCAGTCAGAACTCCAACAACAACCCCATTTTGGGCGGAGACACTCCTCTAACTTCCAGTAGCGCCTCGGAGAGCCACAAAACTCTGGAATTATGAGCAATAACAACCAATTTTACTTAACCTTACCCAGTGACAGTTCCATGGAGGTGTTTCCCAAGAACACGTTGTGCTGTTACACGGTCAAATTACCTCAGACCATCCAGTTAGATCACGAAGCCCATTGGGAAGTGGCTTTAGTGGAAATCATTCACCCAACACAAATCAAAAACATCACCGAAAAGCAAAACACTTTCGAGGTGGAAATCCTGAATGCCCAATAGGAGGAAGAAATCAACAAAATCGGGTTTTTAGGGGACACAAGACCAGCCAGCAATCCAGCCTTCATTATCTACACCTTGAAAATTCCTTCAGGTTATTATTTTAGTGGTGAACATTTGGTGGACACTATTGCGGACAGGTTCAACTTAGCCTTTGGCAAAGCACTGAACAGAGCCAAAAAAAGTGTGAAGATTGAGTACCATAAAGTGGCTCATCGTCTCGTGATCAAATTTCAAGATACGGACACATTGTCCCTCAGGTTCAATGGTAGTTTGTTTGAAATTTTGGGTGGACATGCAGAAATGGTCGCAAACAATATGAGCCCCAAGATCAAAAGTAATATGGATTTTTACAGAGCTTTTGGAAACCCGGTAGAACTGAACCAAGGACTTAATTTGATCTTTGTGTATTCCGATGTGGTGGAGTACAACGTGGTGGGACACACCTCTGTTCCGTTACTGCGTGTCATTCCTTTCAAAGTGGATAGTACCACAAACAATGACCAGGAAGGTGCAAACACCTATCACGTACACCGTGAATTTGTACATCCTCACTATTTGCCCGTCAGTAAGTCGTATTTAGACACTGTCAACATTACTATAAAAGGAGATCTGGGACAAAATATTCCATTCTCCAAAGGTAAAGTTACAGTGAAACTCCATTTTCGAAAACGGTTCTCTAACGAATTGTAAGTTAAGACAGCGAGGAGGGACATTTTCACCCTATAAAATCCGGCCAGATGCGTGTGGAATTTCAGTTTGCAGAAAATCTACGCGCAGATAATACGGTGAACGTCATCCTGTATGCTGAATTGGACAATACGATATAAACCAACAGTTTGAGAGAAGTCATTCTAGACTATTAGAAGTCATGGAAGACTTTTATCAATGTTTGTATAGTAGGGATTCTTTGGACATGGAATGTGAAGATCCTGAGGAAGGAGAACCCCAAGACAAAGATGAAGAAGTCATCATGATGAAGTCTAGATGGCCAGAACAAGAATCACATTTAGTTTCCTGTTATGCTATAGTCTTGACAGAAAAAATTAAGGAATTGATCAAGAAAGATTGCTATGGATGTCATAACGATCATCCCAGTCAAATTCAACACGATAAATGCCTGATGCTGAGTCAAGAAGAAAAATTGGACGAATATCTGGACGAAGCTTGGAGTCTCATCTCGGAAGAAGACGTGTTACAACAGTGGTATAAAGGCTTGCGTGAACATTATTGTCCTCCATTAACAACTCAAGAGATCCATCGCATCGAAGCTCTCTTGGATCAGAGTTGGGAGACAAGGCGAAGAAACGGTTACTTGTCAGACATTTTCAAGCAAAAAGTCAGGATCGAATTGATCACTTATCATTACCTGTGAAGAAGAAAAAAACAAAAAATGGATACCTGAGAACTTTATTACCTTTTGAACCACAGTTTGTACACTGCTTCTTGGAATCCTGTCGTCTGTGCTAAATATGAACTCCCTCACTGCACACCTCAAAACCATCAAGCTTATGTGATCAACACGGACGACAGTCATCTCCCAGGAACCCACTGGGTAGCCGTCTACTTTCCTCAAGAAGGATGTGTGGAATATTTTGATTCCTATGGACTGCCCCCTTTGGAAGACGATATCATTGACTTTATGAGAAGAAATGCTCAGACCACACGATTCAATAATGTGAAATAACAAGGCACATATTCCTTGGTGTGTGGACAGTACTGTGTGTATTTTCTGCATCATTGCAGCCTGGGCTATTCATTAGAACATTTAGTGACTCATTTTGATCCTCGTCATTCTTCTAGAAACGATGTGAAAGTACATCGATGATTTTGTGACCAGTATGCTTATCTTTTGTCTCTAACTAGGAAACGTAGTGTCCATCAATGGCCTAATGACTTCCAACAGTGGAAATCACAATTTCATTCACAACGTTGTCAGCCCTGTTTAAAGTAGAGTGTGAATTGAAAAAAAATGTTTGGTATTTGAAAAAATGTTTGATGTTTTAGTGTTGGATTATTGTTAAAAAAAAATGTTAGAGTTGTTTGTTAGTATGAATAAAAAAATGTTGTGTTTTGAAGAAAAAAATGCCTTTGTGGTTTGTTTGGCTATAGGAATCTTGATTCATGCTCTTTGACTTCTCTCTATTCCTCCCATAACACTATTTGAACGTTCCGGCTCGAAAACCGTGTAGTAATGTTTTCCTTCACGTCCGCGCTTTGACCATAAAAACGGGGCAGTCTCCAGTCTGCCCATCCATTGTTAACTCATCTTCCTACGAAGATGTGCTCAAGATTAGCCAAGTTGAACGAAGCCTATGTGAATTTGCATAGGGTCATGACAAGTCTGATACCGAGACCTGAAGAGATAGACAATATCATAATGTTGAAAGTCACTGAAGACCTGAAAGAAGAGCTCTTCAAGGAGGAATTCAAGAAGGAGAAAGAAGAATGGATGGAGAAGTACAGACTTCATAAACAGCAGAGAGGGCAGCAACAGCAGCAGCATGAACCTGACAGAGGCTTTGTCAACAGTTGTATCGACACCAAAGAGTTCTTCTTCTCTTTTCCGAAGAAGCAGACCTTATCCTGTGAGAAAGCCTGTCGTCAGAGGAGGCCGCCATCTTATAACCTAAGCGATCGCCATAGCTTCAAGTTCAAAAAAAAAATTTCAGGGCTACCCCAACTCTTGAAAAGAAATAACATTCCATTGCCTATGATATGTTAGTCAGTTAGAAGAAAAAATACAGAAGTGAGTCTATCAGCACATGATTTCTTTATCTTGGTTAGAAAGTGCGACTCTAAATCCTTCGTTTCCGTCGCTTATCAAAATTTTAAAAATAGTAATGTTCTGTAAAAAAGTGAGTGAGTGTTTCTTTTAGGTTTGTGCGTTGTTTTTTTTGTTGGTGATAATATGGAAAATGTAAGTTCGGGTACAACGAAATTAAAAGAATTAGGCCCAGAACCCGGTGTGGAGGGAAGAAATATACGCAACAGTAGCGGGAGCAAGAAATGCAGACCTAGCCAGTTAGCACTCCACCCACCTCGAGAACACAAATAACATCTAGTCAACAGCCGACTATACCTAACAAACAACCTTCCCCGGAAAGAGTGGTGGCAAAACAAAGGGCCATTTATGTTAGACAAACGGTAAGGCAAACTCAAATGTAATTATCGGAGGCACTACGTTCTTTTCTGGTGCCCCGAGTGGCCGAGTGGTCTAAAGCGCTCTCCGTTACGGATCACTGTCATCTCACCTTTGTCTGCGTGGGTTCGAGTCTCGGATTCGGCTAATGTGGGTATGTGAGAAAGCTTGCCAGTAGCTTCTCGTGGGTCGGTGGTTCTTTCCGGGTTTTTCCCGGGTTCTTCCTCCACCATTAATACTGGCCGCCATGTATAGCCTATCGCGTGCTGAAAAATGGCGTTAAACCCTACAACAACAACAACGTTCTTTTCTCACTCCGATACTACAGGCAATCTCAGCTGAAAGAACAACCACAACAACAATAACAGCGACAGACACCATAGCAGCGGATTTGAAACTATCTACCTCAACTAAAGAATTAGTATCAGAACCAAAAGAGGAAATTGAGGCGGTTGAGGAGGAGGAGGGGGACGCTGACCCTCGTTGAGAAGTACACCGAAATGGGACTAGATCAAGCATTGTATGACGTCAACAAAGCAGGGTAGTTTATTAGAGCCATACAATACGTTGCCTACAAATCTCTAGACACCTTTAATCCAAGACCTTCTCAATGGGGATTAGGGTCAGAGTTCTTCCCCAATTCTACAGACAAACCTACACTGGATACCCCCTCAGGCAACTGGTAGAAGCCGCTGCTTACATTGCCGTCCATCATGGCTACGCATTTCCTGATATCAAGAATCATGAGACTAGGAGTGCGGGAAAGAACGTGAAAGCAAAAGAGAGACGTGTTACCTTCTAACAGAAAAAACAGCCTTTTTTAGGGCTCCAAAAGATTGCTTTTTATTAACTAGGGAACCATATTTGGCTTGGTATCCCTCCTTGACTAAACTATTCTCGAAACAAACTTGACCCATTGGAACACCGTAACAAACTTAACTTTTTAAACCTAACAGTGACCAAACTGGTATATGTCTCTTAGACATAATAATTTAAATAAGATCAGTATCGCTATTTTTATGTACACTAAGTACCAATATTAGATAGATATGTTAGGAAGTAGGAAATTTAACAGACTCGTTCGATTTGAACTAATTGGACAAGTGGTTAACACATTATTGGTACTTTTTACTGTCCATTAGCAAAAACGGGACTTGATTTGAAATAAGTACGGGCTAGCGTTTTGTTGAGTACTTAACACCCATGGCTGTCTTTTTGAGCACCTTTTTCCTCCTTTACCACGCTCGGACAGAAAAATGAGTGTGTGGTGAGACTATTCCCACTCATGTTTAAAGCCTTTCAGTCAGGTTGTTAAGGACTAGTTAGTCCTACGCCTGAGTGGCTAAATTTAAAAGTAGTCTGTGAGTACATAAAAGCCTGGGAGATGAGGCTCTCTTTCCTTCCCCAGGAGTAATTAAAAATCACGCGGTGCGTTATTAAACCAGTGATATATGCTCCATTAGAGCGAAAATCACTTTAATTCAAGTAAGCAAGCAAGCAAGTTCGGGTACCGTCTCTAGCTCTCTTGATGACACCAACTGTCTGGGTTATTTTCTTTCTTGCAAGCCCCTATGTTCCACTTCTGTTTGTGATAATAACTTGTGATACTTCACATTTTCCAAAGTGGAAATCTTTACAAGCCGTACAAAATACAAAACTTATATGACTTTGGCTTTTGACACTTGCACAGACTCTTCACTTTATAAGTGTCACGAGAAAATCGTATATCCAATTTTTACCATTTTCAAAAACACGCACACACTTGCAGCTTGACCAGAAAGATGTACATCTTGTTTTGTGGATAAGTCACAGACAAGTCCAAGTCCATAGGTGGTTATGAACGTTAGGAATATCCCCTCATTTTTTCAGAAATATCAAAGCTTGTATGTGCATTTTCCCTTTTCCACTCTATATTAGTGCTTAGATTTGTTCCAAAAAAAGACAAAAAGAACGAAACAATTTTGAAGAAAAAAACAACTGAATTTTGAATTCAGGTTTCTCTCTGTTTATAATTTTTTTTCAAGTTGATGGTGCATGACAGAGTACATTCGCCTACCTTTCCAAAGTGAGAGACATTTCTTCACATGTCACTGCCTTTGTTAAATTCGGTTTCATTGGTTAGTTATCGTTAATCTTTAATTTTTTGATGCATTTCTTTTTGATAGAAGATTTAAGGCTTTCTAGTGTTGTAACGGTATTTATGTTGTTTAGTCTGTTGATGAAATTATCTATAGCAAAGTGCTTAAGATTTTTTCAAGTTTTTTATTATTTCAAGCCCTACAAAAGGAGACCAAGTTTGTCTTCAAAGAGGATTGAAACTCTAAATTACATGGGCGTGAAGGAAAACATCGTTATGTTCATTCTAATCATGCTTGCCGTATCTCTTTGTGTTTTAGAGGTCATATTTCTTCTTAAGTAAATACACGCATCAATAGACAGACAGATTGGGTCATCATCATTGACTTTCACTGTACTTTCGGTTCTTTACTTCATACAAACCCCAAATTTATTAGTTTGGAAAAAAAAAAAAAAAGATAACATGCCCCTCAATACTGTAACACGTCTGTTCTGACTCTACCGATGTGAGTGTGAGTGTTTATGTTAAAATGTTTAAGTGAGATATAAAAAAAATGGTCAGCTTGAAAACGCGAACCAATACTGTGACGCTCAGTATTTTGATGTGGTAAGAAGAAATGGTACAACACACACAAAGAGGGCTTGTAAGTTCACATTTCAGTCTGTCTGCACTGTAATGGTAACAACGCAAGAACATAGGGATTATTATGCCACACAGTCCTAGAACAAAACAATGCATCACCCGTTGTAAGCCATTTCATTGGCTATACTTATTTTCTTACCGCGTTCACTTCGAATTGACTTGAGTAGCTATTCACACAGTGACGAGAATGGCCATGCTTTACTGGGTCTATCCTATAGGCGATTTATATAAAAAAATATTTTAAAAAATTAAACTAATGCACGAACAATGGTTCCATGGGCGATCCCATGGAAATTGTGTCCGTCTTATTGCAAAATACATCAACATTTAATTTAACCGTGCAGATCGCTAGAACAAACCTCTGATCATATACATTTTGAAAAGTGTTGTGTAACAAGGATCGCCATTGTCGCTTGATGTCTGCTTTCTTCTTCGAAAAGAGATCGTTTCGTCTTGTCTATAAAAATTTAATTTGACTAAGTTTTACGCACTACTTGAACTCATACATTTCACGTTGTAGATGTAAGCCGTCGTTCTCAGTTTTCTGGAAGTTCGTTTTTGCGTTTCTCAGATGTGATACTATTTTTTATGGATGGAACGAAATTTCTTTTGGCGTGAATCAGGACTCGTGGTTTTGTGGCATCATTGGAGAGCATTGATGAAAGCTCAGTTATGTCGTCTTCGAAATCGCTGACACGGATCTGAGCTAACACTTCAGGTTTTGTGTGAGACGATACGTTACATTATTGCCTTTTACTTCCTCAATGAAATCGTTTCATCTTATTGCAAAATTACATTTGACTAGGTTTCATACGCAGCAGGTCCCTGTATATAAGGAGAGTGTCTTAGCGTCAAAGTATTCATTCCACTCTCAAACGATCAAGAAGATGGAAGAGTCAGCACAGATCGACCTGCTGGTCAAATATTTGCTAAAAGTCATACGAAAGCATAATTCACATGCGAAAGTGGCAACAAAACTTACTCTTTTGGTCGTTGATTTGATGAGAGTCATACGAAAGTGTGTGCTAATGAAGTTTGCTATATCTGCAAAGGTAAATGGGTATTTGTCTCCAGAATACCTGCCTCGTTTAAGAAAGAGAGACAAAAGTCAAGATACCTAATATCGTTGTCAGGAGAAAGGACACTGGAATTCAGAGTGCCCTACGAGAAAAGAGAAAAAACAGAAACAAGACGAAACAGAGAAGAGGGATTCAGAAGAAGAAGAAGAAATTGAAGATGATGAAGAACTTGTGCCAGTAAAGACATGGAAATGGAAAAATTGACAATGTGAGCCGATGCGTTGGCCCTGATGTGAAATTTCATACTACCTTCTAAAAGAGAATAGACCAGAAAGAAAACGTAAGTGTCTCTTGGTCTTGACATTGTATAATAAGGATGGCGTGTTTTGTTTTTACTCACACTTTATGAAATTGTGCTCTTTCACCTCTCTCTATCCCTCTGGATCATGTTTTAGTTAGAATTGAAATGGAAGGATGTTTTCCTTCACGCACGCTCTTTAGGCATGCAAGTCCGTAAACAATAGTCAGTCTATTCATCCATCATTTTGTGTCTTGATGTTTCCTAAATCACACACTGATGCCATAAAATAACGGGTTAAATGGGTTTTGTAATGTTGGGAGTGGGGGGTGGTGTGTAGGTGTTTGGCAGAGTTGGTCATTGCAGGTGAGGGCTTAGGTGCTTTCAAAAAACTTTTTCTTCTTCACTCTGTGTTGATGGAATATAATGGGTTATTTTCTTCACTCTCTGTTGATAGTATATATAAAGGGTTATTTCTTCACTCCGTGTGGATAGTGTATAATGGTTTTCTTCTTCCCTCTGTAGTGTGCGTGTGTGTGTGTGTGTGTGTGTGTGTGTTCGCGTACGTTGTGTAGATCGTATATTTGGTTGTTTTTTTTCTTCTTCTCCCGAGTGTGGATAGTATATTTGGGGTTTGTATGCGTTAGCGACGTTGTGTGGATAGTATATTTGGGGGTTTTATGCTTTTGCGTACGTTTGTGTGGATAGTATATTTGGGGTTTGTATGCGTTCGCGTACGTTTGTATGGATAGTATATTTGGGGTTTGTATGCGTTCGCGTACGTTTGTGTGGATAGTTTATTTGGGGTTTGTATGCGTTCGCGTACGTTTGTGTGGATAGTTTATTTGGGGTTTGTATTATATCCCTTCTGTGCTGATAGTATATTTGGGGTTTGTTTTTTCCTCTTCCCTCTGTCTGTGTGTGTGTGTGTGTGTGTGTGTGTGTGTGTGTGTGTGTGTGTGTGCGTGTGTCTGCGCACGTATGTTGTGTGTGTGTGTGTGTGTGTTTGTATTGGTCTCTGTTTGTCCCTATAAAACTCACTTTATCCCTATCAGATACACTCTACCTACCTACCTACAGTAGCGCGTATTCAGGTCAGCCACTTGCAACACTGTTGCCATTTATCCCCTAGTGTTCAGTACAGTGACGTCACTGACGCTGGAAATTTTGAGACTATAAATATGGACTTGGGGATTTCCACATTTTGTAGCTATACATATATACTAGAGTTCATAAACAGGAACGTCACTCAAGCTGAGGCTATAAAAAGATAGTGGGATTTTCCAAAGGAATAACCCACAAGTTGGAGCTATAAATAGATAGTGGGATTTCATAGGAATTTCAGCTGATTATAGATACATAGGTATTTATCCACGATCGTCACACAAGTTGATATTGTAAGTAGTTACTAATTTTATCCATTTTAGTATAAACCATTGTAACTTAATTTTCGGGGATATGTTTATTTTCCTTTAAATTCTGGGACAATTTCGTCATTTTAGCGTTACTTTTAGTCACATCCATTTTGTCGTTGAGCATTTCTTTGATTATAGCTATTTATAGCATCATTAAAATTATGCAAATTTTTGAACACCCCAGCAAGATTTCAGGTCTTGGTAATGCTTTATATATAAATCTCACGCTTGTACTAGTGTATGTATGTTTCTGTCTCTGTTGTGTTTGACCCTCTACCATCATTGTCCCTAGACAATCCCACCATGTTCAATTCCCCTTGACGCTATACAGACCCACCATGTTCATTTTCCATATGTTAAATTCCCCTAGTCCCTAGGCAGACCCACACTCTATTCCCATGTTCAATTCCCCTTGTCCCTAGAGTGACCCAGCAATTTTTCCCATGTTCAATTTCCCTTGACGCTATACAGTCTCACCCTGTTTAAATTCCCTTGACGTTATACAGTCCCACCCTGTTTAAATTCCTTTGACGCTATACAGTCCCCTATTCCCATGTTCAATTCCCCTTGACGCTCAACAGTCCCACGATTTTTCTCCATGTTAATTTCCCTTGACGCTATATGTTCCCACGATTTTTCTCCATGTTAAATTTCCCTTGACGCTATATGTTCCCAGGGGGTGTTTTTAATGCTAAGTCCCATTGACGCTACAGTATCCCTATTAACTACTGGTATATCTGAGAAGTGACCAATGACTATTCCTGTAATTCTGTGGAGTGACCAATGAAATTTCTTATAATTATGTGGAGAGACCAATAAAATTTCCTGTAATAATGCATAAATGATCAGATAATCATAGCCTTTTTACTCTGCACTTGTTATTGTGTATATCGTTCACTCGTAATAAATTCGATCTAAAAAGATGAAACACTGGAGTATGTTATGGCTGATAGTCGCAAAAACACAACTTAAGGACGTAACCCATCGACTTTCAAATTGGCTTCGCCAAAGTGTAGAGACAAAAAGAATATATAATGTTTTAATCACGTTGCAAAGTCTTTTGACCAATCGCATGACTTGTAACATCCCAGGATGAGCAATGCATCAAAAGGGTGTTAATCTTGAACCAAGGATGTTGAGTTACTCCATCACTCCATATAATCAAAATTAGTTTCAAGATGGAATTATATAAATAAAATAAATCTCTCTCTCTCTCTCTCTCTCTCTCTCTCTCTCTCTCTCTCTCTCTCTGTGGATATGTATTTATATATTATACTTAATTTATTTATATTAATCCCGAAACATGCCTACAGTGATTAAAACTTACCTGCTTCAGCTGTTGTCTTAATTTATTTTCCTCATCCACCAATTGCTGATATTTCAGTGCCAATATGTCTCCTGTTTGTTCTGCAACGCATCTAGACTTTTTTTGCAAAGTGTTACTTGATTTCTTTTCTATAGGAAAGGCTTTCGGAATGGGATGCTCTGTTTCTCGCTAACCAAATCTTCTGTTTATATGATGTGGGGGAAAAACAATCATCTTGATCAAAAGTAATGTAAATAACTTGGGGAAATGGGCTTGTGAATAAGGATTGGTGAACCAGTCTACATGTTCCAATTGAAAAAATCAGGATTCATATGCCAGTCAAGTTCTGCTATTAGTTACCTATCTTTGAAGGTAAGCTTGCGCTGTAAGAAACAGGGACAAATTTCCTTTCGCCATGTTCAAGTTACCATCAGACATATTTGCTCCCAACATGGATATTATTTGTCTGAGAGTGACAACACCTGCATGAAACACTGATGGAAAGATGAAACTTGAAACTTGACTGATCGTCTTCCAATTACAAACGACATATAGATTACTTAATTTGCTGGAGTCCATGCAGCCCGAATTTCTTAACTAAGTGCAAGGTTCATCACGCCTTGTTTGATAATGTTTAACAAATAAGATGGACCAACTTCAGCCATAGCAATACATAGGTATGACGTACTATATAACTTTTCTCCCATTCAGTCAGTTTTCTAGGTTTCTATATAGTATCTCTGGCAATCTTAATTTCTATTATAAAAAAGTACATAAACATACATAAGAATACCGGCCTAAATTTCTTGTTTCTTGTTATTGCTTGATGCGATTTGGGATTGGGCGCAGTGTGGGGGTGGGGTTAGGGACGCACAATTGAAATCATGTAAGCAAGTAACTAAGTAAATAAGCAAGTAAGTGATTGGGTTAGTAAGTACACATATGAGCAAGTGAGCTACTAAATACGTGATTGATTAAGCGAATGAGTCAGTGATTAGACGTCTACGTGAACGTGGTGGTTGTGAGTCTTTGAGTCTCTCGGTCAGTCAATGAATTATAATGAACATTCTTTGGCATAAAATATTTCTTACCTCCCTTGCCACCTGGAGATCGGCTACAACTTGCCGATGAGTCTTCATGGTTGTTTTCATTTTCTTCCCTATCAGTTCCCATCTTTTCATCAGCACTGACGAGATTCTGCAGAAGTAAAAAAAGAATTCAGCATGATAGGATTCTAAGTGAGACCAGAATCCTTTTGATTAACTGTTACATTTAAATTTACTGGACAAGTGCTGGCAAATTTTGGTATGCGTACTGGTTTATAATGGAACTGTCACCCCTTGGAATCCTAATTCGATGAAATACTGCGCGGACTTCATGTTGGAGAAATGTATGTATGTAATATATAAGAAAATTAATGGTGGTCTCAACCCAGTTTCAGATGACCAAGTAGATGTCAACTGGAGACCTATGCAGAATCAAATTGGTGTATATGAATTTTTGGGATGGGGATGGTGGCAGTACATATACAATTTCCCCTCAAAGCAATGGAATATAACAAAAGGATTATCCAAGGTTAGGAAAGCTAATATTTATATAACAATTATTAAAATGGGACTTAATGTCTTGTGAGTCCACTTCTTGTACGAGTTCAAATTATTGTGTAGGTAATATTTATTTATTTATTTATTTATTTATTTATCTATTTATTTATTTATTTATTTATTACAATAAAAATTACAGGGAGTGGGGAAGCTTTCTAAAATTATTTTTGACAGCGATTTCAATATTTTTTTAACATATTATATCAAGTAATTTACATGGACTCCTCTTCCTTATTGGGCTGTCCTATTACAAAACAGGAACGTATGCAGATACAGACATGCAGATATGTTTGTGAAGTTCTATTCTTCTACATTTATAAATAAAGACAAATATCATCTTGATGCTTTGTTTTAATTTATATAGCACTAAAGTAAAACTTTTCAGAAAAACCACATACCTTGTTTATCTCGAATCCTGACAAGTACAAACCTTTTTTATCTCGAATCTTGACAAGTTTCTGCAGAACGTTAGATGCAGCAGACCGATTTTTACTATTTACCTCCATCGACAACCTTGCAGAGAGCTTTGTGAAATGTTTGACTTGATGAAACCTTAAATAAATAAATAAATAATATAAATTATTGTTCACCTTTTCTTTTCAAGTGTTGAGAAATTGGAATTTGTGATTAAGTCTGGTCTCATAGTGCCATGCTACCACGTTTCTTCGCATCAAATTTTTGTGTAAGATTTATTTTGTCCTGAAATGGGAAAAAATATTTGCTACATAGTTTCTAGTGCTTTAGATATATTAACAGTAAACAATTATTGATAAAATGTGTGTGCTTTGGTGTTACATTTAGAGACCGATAGATTGTAAACTATTCTTGATTAAGGCCAGCGTAAGATGGAAATTGGCAGACGTAATTAGGACAAAGAAGCAGGGTTGGAAATACCGAGGGATGTGGATTCATGTCTACCCTGTGTTATATTGTTACCCGTTTGACCCACCTAGCCCTTTATTCACTGATGGATACTCTTAAATCTCTTGGTAGCCAGCCCCTGTGGTCACTTGTATGCTCGTTGATGGAGCGACCCCAGCTATGACCTGTATGGCTTTTATCGCTACCCTAACATTATATCGAAAATAGTTAAACGGGGAAAATTGCAAAGCAGCTGTTGTCTGACAGTCCATTCTAGCCAGCGAAAACGATATTTTTTGTTGTCGTCTTGGCTTGCTGGCTCTGTTGCTCTTAGTTCCTACCAAAACCTTCAGTTGCATTTTTTCCTTGAATTTAGTGTTTTGACCGACTTGTAAAATCGTGCGTCTCTGATAGGTGTGTGATAACCCTTGGCCTGAATTTGCTTTTCTGTACTATTTTTATATATGCTAGAGAGCACTGGTCAAAGTCTGAACCATTCTTTTTGGTGAAAGTAACAAATATATTTATCCTAAAAACCTGTTTCAATTATTATAATGGTATTTTCAATTACTACTTCTCTCACGTTTGTTGTTGAGATTGCGAATATCACGTTCATTCGTTTGCTTGTTTAAAAGTTTAACTTGCGACTCAGTGAACTCGTCCACACCGTTAACTTTTTCGTCTTTACTTTCAAGTGGAGGAAACAGCTTGTTTAGCTCATTCACAAACTAATCTAATCAACCAAAAGCTAAAGCATGTACTACATGAGTGTACATTGAAAGTAATTCCTAATACACGACACTATTTTTAGACACGCATCGTGCAGTATGAAGCCGAGTAGTATGGAAAATTACTGCACAATTCTGACAATATAAAGTTAATGGAGGAAACAAATTAACATATACTAATATGTGTTACGTAAGTCATTTGCGTGAAAGGTTTTAGCCCGCATACTTCGATTGTAGACAAAACAAAGTCGTAGATGAAATTTCTTCTTTCATTTATTGAATATTTAAGAATGCAAATAATGTATTTTATGATGCTACTGATTGTATTATGTGAAATAAAGGTGCTTGTGTTTGTTTTGTGATTATGACATGTGTTCCTCATACATTGAATTTATATCAGGATAGAGTCGGAGGCTATTTTGCTTAAAATCTTATTATTATACTAGCTGGTGAATGCCACCTTGTAGTCATCCGCGCTTGGTAAAGGTAAGGTGTCAATAGTGGTCTCGAAATCAGATTTCCCATGGTGGTATTCTAAAAAAGCTGACAATAGCCATATCATATGGCAGAGGTAGTTGAAGAACGAATTTTTCCTTAATATTAGATGGAAATTATTTTATAAAATGATGTAGGAATGTTTATGAAGAAATTTTGTGATTTAAAACTCTATAGCCCTTACGTTTGAAAATCGCACAGTTGTACGGCAAAATGGGAATTTCCATAACGAAAAATTTGGCCCAATTTATTAATTAATTTTAAATATCAAAATATATCATTCTCACTTACAATTTATTCTATACCGTAATTTTCATAAGAAAATCAGCATTTAATATTTACTCTGTCCGGGCAAAAACACCGAGGGTGATCACCCTCTAGATAACGATAACCAAATAAAGCAGACACCTTGTAAGAAGGTACAATCAGCCAATCACCCCCACCAACACTTTCAGCCCCCACATAGTCATCTGTCACTTGAAATTTGACCATCGTTTAGTTTTTGCGCATGTTTATTGGCTATTATGCACACTTTGAGTAAATAGACACATAAACTTTTGCTTTGGTGCTCTTTCGAGGAAAGTCAGAGCCCTTTTGAAATTGTGGACACCCTCACCAACACTTGAACTTACCCGTCCCTGCGTGAAGTTATTTGCATTTGCAACGTGCACAGTGGGAAGAAAGTTGGCATTCCTCTATGTTATTTTCACGTATTGTGCCATAAATTTATTTAATTATTTAACTGAATAATGAATCAATAATATTGAAATGAATATCATTAAAACAGTCGTGTGTAATAGCGCCTCTATTACTGGCAAGAAAAAATCTCCCGCGCGTTATCGCGATTCTTTATATTATAATTAAACCAGCAAACATGAAATATGTATACTTACGCTAATGTTTCCATACAGCTTTTCCTTAGCTTTGGTATAAAACTGGTATCCACGTCTAATTCTATACTAACAATAAACTCAACATTTTTATAGCGACTGTGTTCACGTAATAAAAAGACGACTATATATGGCATAAATAGCAACGTTATCTATGGAAAATCGATGACATGCACAAACCTCTGACGATTTATGCGGGGGGGGGGGGGTGCTCTACAGATCTTGTAACTTTTGAGAGAGTGATGGGTGTGGGGTGAAGTTGTTTGCATTTGCAACATGCACAAAAGAGATCATGTTGGCATTCCTCTGTGTTATTTTCATGTACTGTGGCTGAAATTTCTTTGGATATTGTACTTGTGGATATTGTACCTAATCTAAGCACACAGCTAACCGAAATGACTGCTGCCATGCTACTAAGTCAGCCTGATTTAGTCTAAAGTACACTATCTTTAGCAGTTATTAAAATAGGGAAAACAAGTTTTGCCAGACCAGACAATACCAGCTTCTGAAGATGCAATGAATGAATTACCAAATATATAAAATTTAAAAAACAAGTTATCGGTTCTTTTTTAATAAATGTTGCCTCTAAAGTTCAGAAAATGAAAATTACCCTGTGAAGCTAGCAGTTTTTTTTTCTCCATAGATACACATATCAAGTAAGGCCAAGAACTATACTGTATAACCCATATTGCACCCATCAATCATAAACCAGATAAAAGGAACTAAAAGTTCTTTTGACAATACCTAAGATACAGAAGGTCTTTTTAAAATGGATGTTATAGCCAGCGAGGAAACCCGGGGAACTTTTTTTCCTGAATGATCTAACGCTACGCAAAAATGAAACTGTATGTAGAGCGACACCTTAAAACAAATATGAAAATGTGTGCAATTATTTTTGTTATTTTCATGTCATCAATTATGATGTTCTCAACTAAGCAGCACATTAACATTGGTGTCATGCATGAAGATAATAATGATGCGTATCGTGCTTCTGCTTTTCACAATATGGCTTTAGTAGTATTGACCTCAGATATCGGGAAATTAAAACTCTTAGAACACAGGGGGTAAAGTCAACTTAAATATGAATCGGTTGCATTAAATAAAAGAAATATATAGCGAAAATAGTTCTTTTCATTCCTGGGTAATGAAATCTTGAAACAAATGATAACAAAGCAAATTCGCTGTCTTCCATATTCTAGTGTTAGAAGAATAAACAAACATTTTTAACCCTCTGACCGTTGACTTCCATAAACATCATCTGTTCCATCACTTTTCAACTGTAAATTCATTAGCGTCATCTCGGAATTATTGTGGCAAGTTTCATATTCCTGTCTTTCAGCATAGGATTGGTTGCTCTATTGAGAAACTGCAATGTGCATATTTAAAATAGCTCTCCTTTCATTATAGGTAGCGGTTTATGGGTTGTTGCGGGGGGGGGGGGCTGGGATTGTGAGTCACTTTGCTACTAATTAATAATACTCTGTGGTGGGGGAAACATGAGAATTATAAAAAATGAGTGTTTTGATGCTTGGTACTTAAATGTTTCAGCTATGCAACCAAAATGAAATCTTACAATAATGATACATACATATATTATGAACTCCTGACAGAGTGGCAGATGTAAGGTGAAGTTGTTTGCATTTGCAATATGCACAATGAGAGAATATTGGTATACCTTTATATTACTTTCAAGTTTTGGGGATGACATTTCTTTGGAGATCGTACTTGTGGGTATTGTACCTAATCTAATCATACAGCTAACCAAAATGTTTGCAACATGTTCTCGAAAATTCGGTCTGAATTAGTTCAAAGTACACTTTTTTTTATTTAAAAAATAGGGAAATGAATTTTGCCAGACTAGATAATACAAAGCTTCGGAAAGTGCAATTAATTAATTACAAAACATATAAAATGTAAAACAAAAAAAGTTATTAGCTATTTATTTACAATTTACCTCAGAAGTCCAGGAAGTAAAATGATCGACCTGAGGTAGCAAGTTTTTTTTTTTTTTTTTTTTTTTTTTTTTTTTTTTTTTTTATAGATGCACATGCACATCTGAAGTAAAGCCAGGCTCTATACTCTATAACCCATGTTACACAAATCAATCATACACTAAAAAACGAAATTAAAAGTTCTTTAACAATACTTAAGATATGCATAGTCTTGTTTTAAACAGCCAGTATAACCAGTGAAGAAAACCTCGAAAATTCTTTCGGGTTAAAAATCTAACCCATGCAAAATACGAAACTGTAGACAGCCACCGAACTAGTTACAAGACCCAAGTCCAGATCAAATGAATTATCATTGGATATGGCACCATTCTACAGAACACTTTACATATTATATTTATCATCCATAATATCTTGTTAAAACAAATGTTTAAATAAATTAATAAATATAAATAAATAATTAAAAAACGAATTAATCAATTTATGAACTGATTAAATAATAATATTGATTTCAAATCCAAAAGCACATTTTTATAGTCTCTGGACATCAATATAAGTTTCAGTCTAGGAAAATTCTACTCGCTAGCGCTACATCATATCATACAATGATTATGTGACAACTTGCAAAAACGAAAAGAAAACACTCCGGACCCCGGACCCATATGCAAAAATTATTAAAAGCAGCAATCAACATTTTGGATGTTTATATTCATTGCTTCCATGGAAAACACGGATAGCTACATTTTCATAGTAAATGACCGATTTTCTGATCAAATATTCACATGGGAATGGGTAAGTAATAAAACCGAAAACCTTCAAGAAAAGGTATGGCAGAAGTGTATTATTTTCCAACAAAATATACAGTAAAAGTTGAATGTACATCATGGTAAAATGTACAGTAAAAGCTTACTATACGTCATGGCAAATTATACAGTAAAAGCTGACTGTACATAGTGGCAAAATATACAGTACAAGCTGACTGTACATCATGGAAAAATATACAGTACAAACTGATTGTACATCATGGTAAAATATACAGTAAAAGCTGACTACATCATGGCAAAATTCAGGACTAGTCATGGCACTCGATTCTATACGAAAGAAGGCGTTGTTGAAGAGAGCAATGATATGTCATCTTATTTCGTCAAACATCAATAACGATATGCAAATTTGAATTTCTTGCTCTTGGCAATATATTCTATTAGTTCAGTTTTCAGTTCATGTATTGCACCGGATTGACTTATGTACAGTCTATACAGGTTATATGTATCGGCAGATGGCAACAAAGCTCATAGCTAAACAACACTAAATTTACACGGAAACAATTCGTATCACGATTCCTCGATATTCTACTGTCTTCTGCCTGTTATCATCCATGTTACCGCCTTCATCGTTTCTGAATTCCTCGTCGCCATCGTATAAAACACTGTCGTTTTGGCTTTCGTGATCACCGTCGCCTTCCTCGTCGTCATCGTCAACATGATCATCGTCGTCGTCATCATCATCTAGCCTTGATTTGGTTATTATGACATTCCGTAGAGATCACGTTTAATAAAAAGAGAAGGATGAATAAAACAAGGTCCATGTTGTCCAGGTGATACATGCTGGTGATCCGATTAATGATAATTGGGAATTAAAGCCCTTTATCGTATAATTGTATGAAAAATTGTACAGCTGCACATGAAGCAAATTCCCTTTCGTCAGAGAGAGAGAGAGAGAGAGAGAGGTGTAAGAGTTAATGCGTAGAAATGGCGCGCAACACGTGATGTGTTTGTATATATCAAACTTATATGTGACATTAGTTCTGGGAGACAGACAATTGAACATAGGGATTGACTCAAATACAAGCATTTGAAACAGACGGAACGCAGACAGACGGACGCATACCAAATACTGGAGAGATGGGCACAGATTGTCTCATATGAAGCTAATAAAGTGGACGGAAATCAACTGACAGGAAGAACATCAAATCAGTTTTTTTCATCGGTTATAGGTCGTAACACGTTTTTAAAGAGAGTTTAAGGACCTCACAAGTAGTAACAGTTGTTCCTTAACTACTAATATTAGTAAATATTTAAATGTCGAGAACCGTGATTTCAAATAAACTGCATGGGCGTCAGCAATCTTGTATACTAATCGTCAACAATCTTGCGTGCTAATCGTTTCACTTCAAAGGCAACTTTTCTGCTGACGACATCGATACAATATCATTTTCGACAGATCTCATATTGATCGAAAAGTTTATCAGAAGTGTTGTGTTTGGTTCAGCAGATAGCCCAACTGTACAACGTCTCTTTGAGTTTTCCGTTTCTCAGTACTGCATGGCGTTGAAAAATTCATAAGGAAGGTTATCGGAAATGTGGAGTTAGCTTTTTAGTTCTACAGCGAAGGCCATGACCCGTAGTCACGAAACTATCTGGGCACCCAAGTTTAACACCTGTTTAAGCTTTAAAAAATCTGGTCGTCTGTAACTTAACTTGACGTGAGGCTACAATCATTAAACTTTCCAGAAGTTTGTTTGTATTTCTATTCGTGCGTGCAAAATTTTGCTGATATATTAAAGACGTTAAGTATGTTTTAATTTGGAATCTAGAGTACGATCGCAATGTTTATGCAACTAAAGAAAAAAGAGTTTGGTGGCGCCACTGAAATTCCACCACTAATCATAGTATACGAAGTGAGAAAGAAAAAAAGATTAGACAGGTAACTAAAAACAGATGCAAGTCACAAGCCAAAAGAAAATTTGTAAACAAAAATATAATCCTTATTTACAACGATACGTGCTTAAGGCAGCTGTTACTTATTATAGACGAGGGCTATAAAATGTATTACTATCTTTTTTCTTTTGCAAATTAAATATTCACAACTCCCATAATTAATTTCGAGTCAGAACATCTGTCTAGTTCGCTTTATGATCACTTCAGATTGGTGTATTATATTTTAGTTCATGTAGTTTTTCAGTTTTCAAATGCAATATTTTATTTAATTGATGATGCAATCAGTTGATTCAGTTACTTCATTATGGATAGCCTAAATTTATATAAGGTCGATTATAAACAATGGCTTCCACGTAGGAGATGAAGAACGTATATATCATGTCTCACAAATATTGTAACTAAAGACCCTAGATAGGCCCCAATGAGCTCATTTTCAAAGATAGCTGAGTCGGGATATACGTTGTTCCTTCCGTAAATAAGCACCGTCTTCGACCGATATTACAAAGACTGACTTCACCAAAAACAAGGAGGTTGTCCGTTGTCTAAAATGTAAACATATCCGCAAAATACAATACGACGGCAGCGCATTTCCGCCTCTAAATAACGAAATAATTATGATTTATACGTATGTACATTTGTTGTCGAAATAACAAAAGAAAATACGTAATATTCTAAACATCATTTCATGCCCTTACTAATATTTTTTATGTCGTTCAAGAAACATGTAGATTTTAGGGTATTGTTTTACATAAAGTTTTTCTTAAGTTCAACAAACGTGAATAGGGATACATAAGGTAACTTAAAATTCAACTTTGTGACATAAAATTTGATACTTAGTAAATTTCAAAGACATTAACGGGAAATAATTTCAAAGTAAAACCGTCCTTTCCTTGTTCCATATAATCTTTCACTTTGCTAACCCCGATTACGGTTTTTCTGTTCTTCCTTTTTTTTTTTGAGTAATTTCTTTCTAGCGTCACTAAAGCCATGAAATGTTATCTGTCTTTTCTTACCATTTCCTTTTATCGTATTTGGGGACGAATTTTACATTAAATGTAAATGTAATTAAACAGCTTATGAGGAAAAATGTTTGTGTAAATATTATCACTGAAGGAAATCCTAAGTACGAAATAAAATTTGTAAATAGCTTTCCAAATCTTTTTTGTTTTGTTTTAGTTTTCAAAGATATATTAAGTACACAGCCGATAAAAGTGGGCAAAATATAAGTGGTTTCGTTACGAACTATATGGCATGTGAAGTTAGTGCACTTGGACTCAGGGTACTAATTCAGTTCACATAGTAAACCTATGCAAACACCATGATATTAAAAATTCGATAGATTTACATTTCTGAGCGCTCATGATCAAGCCTATATATATATACCAAGTAGTAGACATACATAAGTAATAGAAATACAAAAGTAGTAGACATATATAAGTCAAAGACATTCATAAGTGATAGACATACATAAGTAATAGACATACCTAACCAACTTCCAAAAGTAGTAGACATACATAAGTCAAAGACATACATAAGTAATAGACATACCTAACTAGTAGACACATATAAGTAATAGACATACTTAAGTAATAGATACGCATAATTAATAGAGATAAGTAATAGACACACATAAGTAATAGGCATACATAAGTAATAGACACACATAAGTGATAGACACACATAAGTAATAGGCACACATACATAATAGACACACATTAGTAATAGACACATAATTAATAGTCATGCATAAGTAATAGACACACATAAGTAATAGACACACATAAGTAATAGGCATAGATAAGTAATAGACACATAAGTAATAGACACACATAAGTAATAGGCATACATAAGTAATAGACACACATAATAGAAACATATAAGCAATAGGCGTACATAAATAATATACACACATAAGTAACAGACACACATAAGCAGGAAATCCAGTTATTATATAGGTAAGATGTACACGAAACACACACTTATTAACATCTTCAGAATATGTATACGAAACGCGCACTTATTAACTTGTTAGCACTTTGGAAGGAAATAGGGCTCAACTTAATAGATTATGTTTTCTCAGCTGCATATGTGACTTCTGTCCGAACATTACAAACAGTTTCTCGAATCATAAAGGCATTCATACTTAGGCGTGTCTGAAAAGTTTCAAAATTTAAGTGCAATGTCCTGTTTAATTTCGCACGCTGACTAGTATCGTTGGAATAAATGGCATTTATTTCATAATTATCAAAAGGAGGTTTCTTTAAAGGTTTAAAGTGGATCATTGTTACTTGCTATTATGTGTTATATCATGTTATGGTTTTACAGTCTATATGTTAAAATTTATTTGTTCTCTCTTTGTCCGTTTATCGTCATTTTAAACCGCTACAGCGGCCTATATGTTAGAGCGTCCGCCTCGGATGCGGGAGGTCGCGGTTTTGAACCCCGGCCGAGTCAATCAAAAGACTTCTAAAAATGGTACTAACAGCTGCCTCGCTAGGTGCTCAGCATTAAGAGGTTGGTGTTAGGACTGGTCGGCCTGGTGTCAGAATAATGTGACTGGGTGGGACATCATGTCACATGTCTGCGGCATGATGCCCTAGTGCTAGACATTACTATAAACTGCCACACTGCAGACAGCGTAGCGATGTGACTGAAATCTTGTTAAAGCTACGTTCAAAATCCAAATCACACACACACACACACCGTCATTTTGCAAGCATCTATAGGTAGAATGCACATTTTAGTCTATTCTTTTCCATGATACACATACGAATATATCTAAGAAAATGACTTTTAACTGAATAAATTCTGCTCAGAGAATTATTTTCCAGTCCACGAGATAGCTGCGTTTACTACATTTGGTCGCATGTTATTATTTTACACGAAAGAACATGGGTTAGTGTGAACGTGACTTTCGATTGCTGACCCCATTACTTCCTTAAGCCTTCCTGACGTTATTCTCAGGGGAAAGAGAACGACAAAAAGGGACAGTACTGACAAATCGCTAATGTAGGTCACTGAGGTGTTGAAAAGTCATTGAAGTCCTCAGTATTTGTCGAGAATACAATTTTAATTCAAGTGTCTCGTGACTAATGCGAGAGAAATATAATTACGAGACTATGAATTCAGCTGGAGAAAATTAAATCGAATGAAACGATCCATTAGCAGTCAGAATAGGGATAAAAAATGCCACATTCACTGCTAAATCGGACATCAAGATTGACTGCGTCACATTATTTAATAAACAGTTGTATAGGTTTTCTGCATAATCTCAAGGTTCGAAGAGACCGTCAATCAGACTTAGACGATATACCGTGTATAGGATGCCTACCCTGTGTGTGTGTGTTGGGGGGGGGGGGGGTTAATTGTCGGATTGTACCTTCTTACAAGATGTCCGCTTTATTCGGTTCTAGCTATCTAGGAGATGATCGCCCTTGGTGTTATTGCCCGGATCGAGTAAACTGATAGGTAGAATAAATAGAGATCTGAGGGGGCAGGGGCCAGTTTTTATGTGCAAATTTATTACCGCAATTAGCGAGCTGGTATAACAAATCATAAAAAATACACAATTGAGGTCAAAAAGGTCCATATTTTTAGATACCTATATTAAAACAAAGCATAAGAATAGTATTCACTTGACCAGAGAAGCAAATGGAAATTCATAGCAGAAGAAGTTTATTCACCCCATCCCCTATTTTATACATGCATTTTTCACATCCAAAGGCCATTTTTGACAGCATGAGGTGCTCACAGTGACAACGTAAGCTCTTTCCCTGGATGAACATTTTGAAAAGTATTGTCTACTAAATAGTTTGATGCAATTCAGAATAGTTGTCATCCAGGCCGTTTTTGAGATACTCTACTTACCTTGAACCCACGTTTCTACTGCTATGGGAGGCTAGCTCTTCTTCCTAGCCGACTATTGATATTTCATTATCAACATACTGCAGAGCAACTATGGAAGGTGTACATGCCTGACATCAGTTTCAAGAACAACACAAGCCCGAAACACCTAGTTCACAAATATATCCATATCTATAAATAGTAAACAATAATGGCTGAAAAAAGTCACACCATAGCCTTAAGTTAAGAAATTTGCCAGGGGCCAATTTACGAAACTGGACCCTGCCACCTGAGCAGATATAGAACAGACTGACTCGAGTCCCCGCATATGAACACAACAATTTAATCAATTACATAAACAATTGTGATAACACATTACATTAGGAAGATACAATTCTTTTTTAGTCTTTCACCTAATTTCAAACACAAATATATTTATATAAATAGCCGATCTGTTTAACTGATAGAATTAGTTCATTATAGAATCGAGTGAACACTCGGTCATTGCCTTGTACAACTTCATAAACTGTGCATTCCGGTTCACTCCAACGTCACGGTAGTTATTCCTCTCGGTCCACCAGCTCTTTTGTTTTTCTCCACCAACCTCCCTACTGTCTCGCCTCTTTCCGGCCCTCAAACTTTGTGTGGGTAGGTGGATACGTAAGCATGTAGATACGTAGATACTTGTATCAGTAGGTACGTGGATACGTCATGTCAGTGGAGTTGTTCCCCCTTTTAAAATAAACAGAAAAACAACCTAAATTTTCTGTCGGTTATTCTACTGGGAATAGGTCATTACTCCCCTCTCGTTATGGTCAGATATCGTTGTATCGGAATTCAGACAGATACCAAGGCTATCTGGTCAGCTAAACATGGCAGGCCATAAACAAACCTAGTTTCATAAGATTAATGTACTTCCTAATGGCTATTCCATCATGACTCCCATTAACATCACTCGAGACATAACAGTTCCATTCTCGTCTCAATTACACAAATAAATGAATGCAATTCATTAACTACGCTATTTTCAGCAAATACACACATTCAAGTCTTTATCATACGTGAATTCATCTAATATCGGTGAATACAAACGGATTCTCGTAATTCATATCAACGTAATGCATGAAATTTTATAATACACAATTCCAATACAAACAAGACGACAACTTCAACCAAACTTATATAAAGAACATTATTGTACGAACTCATATGAACTAAAACACAATTATCTCATACCAAGAAAGTTGATCTACGAATTTAAACAAATAAATTAATGCAAATATAAGCAAATAAATTCATGCAAGTCATAATATTAATATCAACAAATTATATGAAAGTGATGCAAATACCTCGTGCTTCAAGCTTTTTTCGCTTATACCGACAGAATTGTGTCAGTTGACTTTCCAGACATCTGGCCCCTTTGATAAATGTTTTACGAGAGAATTTCTTCTAAAGTTACTCTCGGAGTCCCTTATATTTTCACGCTTGCAGGAAAATGGTATACTGACTAGAGTTGTCGAGGGGTGGGTGGGTGTATTTACAGCTAAGAAATTTAGTTCTGGAAACACATCCCTTATTTCGCGTAACCAATCAGGATGAAATATATTTACTGTCTTTTATAACCAGGCGCCAAAATAGTGATCAACATGACCTTTATTTTCCGAATAACTGATTTGGAGAATTTCAACTTCTGACAGTTCCGATATAAAATCGAAGATAACCGTCCCTTTTATTTAGCTGTCTAACGGCTATGTAAACGAAGGCTTAATCACGACTCACTTCCTCTCCCGACACAGTCATTAGAAATCATTGCAGTATAGTGGTTTAACCAGCGCCTGTCCCCATAAATCTAATTAATTGTTCTCTGGTTCCAAGTTAATGCGCTTTTAATAGATCGACATAAATTTGCATCCTTACACCGTGTGTGTGTGCATATGTATGTATGTATGTATGTATGTATGTATGTATGTATGTATGTATGTATGTATGTATGTGTGTGTTTGTGTGCGTGCGTGCGTGCGTGCGTGTGTGCGTGTGTGTGTGTGTGTGTGGCCATATCTATCTACGAAGAGCGACATGATCACGGTTCATTTGCAGAAATCTACAAACTTGGAATAGAATCCTGAAGAGAATGTAATAAAGCAATCGATATAAGTCTAGTTTTCATTTTTTCAAACATCTTAATATTTTTTTCGGATTTGCTGCAATTGTCCGCCTTTGATTGATTGATTGTCCCACTGTTGGAGATAATCAGTATATAATTTGCTGTAACAATAGTTTACTCATGTTTACATAGATACAACATTTGTACGTCTTGGGAATAATTGTACAAAATGAATAAATACTGTACAAACACTGCGGATAATACAAGAATTTTTGTACACTTGCCATTTTAAGTATTCGTCAATAATACAGATGTCCCGTTTATAAACATAAGTTTTTAGCTGACATGTATTTTTTTCTTCTTCTAAGGATCATAGAGTCTGCATGAGATAATCTTTATTATTAGCCGTCATTCAAACACTTTAATCATTCACGTATCTTATGGATACGGCGATCTGATTATGGTAAGAATGAATATGTTGATATATGTGATCGTCGTTTGCAGTACGAACTATTTGATATTTTTCCCGCTTGATCTATTAATAGACAGCGCGGCCCTGGGTAGCCGAATGGTCTAAAGCGCTCGCCTTTAACGATTTCGGCCATCACGCCTCATGGGTTCATGCTTCAAACGCGGCCAATTTGGAGATCTGCGAACGCTTACTAATAGCTTCTCGTCGGTCGGTGGTTTGTAACGTTGTTACGGGTTCTTCTTCCGCCATTTATTCTGACGGGCACGAATCATGCGATGAAAAATGGCGTTAAATCCAAAACAGCATGCAAAGACAACTAATATTGAACTTAGTCTATTGGTTTATATTTTTAAACATCTTGACTTAACTCTTTACTAACGTATTCTGTATCACATAGGATGGAATACCTCTCTGAACATCACCACTTACAGTCCTTGATATACCGTATATAAAACGGTAACTTTTTGCTGTTATTTTTCATAGAATTTCATTCAAATTGATGATTTAATGTTTCGCTTGTTTATATATTTCGGGCTTAGCAATCAAGTAAAATGTATTATGCACATATTAATGTTTACATATTTTGTTTGCATATAACGTTTATAAATATATTTTAAAATAGCTTTGAAAGACCGACTATACGGTAAATACTGGAATGTCAGGGTGCATCTCAAAATTATCTTCTCTCTGTGACTCTGGCTCCACACACATATACTTACGAAAACAAAAGACTAGATAGATGGATGGATGAATGGATGGATGGATAGATGGATAGATAGATAGATAGATAGATAGATAGATAGATAGATAGATAAACAGATAGATAAATATATCGATACAAACAAAGTAATGATTATGTAATATTAACAAGTGTACAACATGCAAAATAGATGCATTGTGAAAAAGTATAATATATTATCGAAAGTGCAATAAAATTCGATGGAACTGATCAATAATTAAAGTATGGAAAGAATGTTAATGGTGACGAGATGGGCGAATATTTTTGTTTTCTTAACCAGATTAAGAGTTTATTTACACTTATTGATGACTCGATATTTATTTGTTGATTCAGGCCATACTTATTTTATCATCTTTTGGAATATCAAGTTTATAAACACGAAAATGTTATATTAATAAGTTACAATTTATGGAATTGACTACTGGATGGATAATTCAAATTAGAAGAAATTAAACGCCCATAGAATTACATTTTAATACTTTTTAAGAGATATCATAAAATATACGCTTGAAAACAACGCCAGTAAGCATCAGAGTATCTTGTATTACGATTGTGCGATATACGAAAGAAAACTCTTAACAGAAAAAGTACTTTGTTGCTGACTCGGTCGTTTCTAGAACAGCAAATATAATTTGCTGGCATTTACAAATTTTCTTTCTAAATGGTATTCGGTTCTCACGTACAGTCGTGATGAAATACGACAGACCTAACCAGCCAGGCACATGGCTAACAACACGCCAAAAATAATAACTGAGCTTAGCATGCATGCACAGTTGGTTTTCTTTTTCCTTTGAATCCAACGTTTTGGGGCTACGGTGGTGGTGGGTGGTGGGGAGGGACGGGAAATGAAGCGAAGGTTTAAGTCGAAATGGTGCCTTCAGTCAGTGCCGCGCGCAAACACATCAGAGAAATTAGTAAAACCCTGGCAAAGAAATAACATCTGTTCAAATAGTTTGCAATGCTATTTTTAGCATTAAACTCTTATGGGGAGATTTATTTGAACTGACTTACAACAATAAAAAATAGAAAGTTTCGTGTTTATCAGCTGTAACAATCAACATACTCAATAGAAAGTAGATTATGTCTTGTCAAAGACTGTCCTTCGTTCAGATTTATTATTTGAAATGTACCACAAGGTCCACAGAGCGCGAACATCTGGTGAATGGATTTCAATAGTTTCAACCGCTTTGGTGCTGTAACTAAGACAGACATTAATTGTTCCAACCATTTAGATATGCGCTTTAAAAACTACCTACTATATAGACTAAACACCATAATCATCACTATGTGCACATTTTCGTACCTGTCAGATGACAGAAAAATAAGCAAAAACTAATCAGTTCAGATAATTGTTGAAATCTAAAGATGTGTGTATACGTGGCAAACATCCCAGCCCTTCGTGACACCGCCCAACCCAACCTCCTCGTAAAAAAAAACAACATTTTAGTCTATAATTATGACCATTCACAACCACACGAAGAGGCTATACTAAAAATAAATCAACGATAGTTCGTAGGTAAAGCAGTAACAAGTTCAAAGAATTCATTTTAATGAAGAGGAACGTCCATGTTTTGATTTCCTGCATAAACTCGCTTACTGTGACTATGTTCTAACATGACAGTAAGCAAATCATGCCAATGAGCTGTTGCTTATGCAAGTTTGAAGTCCAGGTGTTCTAACCAGCGATGTGAAGCAACCAGGACCATTCCCGAGCTCTCATTCCCACTAATGACAGCGAACCATTCAACTGTAAGGGACCTTTATGGACCCACAGATTGAGGCCAAACTATCAGGGTTCTTTGAACCCATAAAAGCCTGGGGGAGGTGGCACAATTCCCTTCCCCAGGAACAACCAGCAGGCTGCGGTGCATCCAGAAAAAAGTGGCACATGCACAATTGTGCGCACGCCACTATAACTAAACTTAACAAGTCCAGATGTTGGCATAAACTAGACTGGCTCATGTGTCTGTATGCATTAGAAATGTATTGTGCGTGGAATCATGCATTCTCGATATCACTGTAAATAATGAGGTCGGTTTATGAACATGGATATATCTAGCAACCAAAATTTGCCTCCATGGCCTGTCATACGAAATTGTTCAGTGATTCCCCATCAAAAGATTTAGTGACAGTTGTAGCATCGATTGACATGGCTCCTTCTTACATCCGGGATCCGTTATAAACAACTTGTAATGTCAGCTTCTATATAACGTAGAGATTTTGAGCACTTTTAAAAAAGTTAAAATCTTTATTTAGCATAGTTCATACTTATTATTTTTATTACCAATCTACCACACACACGCATACACATATATTACTACTGGTGGTGGTGTTGTGAGGTTGTACCTTCTTACAAGGTGTCTGCTTTATATTGCTATCGTTATCAAAAGGGTGATCGCCCTCGGTATTGTTGCCAGGATCGAGTAAATATTAAAATGAAGCGTGAAACTTATAGATGGAATAAATAGAGATCTGAGCAGATATATAGAACAGAATGACACGAGCCCCCATACATGGAAAAAACAAAAATTTAATCAATTACATAAACAACTGGAATAATATATTACATTAGGAAGATGCACTTTTTGGAATAAATCTTTCACCGAATTTCAAACACAAATATATTTATCTGAATATGTGCTCTGTTTAAATGACAGAATTGGTTCATCTTATAATTGAGTGAATGATTGAAGTCATTGCCTTGTACAACTTCATAACCTGCTTATTCCAGTCCACTCCAACTTCACTGTGGTGGTTCCTCTAGATCCTTTCCTTTTGCCCTTTTCCGACTTCCCTACTGTCTCGCCTCTTTTTGGCCCTCATACTTTGTGTGGGTAGGTGGATACGTAAGTACGTAATTTACTTGGATAAGTAGGTACGTGGATACGTCAGTGGATACGTCAGTGGATATGTCCGTTGATCTATTTCCCGTTGTATTCAATGACGGCAATTTAACCCCAAGATACACTGGACAACAAATTTTTACAAAAGTCATGTTACTGAAATAAAATTAGTCAATTCTTATCAATTTTTATGTGCTGAACACGAATATGACAGTCAAATTGCAAAATTGGCTCTAGTTTTTTTGTAATCTGCAAGAAATTAATGTTTACATAACGAAATGCATTCCAATAGTAAAAGGTCAACTGTAATAGCCTACCTATAAAAAATCAAGTCATTGACTACATCTTAGATTTCTTCGCCTGTCTCTTGTACAGCTGTTCGGGAGCATCTCTGAGGAGTGTCCAGCAGTAGTCAGCCAGCATTGTAGTGGACAATTTTCCCTGGTATCTTTGTTCCATTGTTGCGATATCTTGATGAAAACGTTCGCCGTGTTCATCACTAACAATACCACAGTTGCTAGGAAAGAAATCCAAATGGGAATGAAGGAAGTGAATCTTTAGAGACATATTGCAGCCAAGTTTCTTATACTTCATCAACATGTCTTCTACTAGTTCCTTATAGTTTTCTGCCCTAACATTTCCGAGGAAGTTTGTAGAAACTAGGCGAAAAGCATTCCATGCTTGTTTCGCGTCACCTTCCAGTAAGTTGTTGAACCGGTCATCTTTGAAAAGCTCTCGAATCTGAGGACCCACAAAAACTCCCTCTTTAATCTTTGCTTCGCTGAGTCGAGGGAATTTTTCATGCAGGTATCGGAATGCTGGCAAAGTCCGGTCAATGGCTTTCACGAAGTTCTTCATCAAACCTAGTTTGATGTGAAGGGGTGGTAGCAAGATTTTCTGAGCCTCAACCAGAGCTGGGTGTTGGATATTCTTCTCTCCAATGGCTACATTCTGCCTGTGAGTCCATTCCTTCCTCATGTAGTGCATTTCCCTTGCTCGGCTATCCCACTCGCATAAGAAACACATGTATTTTGTATATCCTTGCTGCAGTCCCATTAAAAGGGCAACTACCTTCAAATCACCACAGAGGTGCCAGCTGTACTTGTTATACTCAATGGAATTCAGTAGCTGCCTTAAGTTATCGTATGTCTCTTTCATGTGGACAGCATACGCTACTGGAATAGATTAATGTTTCCATTGTGCAAAAGCACAGCCTTGAGACTCAGTTTCGAAGAGTCCACAAATAGTCTCCATTCTTGTGGGTCATGAGTGATTTTTAAAGCATTCATGAGGCCCTCAATATCGGAACAGAATATCAGATTACTTTCCTTTCTGAAGAAAGGCTCCAATTGCTGGTGGCGCTTTCGATATGCAGTAATTGTGACATCTTCTTCTAGAAGATTCCATTGTTGGAGTCTTGATCCTAGCAATTCTGCCTTGTTCTTTGATAAGTCCAAATCACGAATCAGGTCATTTAGTTCTTCCTGTGTTATTCTGTGTGGGGTTGATGATGCACCACAGTGAAAATCTGGATCACTGCATGCTGATGGACCAGGAGAAGAACAGGTCGACTCACCTTTGTCTTCGTCAGATGAATCAAGAGAATATTCTGCTGGAGGTTCTGGAATAGGAAGTCCCTCACCATGTGGAACTGGTCTCAATGCAGACGGAATGTTTGGGTAGACTATTCTCGACTTCTTTCGCTTCGTTATTCCGCTGGAAAGAGGAGGAACCAAGCAGAAGTAACAGTCATTTAGGTGGTTGCTTGGCTCTCTCCACACCACTGGGACTGCAAACGGCATTGATGACCTTTTGCAATTCAACCACTGTGAAAGCTGTGTTGTACATGTAGCACAGCATATATGCGGAGCCCAAGGCTTGTCTTGGTCACCAACCTTGCATCCGAAGTAAAGATGATATGCCTTCTTCACTTGAGAATTGATACTTTTCTTCTGGTTGGCAAATGTCACTTCCCCACAAATATAGCAAAAATTGTCCGCGGTATTAACACACTTTCGAGGCATTACTGTTCTTTATTGTACGTAAATGGATAAAATAATAAGTTTTATGTAACAGTAGCTTGAACTGTCTCGCACAACGTCTAAAATATTTTAAATGCTGAACCTATCTGATTGGGCTTTATATAGTACACTGCTTACGTCAGCTTCAGCAGCCGCCTGGCATTAGTATAATAGGCCTACACATGTATAGTACACTGCTGACGTCAACTTACTTCAGCAGCCGCATGGCATTAGTATTGCATTGCATCAGAAAATGATGCAATCAACTGTGGATGATGTGAGCATGATGGTATTATGCAATGTTACATCATTATTCCGGATGTTGCTGCAGTCCTACTGGAGAAATTTACACAGTGAAACATAGAAAATGAGGTATATGAATATCTTCAAAACGAGAGCCAATACAAATTTTTCACGGTTATATTCGTGTTCGGCACACCAAAATACTACAGATTAGGGCCTTTTCAAGTCAGTAATGATTTCACTGTTGACCAGTGATATTTTCGTGTGGGAACCACGACCCTTATTTAGCGTAACCAAAACGGATTAAATATATTTACCGCCTTTTATAACTAGGCGCCAAAATTGCAGTCAGATCTGGAAAAACTTAGCTTCTGACAGTTCCCATATAAAATCGAAGTTAACCGTCCCTTTCTAGTCGTCTAACGGTTAAGTAAACGAATGCTTAATTAAGCATCACTTCCTCTCCCGACACTGACATTAGAAATCATTGCAGTATAGCTATTTAAAAAGCACCATCACTATCACCACCACAACCACCAACAACCATACTACTACTATTATAAATCTAACTAAGTGTTCTCTGGCCCAGATTAATTCGCTCTTCATAGATCGACAGAAATATCGAAAGCAATAATGTGTTGGTCTGAATTTTATATCGGATCAGGACTCGAAAGCAATAGTGTCTATTGGTTGGAATCAAATATAGGATCAGGACTCGAAAGCAATAGTGTATATTGGTTGGAATCAAATATAGGATCAGGACTCGACACCAACAGTGTTTGTTTGAATAGTGTGTTTTGGTTGAATCTGTTATCGGATGAGTCATCGGCATGGGACGTTACTCAAAATAGCATCGTCACTAAATATTAAAATTTTGTTATAAAACATTAGCTGCTGCTGCTGAAAAGTAAATCCGGCATTTACATATTATTATTGTTTCTTATTGATTGAAATAACTGATGTATAATATTCACTAATTTTAAATTCTCTCTCTCTCTCTCTCTCTCTCTCTCTCTCTCAACGGTTTCATTTCTGTATGATATGCATGCAGAGGTCTAAGCAAAGCTGTAATGCTGCAGTTCCAACATGAGCATTCCTTTGATATATTTCCTTTCAAAATCTAGTAATTGATCCTGATAGAAGTCAGAGTTTATAGATCTTCCGGCCACGTCACTTCCTTTTACAGTCAGCGTCCGTTTCCAACCTGTACCTGCGGCTTCTTATGTATAAAAGGTCCATTGTATCCTCCCTCATGTCATAGGAGGAGACACATGGTAACAGGAGTCGCAATAGATAAGTAGTTAACGAGCTGGCCTCGTGAACGAAAGCGTGAGGGTTCAAGTCCTACCACTGGAGCAGCCCGGGTAGGCTACTGTGGTGCATTGCTGGGCAAGGTAGGTGATTCCAATGTTTTGAAACCTTATAACAATGTAATTTTTCTATGCCATAAAACACTAAAAACAAACTTTTCCAGACAGTTGGATACAATTCTGATTTAACTGATACCATATAATGAATGTGTGCTAGTACAAAAATAAAACTTTAAGTTCACATAATGGAACTTAGATCATATTAGATGGTTTTCTTCCGGACATTTTTGGAAAAATTATTTTTCATGAAGACAAGAGAAAGAAGATCGTCCAAGGCTGTATTTAATTTTTGTTTTAAATTCAATATAATTATATAAGGCGTGTACAAGGATTTTCAAATGAAAAGACGGAACGTATATTCCAGGCATTGTATGTTGGCGCCACTCTGTTGTCTGGTTCATTGTCTTTTCTGTTTTTATCTGTAGAGAGTTGATTATTGCATGTCCCACCCAAGCTCAAGCTATCTCATATCTTTCACATTCAGACAGAATGTGTTTCAAAAGTAAATTCAGTCTGTTATAATTGCAAACATGTCTAGACCTAAGAACATTTAAAATGTAAAAGAAAATTTCGGAGGATATCTTATTCTATGAACTTAATACAACGACGCAAGAATCAGACGAACACGACCAAAAACATCATCATCTGGCTCCATCACTATCACCACCACAACCACCACCAACCATACTACTAATATTATTACTACTGTTGCTGCTGCTGCTACTACTATTAATACTAATAATAATAAAAATAATGACAACAATAATAATAATCTCAAGAAACCTGTTGGGGGCCTCGGGTGGCCTATCATGTGCTAGAAAATGGCTTTAAACTCTACCAGACCACCAGCCAAAAATAACTAAGCGTAAACAAAAGGATGTATAAGTTCTATATATGAACATGGCGAGGTGACTACGTTGACAGATTTGGTCCTGGTCTCGTCGGTAAAGAATATGTGCGAGATTTAAACAAGTCTGAGAAATCAGACGATGGTATGGGTAACAAATTAAAACGACTATTTGGAGAAACAATTTAAACTGGATTTGAGTGACGGGTGCTAAAATTGAAATCGGATTAATACGGTACTTGCATATTTAATACTGAGCTTTTCAAATAGGGATAAACCCTCAAAAACAGATGCAATAAAAATGAATTTTATAAATTTTCTATGCAACTGATTTATGTGTCTTGAAAGTTTAAAGGGTAGACAGTGACAAACATACACAGGACAGAAAGACACAGGACCAACAATCACAAATGAATTATCATAGTAATGCATGCAAAAAGAATCATAATTGGATTATCATAGTAATGCATATAGGACAAAAAGAATCATAACTGTATTATTATAGTAATGCATATAGGACAAAAAGAATCATAACTGAATTAACATAGTAATGCATATAGGACAAAAAGAATCATAACTGGATTATCATAGTAATGTTGGGCATGTAGGACAATATAAAATCACAATTAAATTTTCGTAGTAATGGTGGAAACATGTAGGACAAAAATAAATTGAATTATCATAGTGATGGGTGGGCATGCAGAACAAAAAGAACTTGAATTATCATAGTAATGGTGGGCGTGTAGAACAAAAAAATTTAATTATAGTAATGGTGGGCTTGTATGACAAAAACTCACAGGACACAATATCACATTCTATAATTATTACTATTATGTATTATAATTTTTACTAAATATTTGTTACAATAAATTAATGGCTTCACAGGAAAATGGAAACCGTTTAGAAGCTGAAGTCTGAAGAAAAATTTGAAAAAGAATATACAACACTGAGATGACTCAGGTCAATTTAAGGCTTCTGTTTAACAGAAAGTATAGTTTTGATAAGACAATACCGGTACAAGTTCTGCTTTAATCTATACTTACTTCTTTTAAACACGTATGTAAAGAAAATAAAACCGTTTTATTAAAAAAAATATCTTTGTTGTTCTTAGAGTAATGACTTTACTTTCCATCGCTTTAATTCTTGAATATGAGAAAGAAAAAAAGAAACAGCTGAAGAAAATATAAAAATAAAAGGTTTTTGTCAAAGAAATCATTTCAAAATGGAAAGCCTCACACGCGTCAGTTACGGTTCTAAACGCTGTTTTCAAGGTTATATTTCTTAGCAAAAATGATAATAAAAATAACAGAATAGATAACCAAAACCTAATTTGATTTCGAAGCCATTCCTCACACAAACGCAATAGCATAGGACACATCGCACACACAGGCTAAAGATAACAAAAGAGAAACGGGGAGAAGGAAACAAGCCTTAGGCATGTGCCTCTGGCAGGAAGTAAAAAAAAACATATTCTCAACCTTTAGTCCTGGGAACGTCGAGGAACCAGACTTGGTACCCTGACAAGTACCAACAAAAACTTGAAAATATGAACACCAATTCCAATATATATCTAAATAAATATTTGCATACGAATTTGTTTATTATTATTTTACGGAAAAATAACACTACAGACTTATGGGGGCTACATTAACATATAAAATCCTTTGCAAACGTTTGGTTTCAAGGCGGAAACGTCAAAGGTTGCCAGGTAACATAGAGGGAGCGTGCGAGAAGCCCACATATAAAGAAGATTGCATATATTATATATATCACCAAGCAGTAGTGGAAGTGCACACTTGGGTCCGGCGCTGAGTAGAGACGTAGTTAGGCCAAATACTTCTTAAATCCAATTCCAGGCCCGCATCATATTCGCTAACAAAAACTACACAATAAAATGTTTGAAAAAGCCTTTTCAAGTTATGATGCACACGGCCAAATGTTTGCAGAATGTAAATCAGCTGCACCGATCGTATGTCAGGTAGGAAGCTTCTTCCAGTTTCTATGTAGTGTTGCTATAAAAACATTCGACTATCAAGAAATACAGCAGTGAACCACGAATTATCAGATGAAGACGGTAAAACCATTTAAATTAAATCATTGATTAACTTTGTATTAGTAATGAGAGCTACAACAATGTTTATTACTTTGTTAGTACAGTACTATATATACTCGAGTTTTTTATGCTGCAAACTGCTATAAAATATCTTGCAAATATTACAAAAACATACGACTGATAATGTGTTTATTATGCTAAACTCTCAAGTTAGTTGCAATTTATTAAGTTATCCAAAACCTAAAAAATTACACAATTCATAGCGTGACTTTACCACCTGTGCCTTTTTTGTCCTACGTCTTTTTCAATATAGTAAAGGGCCCCGAGTGGTCGAGTGGCCGAGTGGTCTAAAGCGCTCTCCGTCACGGATCACTGTCATCTCACCTCTGTCTGCGTAGGTTCGAGTCTCAGGCTCGGCCAGTGTGGATATGTGAGAAAGCTTGCCGGTATCTTCTCGTGGGTCGGTGGTTCTTTCCTGGATTTTTTCGGATTCTTCCTCCACCATTAATACTGGCCGCCATCTTGTGATGAAAAATGGCGTTAAACCCTATAACAACAACAACATAATAGTAAAAATTCAAATTGTGACTTTTTGTCCTGTGACCTTTTCTTGTTTTGTGACTGTCTGTCCTACATTCATCATACAGTCGTTTTGGAAAAGGACAGCAATAACCAAATAACGAAACTATTTCCACGACAGAGAAAACTCGATCTGTGATCATAATTGAGATAAAGACAACACTGCAAAAGCGTAGTAACTTTTTTTTGTAGATAGATCCAGATGTCGTTGTCACTTTCTGTGTGAGTCGTTGTCACTGCTGTATGAACGGTTTTCTGCCAAAAATATGCATGATACGAATCAGTTCGTAATACAAATGTTGGACATAACTTTCGCATGAATTTGCTAATCAAACTGTTTCGGAATTTGCAACCGCCTCCATGGTCGTGTCGATAAATAGCCGTCAGACTTTAACAAAACTTAGTTGTGGGCAAAAAAACTTGGACGTGTTCTGTGCCAATTGTGCATAAAAAGAGGATTAAATTACTATGAAAGTAGAAACATTAGGTTTATGTAAGACTGGGAACATACCATTTTAAGCTAGATGGGTCAACAGCAGTAGTCTTCACAGTAAGTAAGAAAATCCCATCATAGTACTGTACAAATCATCGAACCTGTATCTTATGCTTTTTTAATTTTATAACATGTTTCCATTGGATTTTTGCCAGAAGTGTCTTATGTTAGATACAATTAAAATTTTTAGTACATTGATATTGGCCTGCGTTATTGGAATTGCCACGTTTGAAAGGAAAGTCCACGCTGTATTTTATTTATTTATTTATTTATTTGTTTATTGATTTATTTATTTATTAAGAAATAAATAAGTTTGACGTTTAACTATTCTAACGTGTAGACCTCATCACACTTACAGTTTTACTGAAGTGATTTAACATTCGTCTTAAGTAAATCCAATACATGGATTTGTAAAAATTAAACCAAATGAAAACACACGCATTATATTTCATACAGTGATATGCCGTGCCAAATTAATGTGAAGTGTACAACATATTCAACATTCACTACACCCTTACTAAATAATTATACAGTGAATAATATATACGACATTCACTACATCTCTACCAAATTAATGTACAGTGTACACAGACATCGGCACACTTGTAAAACTGTGTGCCAGGTACGCTCAATGTAGAGTGCTGTGTGTCAAATCAGATTCATTCCATTAATTTAATGATTGATTTAGTGCATCCGATAAATAAATAAAAAATACAACCCGTACCGCGTGCCTTTCCAGAGTCTGGTGTGCCGTGCCAAAGCGCGCCAAAGGTGTCCGACACGTGTTTTACAATATAGACAACTGTCAATATATCCTTACCAAAGTAATGCATAGTGTACAGTACAATCAACATTCACTACATACCTACCAAATTAATGCATAGTGTACAGTACAATCAACATTCGCTACATACTTATCCGATTAATGTACAGTGATCAATACACTCAAATTTCACTTAACTACAAAAAAAAAAAATAAAAAAAAATAATGTACAGTGTATAGTATACTCAACATTCACTACATCCCTGCCAAAGTAATGTACAACGTGCACTAAATTTCTACCAAATTAATGTACCGTGTACATTATCACACCAGTTTCCACAATACAAATATCACAGACAGGAACTAAGAACTAAAAAGGATGACTATTTTTTTGCCTTTCATTTATGTGCTTTGTTCGAAAGCAAAAACGAACGATACAGTGAATAAAAACAATCTGTCTGATGCACTATCTTGTTTTTGAACAAGTGTTCCAAATATTATTTACCACGGACAAATTGCATAATTACCACGTTATTCGTACTTTTTGAGTTAATATTGTAATTAATAATCGTTTTGTGTTGATTTGACACGTCAGTTTGTGTAGCCCTGATCCAAATGCAGTACATTGGTGTTATTGAAGAACTACATGCTATGAATAAATACGAGGGAGTCCAAATCTTCGGTTACAAATGGCTACAGAAATAGAGCCAGTGAATCACAGATATTTAGACAACAGTACATATAGCAAACACCGGGTTAAAATGTACTTAGGCACTATATGGACACTTCAAATAAAGATTATATATTTATATATAGGTCTTGTTCATCCAGACTGTTCATCCGGAAACTTCCCTATCCAGGCATAGTTCAACCGATACCGAATTCCTTAACATTAATTTGCTCGATTAATCCAAAATTCTACGTTCCGGATCAGGAAAGCAAATCAGGAACCAGATTGTAAAAGTGATAAACAACTTGCCTCGATAATCCGGAAATAATCTGTCCAAAAATAAGAAAATTCGAAGAATTATATATGAAAATAAGTCGCTCGGAATACATAGAATCACCTACACACATTTGGTGGTGTGTAAGTTTATAAATATCTTACTGATCACGTGATCATGCGTGTGGCAAAACATCAAGCAGTGTGACTGTATTGTAACCAGAGATTGTATAAACAATGCAGATGTTTGACACTTGCCGACTGGGGTGTTAATAATTAAATAAACACAATGAGCTCATATCGTCCACACTTTTGACATGCATATGGTTAATAAATTAAGTGTTATTAAGTCTCTCTGTTGTTTACAATATGTGTAAAGCAGGGGTCTCAAACTCAAACCACCCTAAGGGCCGCATGAGGGCATTTTTGATGGCCCAAGGGACGCACCACCTTTGTTATCTCTCATGACAACTTGTGACGCCAATCATTTTCCGGACCACAGGATATGGCTTGGCGGGCCGCGTGTTTGAGACCCCTGGTATATAGCAATCACAGTTTGTTGATGGATGCACAAATGAAGTCGATTTTTTAAAGTTCTGGACAGTATTGGACACCGTTGTTGTGTGGACCGGCCTCATCCCAATGATGTAGTGAGGAAACCAAAACATCTTGTCTAAGGACATAGGGGGCGCTCTACAGATATTATGAACTTCTTAGAGAGTGGCGGGTGTAAGGTGAAGTTGTTTACATTTGTAACATGCACATGGAAGAAAATGTTGGTATACGTCTATGTTACTTTCGTACGATGTGGGTGAAATTTTGTTTAATAGCATACTTGGGGAAATTGTACATTATCTAAGCAACACCTAACTAAAATGACTACTTCCTTGTGCCCAAAAAATGTCTGAATTAGTATAAAGTACACTATCCTTAGCAGATATTAAAATAGGGAAAATGAATTTTGCCGGACTAGACTATATTAGTTCTGAAAGTGCAATAAATGATTTACCAAATATATAAAAAGCTCTTTTTTTATTTTAACAATTTACCTCTGAAACCCAGGAGGTCAAAATGCCCAAGCGGAACTACCAGTTTTTTGAGAGGCGCACATCTTAAGTAAGGCCAAGCAGTATACTCTATAACCCATATTAACCCATCAATCCAAAGTGAATTAAATTAGGTTATCTGACCAATAACTACGATATAAAATATCTTTTATAAAGCCTCCTTCAAACTATCATCAACTGATCTACCAAGACCATTACGAATCTGAATGTATTAAATTCAGTCCTAACATCAAACACGGTATGAAAAACTTGTTTTGTCGCATATTTATTCCGATTTTGTGTAGATTATAGGAAATTAAACAGGATAACAGAATTTCATCTAAAATGTTACCAGAACCTGAGTCCATTATTTGCAGGAGTGACCAACTCGAAATATTTTTCGACGATTGGCATGCCGAAATCCTATTAGAATAGCTATTAATAAAGGCGGACTACAGGAAGAAGTTTCTGACTTCTATGATAATAAATATTTTGGCTGGTAAAGAAGTAATCCTGATTGGTTTATCCAAACAAGGAGACGTGTTCACAGGCGGAATTTGGGGGTTTAAGAGCAAATCAGTCGAAGAATCTGCGGGAGAGCATATCCATATCCAAGGAAGGATATAAAGAATTCTCTGACGTTAGCGAGATAGGGTTCGGAAATGCCTGCAATGTATGTTCATTGATGTAAGTTTATAATTATTGTTCAATATATTCATTTTAAATTGATGCTTCGTATTTTTTCGTTTGTTTTATGAGTGCATATTCTATAGTTCATGTTTGTATGGATGTCATTAAAATATTTCGTTGCATGAAAGAGTTCTGATTTAGAGGTCTGTTTTTTTATACATAAAACAAATCACGGAATGAGATTTCATGTATTTCTTCTGCCACAAATTGTGTGAATATGTAAATTATCGGTCTTGAATAAGTTGTATCATTTATGCTGAGGGTTGATTTTCCTATGTCTGGAAATCTGTGTCAAGCAATCGCCAATTAACATTTTTAGGACAAGGAGTGAAGAAATTAATTCGTGATTAATTAAGAGTGAATTTTGTTCAACTAAGAATCGAGTAACGTGCGTCGACTACCAGCGGTTGCGATGGTTTATCGAAAGATGTCTAATTATGTCATGTCCTCGATAGGAATGCGAGAAAGTCGCGATCAGTAGGATTGTGTATCAATAATAGGATAGTGAGTTTGTGTAGTAGGCGAATGATGTTAGCTGGTTTTGTTGATTTTGATAGACGACATCTGACGCAAGGAGAGAGTGGGAATATTTGTTGAGCTCAGGAATAAAAATTCTAACATATATTTAGGTTCAATAAAATATTTTTATTTGAAGGAACAAATGAAATAGTTCCATACCTGACTGCACAGTGGGAAAGACCGCGCAGTCCGCAACTAAGATTTGGTGATTCGAAGAGGCTAAAGAGGGAGAGAGACAGAAGCAGAGAGACAGAGAGAGATGGAAACGGTGACTGATCACCAGTAGTCATTTGGGAAAGACCGGAAGCACTAGGTGATTATGTCATGCCAGGCGAACTGAGTTCGCTCTGTCACTCGATCATATGATGAAATCTGTTCTATCAGTAACATAACGGCTAAATGAAATTTTGTAACTCTATTTCTGAGAGAAAGTGAGTCATTCATAAGTCAGTGTTGTTTATGCAATTGATAAAGTTGTTGTATATTACTTACGGGGGCTCGTGTTATTCTATACTATATCTCTGATACTTTTTTGTGTTATTCCATCCCTTAATTTCATAATCTGTGTTATTAATTGCTCGATCCGGGCAATGATACCGTGGTCGGTCATCTCCTAGAAAATGATAACCAAAAGCCTTAACGAGTTTGGAAGATCGTCAATACCACTTCCACCACCACATCACAGTCTTCATATTTGCAACTTCAGTTCTGAGTATCTGAAAGAATAGCCTCGCATTAAAACAGGATAAAAAATTTAAAATATATAAATCACGCTCCATACATACGGAACTAATTTTCAAGACAACTGTATCAAAGAAAGTCTTAAAATTGCTCAGTATTAAGCAGTGTCCAAACTTAAACACATAAAATGCAAGAAAATTGTGTTGGGTTTCCTAATTCAATATACTAAGCATGTCTTCAATTTCCGTACTCAGTCCGCTTCTTGACTACGAAGCCTGATCATTCCGCGTGTTAAGTGTTCTTCCTGTTCTTCTCAAGAGGAGTATCCTTGTAGTAACGCCATACTGAAGTAATAGTAACGGTAGATTTTACAAATACGTTATATTTTCATAAACCCACATCACCCTAATAATAATAATAATAATAATAATAATAATAATAATAATAATAATAATAATAATAATAATAATTATTATTATTATTATTATTATTATTATTATTATTATTATTATTTTCTGTTTTCTTTCTTTTTTTCCTTTAGAAATAATTAAAGGGCACAGCTAAAATCAGAAAAATGAATTTGATATTTAAAACTAGAAAAACGTGGGTGTCTTCAGAGAAACATCACTGCATGCTTTTGAATAGCAATCTAGAGTACCTAAATTAAGATTGCCTTGTTCAGTTTAGGAAATTCGTCTGAAGTTCTTCATTTGAGGCGGAAATTAGAGTTAGATGATAACGGCGATAACATTTGTATCACCTAATTAAGATACGGCATCGTCGTTACTGGTGAACTACACTGATAATTTTCATATAAATAGCCTTTCAGGCCGAGAGAGCATCTAACAATTAAGAAAGCCGTGACACTTAATCTGTGATAGCCAGGTAATTAAGATTCTATTATATCAGGAATGTTTGTAGATTGCTTCTTTGACAAAACAAGACTGGCGCCAATTACGAGTTATAACTATTTTTAATTGGAATTAGAGGTGGTCCGCTGCTCTTGGGTGTGTTTTGTAGACCCAAATTTAGGTTTGTTTTGTATGGACATGTTGTCTTCATCGCTGTTCTTGTGCCTTGGATTTTAATATTACATTAGAGATGTGACATAAAAGTTCACGGTGGACTTGATGAATAACCATCTATCAAGTGAATATTTCCAATGTAATTTATTTTAAAAGTCAAATCAACATTTTGGTTGTTTATCGACGCTTAGTGCATGGAAATTTTCGTGAACATTTTACATACATGCATGCATGCATACATACGTCGTACGTACGTACACATACATACATGCACAAATACATACATACATACATACATACATACATACATACATACATACATACATACATACATACATACTTACCTACCTACGTACCTACATACGTACCTACATACATACATATCTAGGACACAGAACGAGACAAAATGCGTCCCACATCACCCTAAATAGACCATCCCTTGTTCCTTTATAATATATCGATTTAAAATATCGACGTTTAGACAGTGAGTCATAGATAAATGCATGCACTCACGCATACGCGCAAACAAGTATATATACGCATAAATACATGTGTCATATAAAAAGAACTACATATAAAATTACACTGTTATAAGTTTTCCATTTCCATTTCGTTGCTATTTCGAAGTTAATGTTAAGCACATAACAATATAGACGTATTAACTTGTTGAAATATTATCATCATCAAGCAACTGTTAAAAGATCAGTGCCATGCTCAGCCAAATGATTGCAGATTTGCATAATTGCAGGTATTGAGATATTTCGTTTTGTCAATACGGTAGCTGACACAGTATTACTATTGTATTTTTGTCACTTTTCTGTTATATTTTATGAACTTGTGTTATCCTGAATTTGATTAATCTGATGTAATCTCTGTTGAAGAGGAAATAAAGTCAGTCAGTCAGTCAGTCATACATACATATCTAGGGCACAGAACGAGACAAAATGCATCCCACATCACCCTAAAAAGACCATCCCTTGTTTCTTTAAAATATATATCGCTTTAAAATATTTTTTAAATACAGACACTCTGATATATACGGTTGTCGTATATAACAGGTGACTGAAAACTGTCAAGGCTTTTCTCACAATGACACTTTTAATTTTAGATTATATCTACGTAAGCATGTGCCAAATTAACACCTTCAATTACGCAAAAAAAATACTATTTTATTTCGGCTATGAAAGTCGTAAGAATTTCTTTGACATAATTTTACCGTGCCAAGGCAGGCAGCCATGCATAGCCTATCGTGTGCTGAAAAATGGCGTTAAACCCTACAACAACAACAACAACAATAAACTTGTATTCCTTCGCATTGCCTCAGACAAAACTCCAAAGTTTTGTATACATTTAATAATCACCGTACAGTTGTGGGAATACAGGTACTGGTTGTCCATTATAGATTTTTGACAGATTACATAAGGAAAGTGCACACTGATTTACAATTTTGCATACGTGCGGAAGCTTTCCATTATAGTAACAATGAACGTGGGAGTGGGGAAATTGTTGTAAAATAATCTATCGAGGACATAACCTTCTTCCGAGGCAGGCAGCTGGAGCAGTTTACGCGCTATATGGAATTTGATCACAATTATTACTTTCGGTTCAGTACCCACGAATGTAGTTCGAATTTATTTTTAGAGCATTTTTGTCCCCTCTCTTTTTGGTGGCGATGCAAGATTTAGATTTTTAGTGTTGATTTAAATGTAACTGTTTCTTCTTTAAAATTTGAGCATTATGGTGTTGTTGTCTGTGTGTATTTTGGCGACAGTGCACAGTGGGTAACGAGGCATTGATGATAATCCGGTAGTGAAATCTGTGACCCAATGCATGATGCTTCAATTATATAATCCAGCCTCTCAAAAATGCCGGATACTCTGTGACAAGAACATTACGGTCAGCTCATCTATGAAGGTACTTTAAAATAAAACATGACTTATTATCACTTGGACACATAATTAACAGTACAATTTATTTTGACCTGAGTCCTGTCATATGGATTTTGATGAGACAATCTACAATTTGTTCACCGAAAAGTATGCAGATTCCACTATGGAAAATGCAGTATTGGATACGCAGCTAAACGTAGCATTCCAGGTGTTGGATGTTCGTGTAAAGGGATCATTACCTGACGCAGAAATATTACAAAATCTAGACTATAGCGGTGTTGATGTGTATGTTGCTGATTCAAGTTTTAATGTTTTGTGACCTGACTGACATTATTTGATTTTAATAACTTTTTGTTAGTGGTAGTCTAGCATTGGTTTTCATAAGAGAGGTGAGTTTCTTTACTCCTTTATAGGTTCACATTAAAACCACGCTTGTCCTGTGGGTGGTGCAGAATGTACTCATGATCTATTTTTACCTTCGGAAAAATGTGCTGTGTGTGTGTGTGTGTGTGTGTGTGTGTGTGTGTGTGTGTTTTGGAATTTTAACGTAGCTTTAACAATTTTTCAGTCATATCGCTACAATGTCTGCAGTGTGACAGTTTATAGCGATGTCTAGCACAGGGGCATCATGCCGCAGACATGTAGCATTATGTCCCACCCAGTCACATTATCCTGACACAAGGCCGACCAGTCCTAACATTAACCTCTTAATGCTGTGTGCCAAGCGAGGCAGCTGTTAGTACCATTTTTGAAAGTCTTTGGTATGACTCGGCCGGGGATCGAACCCACGAACTCCAACATGGGGTGGGTGGGGTGGGGGGAAACATGCTGAAAAAAATAAACTGCAAACGCCGGATATAAAATGTAGCAACTATGTGATAGAGATACACGTTTCTATATCACAAAAAAGTTCTACAAAATTGTGTTATATCAATAAATCCTTTGCAAAATGTAAGGGGTCAAACAGTACCCAATCATTGTTTAACACGTTCGTGTGGCTAACTTAAAGTCGATATTTCTGCTATTCCAAGGACCCCGAGACAGTCGTTGTCAACTGAAGAGTTCTAAACGCGCTGATCTTAGAAATATTTTTTCTCTAAACAACTAACGACCACATATTCACGATACTCTGATTTCATACTTGAACGATTTTTCTTGCCGCGAATTCGTATGATTTATCAGCTGGCTTTTCTAAGCTCCAGGCTTGTAATTTCATGCCACGTACTAAGCAACAACATGACCTAAATACATTAGATACACAACATTATTACTATAACAAACATGTCCCAAGCACTTTATAGACACAAGAATTATTTCATTCATAAATTAACAAACACTTATACGTAAGAATATCCAGAAAATTCCCTTATGGTATGAAATTAGGGAGGGTCCATTTTACGAACCAATTCCATTCTCGTGAATACTGTATGTTATGACGTGTACTCATAGTAATTTGCTAATTACCTGCTCTGGGAAATATCTTCACAAATCGACTGTCTATAATGAAACAATAACGAAGTCTAAAATACAAATAACACGTACCAATGTTTGTTTCACCTTAAATTGCTTTGCAGTAAATCTGGACACAACTTACTTACACGTTGATGGCCGCATATGTTCACGTTTATGTACATGTATCAGATAGATTGACAACTTGGATCATACAAGACGGGGTCGTTTTTTATAAAGCGGAATTCTGAGAATTACAGATAACATGTATTGTTTATAGTTTTGTGGGGATTTGGGTTTGCTTTTTTATTGATAATAAAGCATAAAAGGTGCAGTAAAAGATTGCAGATAGCGATAATAGCTGATGCATCAGAAAACTGCTGAAATGTGTGTGTAAGGAGACAGACAGATAGATAACCTTGCATTTTGAGATTTATGTAATTCCTTTGGATGTAGTCATCTTTGTTTAATCGAGAAAGTTGATGCACGTTTCACTGTGTATACAAGTAGAGTGCATTTCCCAAAACTTAAATATAAAGGTATTTTATACTCGAGAAGTGAAAGAAAGTTTTTTTTTTTTAATAGAGATAATCAAATGAAACATTTTCATCTCGCCTTTGATTCCTCCTTCCAGCATTGCTATATCGTAAATTAACCTAAGTGTTTATGTAACTTTTAGAACTTTTCAGATGATTTTTTACAATGTAACTTTTGTTCATAATGAAAAAGAAATTTTAAAATATCAATTTGCATGGTAATTCTACCTCTTCAGCAAAATTACTACAAAATCGAGGGTGAATTTTAAGGTCTAGGCCTCTCTGCGATGCAATTATATACTTACATAGACCCGCTGCAGAGTTGGAATGCTTAATCGACACATCAATTAAAATGTTGCAATTATGAATGCTCGTTTGTTTCAAATTGATATTCATTGCAAAAACTGAAAATATCCTAATAACTGCCTTTTCACGTCAACGTTGTTACGCTAGTAGTGAGGCGCACTGTAATCACTCGAAATGTGTTCTGACTTTTCTGGTTATTTTCGCACAACACAAAGGTGTTCCAAGTGAGACAAACTATAGCGAGGGAGATTAGATTATTTTTGTTGTTTATGTTTATTGTAAACAAAATATTTATATGGCAACAATATATCTGAGTTTGTATATAATCTAAAACTGTCCTACTTTCATCCTTAAATTTAAACTTCGATTATCGAATGTTGCTCGTTTGTTTTAGCATATAAAATAAGACGACTGAATCCTTTTAAGGTTGGTTTCTATAGAAACAGAAATAATATTTCAATCTGTTTTACGAATATACGAAAGATACCATCAAAGGTTGTCCTCATCAAAACAACATTCTTTATGATAGCAAATGTCGAAAATGTTGATTTAAATTTCCTTACATAGCGTCATTTAAACGACCGTCAGATTTCTGGCGATGTACTTACTGCTGCTCTTTCGGTGCTGGTTTAATTTAGGATCCCAAAATATTTTTTTTCTGCTGTTCTTTCCTTTCACTTGAAAAAGGATAAAAAGATGATTACGTCTGCAAATCTCCAGCTTCATACCCACCCATTATATTCTCACTCAGTTCTGTCCACCCATATATTGACAGTTATTAACTTCTTAACAACTCCTGCCTGATTTAAGTACACGAGCTATTGTCTCGTGGAAAATACGAGCTACCCAATACCATTCGTTCATGAAATTTCTGGGTCAGTAGAGGATGATCAAAGGAGATCGTGCTTCGTGTGAAATATGAAAATATACGTTTGATAATTATTCTAGTCATACGTCAGTAAATAGTTTGTACGGTATTATACAAAATACTTCAAATCATCTAAGAATATGATAGGACCTATCCAACAGTAATGACACCATATTTATATAATAAATAGATAATGTTATGTGTTACAATTTATGCAGAGACTAAGGTCTGATAAGATGGTTTCTTCGGTTCCAGAAAGCAGTAGCCATTCCAGTATACCTTAAAGTATAGTAAGCCTGCTTCAACACACGAAAAACGGAAGTACTTTCATGAAGCAGTGATTGAATTGTGTATTGGACCAATGAACTACGTATGCCTGCCTAGTTTAATGGCACATAGGGACAATTCTGGCCATAACGTTCCCAGTAAAAGCTACATACTACAAATTCCTCAGATCTTTTGGTAGATAAACATGAATAAAAAATAAACACGTTGCCTTTAACAGTCGCCTCTTGCGAAATGCAAGAAGGCTAATCAAATCTAGTTTACATTTCTGGTCCTGCTGGGGTAACATTACATTTAAATAGAATACTTCAGTTTTCAGAATGAAAAGTATCCTTTTGAAAACAGAATAATTTATTAATCCTGTCTTCGAGGAATAGTAAAATTTCTTCAAATTGTAATAGTTCTTCCATTAAGCTTGCAAAATTTCCTCATCTTTATTATCTATGCTAAGTTATGTATATAATCAATGTGAAACACTTAAAATGTTCACTTTAACCCACATGTTTTCGCCGGGGGGGGATGTGTTTGGTTACTTGGTAGTGCGCCAGACTCATAATCCAAAGATCGTTAGTTTGATACTGGGTCATTTAGGGTTGGTTTGTCCTTGGGAAAGGCACCTGGGTCTCATTTCCTTGTCATGATATATCCAATACGTGATAAAAGTGTCGTAGAAAGCCAACATTTACTAACGCTGTTATAGAGGTCTTGTGTGTATGTTCATCAAACACATATTGTACTAATGTCCAAACTGTAGAGAGATGACCTTTGTAGGTCAGTTACCTGACATAACCACCACTGTCAAATGTAGTCTGTGTTTTTTTAATCTCATCAACCTTTACCTGTTACGTTTGAATAAAAAGAAAATGTTAAATGGTTTTCTGACACCGACAAATGATTTTGTAATTCAGACCTCTGAAATAATTAGTATCAATTGTAAATGCAAATTAATACACATTATGTACTATATTGTAATATCGGCATGAGGACTGAATTAAGGAACAAATGGGAACAAAGTGTCACTATTGTATCTGGTCTGATTTGCACATACTATGAACTAAACTGTAGTAATATATATATATATATATATATATATATATATATATATATATATATATATATATATATATATATATATATATATATATATATATATATATATATATATATATATATATATATATATATATATATATATATATATATATATATATATATATATATATATATATATATATATATATATATATTTATATATATATATATATATATGAATGAGATAACGTTGCTTTAAATCACCTGTTTCTTTCACATGCACTTTATTAATAAAACACCTAAATTACAAAGTTATATCTAGAAATAAATGTTTTTATTTCAGTCGTAATTTTAACATTATGCAGACTGTAATACTCAGATTGACATTAGAGTATAAGAGTTTATGGTGTTACGATATAAGTATGTGAATAATAGCTATTTCATTACATCGTCATTTTTCATAATACCTTCTTGAAATAGACCTATCGCCACGCTCTATTTATTAGAATAGCACACCCTATAAAAACCAAGTATTTTATGTTTACGCGTACCCAGTGTGAGTAGATGGTAATATTTGAGTGCTTAATTTAAAACTGCACGAAAATGGTTGAAAACTTTTAAAATTGTGACGATTGGAATTTGTATATGATATACGGTGGCACTAGGAAAGATGACGGATATCAGGTCAAAATGTCTGTCAAGCCGCCAACGCGCATGTAAAGCACGATATGCTCACAACTTTGCCAGCGATAGCGTTGGTTTTGCACAGGTGTCGGCACTATTTAGGGTTTGAATAAAATACGGCTATACGTCCAATTAACGACCGAATGATTTGTGTGTGTTTGTGCGTGTGTGTGTGTGATTTTGATTTTTAACATAGTCTTAACACGTTTTCAGCCTTATCGCTACGATGTCTGCAGTGTGGCAGTTTATAGTGATGACTAGCACTGGGGCATCATGACGCAGACATGTAACATGATGTCCCACCCAGTCACATTATCATGACACCAGGCCGACCAGTCCTAACACTAACCTCTTTGGTATAACTCGGCCGGGGCTCGAACCCGTGACCTCCCTCATCCGAGGTGGACGTTCTAGCAAAATAGGTCACCGGAGCGGTACGACTGAATGATTAACTTCTTCTTCAATGTTTTCGACGGATGTACATATCAGTGACAAAGACACAACATTTTGTCTAAATTATAAAATAGTGATAACTTTATGGAATCTCGACGAAAACAGGTATTTCTACACAGAAATATACACTAAAAATTTTCATTTCCAGTTTTATTGTTTAGAGAGAAATAATGCAAGAAGAATAGCTAGATTATATTACTTATCATAACAAATGGCAGATGTTGTAACAATCGGCAGCGAACGTTTATTTTCGTTTCATTGCAAGACAACACCAGGTTTACTAGGAAACAGACATCGTATACGAACACCACGCTGCAGAGTAAATGATATATACGCCTCTGTTCAAGATCATACATACCTTATACTGACATAACGTCAGGCTATAAAATTGGCATGTTGCAACTGAACTTGCATTTTAACGCATGGTATGCGTGATTTTTTATGTGGTAGTGCCAGGTAAACGTCACATATTCTTGGCTACAGACATTTACGTTTACTTATTTAGCTAAGGAAAGAATAATAGTGACAATGTTGTTGTTGTTGTGGGGTTTAACGCCATTTTTCAGCACGATAGGCTATACATGGCGGCCAGTATTAATGGTGGAGGAAGAACCCGGAAAACCCCGGAAAGAACCACCGACCCACGAGAAGCTACTGGCAAGCTTTCTCACATGCCCACATTGGCTGAATCTTAGACTCGAACCGCCGCAGACAGAGGTGAGATGGCAGTGATCCGTAACGAAGAGCTCTTTAGACCACTCGGCCACTCGGGGCCCCAATAATAGTGACAAAGATAAGAACTACATAGTACTGAATTTACATGGCAACAACAAAGATCATATTGAACAAAAGATAGAGACTGGGCGTTAAATAATGATGGAAAAAAAGAAAAAACAAATTATGAATAGATTTCGTGTTTTAGAGCTTTTAGGTGATTGCAATTATATAAAAGCAGAGTTAAACGACTTTCTGATCTAACTTTGTTTTCATTCTATTAGCTGGCTCGAAATCCTTATTTCGTGCATTCTGTTGCGCAAGAAGGATTCAGATCCTTATTTCGTTTATTCAATTTCGCAAGAAGGATTCAAATCCTTATTTCGTGCATTCTATATCGTAAGAAGGATTCAAATCCTTATTTCGAGTATTCTATTTCGCAAGAAGGATTTAAATCCTTATTTCGTGCATTATATTTCGCAGGAACGATTCAAATCTTTAGTTCGTGTATTCTATTTCGCAAGAAGGATTCAAATTAGAAACACAAAAATCACCTTCGGTGTGTTTTTATAGGATAAAATGTATTTTTATTCACATCGTCTATTCCTTCAACTTTCACATCTCATTTCCTGGAATAGTTAAAGTTGTTGTTATGGGCTTAACGCCATTTTTCAGCACATTGTAGGTCAACCGCCGGCCTACAGGGAGCTATTCGGCAAGCTTCCTCACATACCCACATAAGCAGAGTCTGAGACTCAGAGCCACGCAGAGGTGAGATGTCTGTGATCGGTAAAGGCGAGTGATTTAGATCACACGGCCACCTTGCACACCAAGAAAATTTCAAGCAATCAAAATACTAATTGATTTTTTTTTTCTCCTTTCTCATCACTTGTTTGCTGAATTTAAAAAAAAAAGTATAAATATAATTAAATTTTTTTTCACATAAAAGTGATTATTTGAAGGCCGAGATGTTATTTCACGATTCTCAAATTATTCTGTATGTTTGTGTAACGATCGATTAAGCAAACAAAAATCATTGTCACCATTAAACATCGCCTGTGCATAGAAACTATGCTCAAATGTTTTGTTTTTGAAAGATTATTAGGGCGACTGGAATTATATAACTTATTTGAAATTTACAAGGGAAATCTGTCAATATAACTATTTCTTAATATGATTTTTTAAATGTTATAGTTGTTAGATTTAGCTCGTTTCGTGGTAGATAAAAGCATAAACTGCTTGACAGTAGCGTGAAAATCAATATCTCGCTAAAGAAGGTTTCCAAAACGCACAAGATGAAACCCCGGGCCACGAGAGTTCTTGCATTTTAAGTAATAAAAGAGTATAATGGGAACCATCTAACTGTAACGAAAACTTATTCCAGGAAATGTTCCAATTATTTCAAGGTCAATTTTTTACGGTGGGTCACCTCACACCCCACCCCCATGCGCGTCTGACAGCAAAACAAGATCTACACAAAACTGTATTTAATTGTTACGTGTTAAGTTCTAAGAAACAGTAACAAAGAAAAGGTGAAGACAACAAGCTTTGTAAAGTTTAACAAATAATTTATTTCTCTGGAAAAACAATGTAAAAATACGGAAAATAACTTACGGTTTTAAGAATCAAATCCAAAAAATCCAAGAATCATCTAAGAATTAAAAAATAGAAGTCATAATAATATAATGTTCTAAAGAAATTTGAGTTCGAGTCCCGACGAAAATCAAATATGGAAGGCGACGTAAAATGATTTTGTGTCTACAGTTCTTTGTTGTTCCACAGACAATACTATTCCGGTGTTTGAATTCCGAATACAACTTAAGGAAATGTCGTTGTCAAAGAATTTTGTATGAGCACTCAAATATTTCCAGGGAAAAGAATTGATAATTCCAGAAACAAACTTTCTACTCAACTGGTCACAACAAAACGAACACCTTTACATCAAGTGTTTAAACGCCCAACTGACTAAATTTTCTATAGACATCAGTATAAAACCTAAATACTGCGCAAAACAGATGCCCGGGTGAGGGTCAGCCCTCAGGTTAAACCAGCATTTCTAGAACATCCTAGAAGCTATTTACCTCGAAAGTCACGTAGTCCCAGTCAGCCTCGATTTCACCATTATCAATCCCACATTAAGACTGGATAATAAAAAAAGTTGTTTACTTGATTCTCAATCAAGATTAGGAACTAGGTCAACATAATGATACAAAGTTCTATTTTTAAGTGATTGGACAGAACAGTTAGGTCAAACTAATTTCGGTAAAATGTCTAATTCCAGTAAAAAATTTACATTACTTTAACATGTAATACAAATTTTAAAACTTACAGATAATTAAATTAAATCAAATATAAATTAAATCAAATATACATAACACTTCCTCCCATAAAGAAAAAGAAAGATTTTTACAATAAAGCTTTCTTTTTGCCATAGATTAATTACACACGAGGTTTAAGAAAAAACATAAGAAGAACTCTAATGAATTATACACAGTGTACATGAAATAATATTTCTATACACGGGAAAGTGCATCTGCAATTAAATTATCTTTTCCCTTGATGTGCCTGATGTCAATATAATATTCCTGTAACAAAAAAAACTACCTTAGTAGTCTTTGATTTTATTTTTCATCTTGCCGCTGAAATTAAGAAGGTTGTGACCACTAAACACGATAATCAAAGAAGGAGCTGAATTAATGTAAACTTCAAAGTGATGTAATGCCAATATCAAAGCGAAACATTCCTTCTCGATTGACCGATCCGGTGGGCTAGTGGTTATAGCGTCCTGCTTGGATGCGGGAGGTCGTGGATTCGATTCCCGGCCGAGTTATACCAAAAAAGTTCAAAAATGTTACTAACATCGGCCTTACTTGGCGCTCAGCATTAAGAGTTTAGTGTTACGACTGGTCCGCCTGGTGTCATGATAATATGACTGTGTGGGACATCATGCTACATGTATGCGGCATGATGCCCCAGTGCTAGACATCACCATAAACTTACACACTGCAGACATCGTAGCGATATGACTAAATTTTTTTTAAACCTACTTTAAAAATCCAAATCACACACACACACACACACACACACACACACACACACACACTCCTTCTCGATTGTTGAATAATTTCCTTGGTTTTTATTTAATTTCTTAGAAAAAAAAGCACACTGGATGATAAACACCTTTTTAGTCTTCTTGAATCAAAACTGCTCCAACCCCAACATCACTTGCATCAACAGACAGTTTAAATGATTTGGATCTGTAAGAACTGGCGCGCTTTTAAGTGTGGCTTTTAACTTATCAAAAGCCTCCTGACATTTTTCTGTTAAAAGGAACTTGTTTTTCTTCCTCAATAAATGTGTCAGGGAGTTCAGCAATTATAGAAAAATTGGAACAAAATTTCCTATAGTTTCCAGCCATACCTCAAAATCGCATCAGTTGCTTTTTACTAACAGGCCCACTGAATTTAGAAATAGCCTTTACCTTAACATCAGTAGGTTTATACTTGTCCATGTCTCACGATATGTCCTAAAACAATTTACGCTAGCACGGAAGAATTCACTTTTGGATAAATTAATTGTCAAACTTGCATCTGTGAGTCTGTTCTTTCCTGGTGTCGTTGTAGATGATGACTTCATCGATGTAAGCATCACAGTTATCTAGACCAGAGGTAATCATATTCATGAGACGTTGAAAAGTACTTGGCGACCCTTTCATCCCTAACAGCAGCACCTTATATTGATAAAGTCCTTTGCTCTTTCCATTAGTGTAATTTGCCACAATCCTTTCAGAAGGTCAAATGTGTTGACATACTTGGCATTTCCGATCTTATCAGTGCAGTCATCGATTCTTGGTAATGGAAATGAATCTGTTTTTGTCACACGGTTCACCTTCCTATAATCAGGGTACATACAGAAAGGTTTATCGGGTTTTGGAACATGTATGCATGGTGAACTCCAATCACTTTAACTAGGCTTTATGAAGCCTTTCTCCAGCAAATACTGAATTTCTTATTTCAATTTTTCCTGTTCGAAAAGTCTCATCCTGCAAGGATGTTGTTTCACAGGTTTGGAATATACAATTTCAGCGTCATTGAAATTTCTTTTGTTCTTGTAGGAACGGCTGGAAAAAAGTGCTCATGTTCAAATAATAACTGTTTAAGTTCATTTCTTTCTTGCTCTTGTAAATGTGAAAGTTTCTGGTCCAGATATTTCATAATTTCTGAATTCCTAAGATTTGTCGCTTCAGTATCAGTAGAATCCGATTATATTCCTTCACTTAAATCTTCCCTGAGTGGGACAGGTACAACTAAATTGATTGAATGTTTAACCTGACTAACTCTTTCAACCTACTCCTCTAGCATGTTTATGTGGCAAAGTTGTTTTTGTTTTCGCCCTAAGGAGTATTTATGATGTAATTTAAATCATTTAGTTTCCTGTCTACTGTATACGGACCATATTACTTGGCCTGAAGAGGATTTTGTGGTATGGGCAAGAGAGCCAGGACTATATCACCAGGCTGAAAACCTCTTTCCTTCGAATTTTTGTCATATCTTAACTTTATGTTTGATTGAGTAGAGTGCAGATTTGCTCTTGCGACCTCACAGTCCTTTGACAACTTTTACTTAAAATTGGAAACAGAATCAAGAAGATTAATTTCAGTATCTTCATTTGAAAGAAATTTCTCTTCCAACAATGTCAGTGGTCCAAGCACATTGTGTCCAAAAACCAGTTCAAAGGGACTGAAACCTAAAGATTCTTGAACAGTTTCCTTAATAGTAAACAATAGTAAATGAATGCCTTCATCCTAATCTGTACCCGTATCAAAACAATATGATCTAATCATATTTTTAAAGTCTGATGAAATCTTTCTAATGCCCCATTGACTCTCAGAGTGAAAGGCAGAAGATTTTAATTGTTGGATGCCTAATTTATAGAAATTTCCAGAAATGAAATTTGAGCCTTGATCAGACTAGACAGATTTTGGAAGGCCAAATTGAGTATATAAAAAAGTTTATTAAAGCTTTTACTATTGTTTAAATTTAATAATCCTCCAAGGAATTGCCTCCAGAAACCTTGTTGACATATTATGGTCAACAAGTGTTGGTTACCTTACCTGGTCTTAGGTAAGAGACCAACACAATCTACCATAGTTCTACTAAATGGTTCGTCAAAGGCTGGAATAAGGTGCAGATGAGCCTTAGGTATCTTCTGATTGGGTTTTTCTCCCATTTGACAAGTATGACAAGATCTAAAGTATTTACCAACATCAAATTTGAGCTTTGGCCAATGTAAGTGAGTCACAATCTTGTGATAAGTCTTATTATTCCCTAAATGACCAGTCCAAGGAGTTTCATGGCTAGACTAAGTATTTCCTGTCTCTATGGAGTTGGAACTACAAATTGATCGTTCACTGACCACTCGTTATCAACAGATACCTTGGAAGGTTTCCATTTTCTCATAAGAATTCCATTTTTAATGAAATAACAGACAGGAATTTCAGTGGCTTCACTTTCACTAATGGCCCCTTGAAACAAACAGGAGATCGCAGGATTTATTTCCTGTTCAATGACAAGTGATTGTCGCTTATCACCTTGGTTAGAATAAAGAGAATGAGTATTTAAGAGAGAATCAATGTGATCAATACCTTTTGATTGATCCAAACAAGGAGTGAAAGTGACTTCATCAAAAGCCTGACCAATACATGTGTCAGCTAAAGGAATACTTTCCTTCTCAACAATAATCTCAAGAGCTTTCTTTGCCATAGCTCTGGCAACTGCACGATCTGGGAATAAATAAGGGAATTCAATTGGATCGACTTTCTGATCCAAGCTAGGCTTGTAAGTTACAAGTGGATTAACCACAACCTTTGACACAATTACTTTTCTTCGACATCATCATGTTTCAACCACCAAACAAATATAGGGTCATTAAATTATTGTAACTATCCCTTCTCGAAAGAATACCCTTCCCATTATGCGTTTGAATCATTCTCAAGTAAAAGTATATCGTACTGCCGCTTTGACACAATTACTTTTCTTCGATATGATCATGTTTCAACCACCAAAATATATAGGGCTATAACATTATTGAAACTTATCAATTTTTGTAACAATTGTACATAACTATTTAATGCTCAGAATTTGCTTTCTCTTTACATTCGTACCTTTATTTTTTTTCTTTCTTAAAGAATTAAATACGCAATCTTGTTTAAACAGATTACTTTCTGCAAGCAGTGGCGGACTCATCAGTGCAATACTAATCAGCTTTGATTTCTACTTCCGGCTACTGTTTGGGCTAATGAAAGGTCTCAAAACTGTTCGTAAATAACTAAAGTCAACTGATCTATTTTCAAAATGATATTGGCGGTATGTGTTATACATATATTTGTCTTCTTTTTCTTGCTTTTCGTTTTCATGCACTTTTGCTTCTGAGTTCTACGCTCAACACGGTGAGTCGTGAAAGTGATAAAAGTTTTTTTTGTATGCACCTACATGTGTTTGTTTTTGTTTTGCTTTCTTTTGTCTTTTTGTTTGTCTTGATACACGTAATGTCTTCAGATCTGTTCTTAAAAATGAATATAGACAAAATCATTCTTTTGTAAACTTTGGGTTTTGCTATTTTTGGGTATTTCATATTATTGTTTTGTCTTGAATCTTTGAACTGATGCAAACATTGATTGCTTTGTTTTTACTATATGCTGCTTTTTGCTTCTGTGCGTCTTGCGACACCATTTGCCCACACAAAATTTTGCAAATGGAAGACAAAATGTTGCTTCCGTTTGTACCGTGTTATGATACATGCTTTGTACTTCTGTGAGTTTGGAGTTTGTTTCTTTTAATTTAATTTTTTTTTAATTTTTATTTTTGTGTGTTTCTTTTTGTGAGAGACTTTTGTTTAGATATCTTATTTTATTTCACATGTTTCTTTTCCTCTCATTCATGTTTGCTTTTGTGAAGCTATTTTGACTTCTTTGTGAACCCATTTTGTTTAGTAGCTTAGCATTCTGATGTATGCCAATATTTGTGTGACTTACTATACAGTTTATACAGTAAGATGCAAACCGTGAAGTCTTCAAGCCTTGAAATTCTCTTTAAAGAGGCCCTATGTTTCAATTTTATTTGGAACAGAAGAAAAAAACAAAGACCATCATAAAACAATTCTTGCGTTTATTCTGGAACATATAAAAAGATCTTTCAAAACCCCAAAACAGTGTTTACACTAAAAAAAAGTGTGCATGGGATAACGAGAATTTCAACAATTATTTCTTGTGAAAAGTATATGCCAAACTGGACTCGTATATCAGGATTGAGGGTCCTAAAATGGGAGACCAGAAGGTGTTGATAACTTATCACATCCCGCAACCACTACCGGGTTCCAGCTTCTGGACTGCATCCAAATCAAAATTTTAGGAATGCACCAGTCAAGCTGAAATACTTGCAATCCTGGGGGTAATGGCATAACAGTAAATAAACATGCCTGCGATACAGAAGAATGGAAATGCCTACCTACTCCCCATGGGCTGGAGATGCTAATGGGGAAAAAATATTAGTCTGCAGTGCCCCTGTTATCGAAAGAGAAATATAAATGAAGAGTGTAGACATTCACATATCTGACATTCCATATGCAAATTCAGCTGGATAAAATAAAGCATAAATTGGAGCACAAATCTGGGGTCAAATGTCTTCAGCAAAGACCAGCAACAATAAAGGCTTTCCCCTCAGTAAAATCATATATTGGGATCTTCACTATCGCTAAAGATTATGCAATAATGGTCCCTACTTTTTATATTTGGTATAGAGGCTCAGAACGGGACATGAAATGTACCCGCTGCCAAAAGCTCGGACACGTCCCTAGGGATTGTAAAATTCCATAAAAAGAAGAGACGGAAACGCATGCCCATAGGGCGTCCGAAAACAAATAATGAACAACATGTAGTAGATGAACAAGGTGAGGAAATAGGTGAGGAAAGTGTAGAGGAGGTAGAGAAGAACTATAATATCACAACGACAGGAATAAATGCCTAAAATCAAATCCCTGAAGGGAGACAAAAAGAAACATCACAACCTGACGGGAATACCGTGTGGGAAAATTTCGATAAGAGAGATGTGGCATTTCCAACTCATCCTCCTAGAAAACGAAAAAAAAAAAAAAAGCTACGCAAATACTTTAAGTGGGAACATTGAGCTAGCTCTGTGTTCTTCAGGGCATGTCAGAAGAAGAAAGTACTTCATCGGCGGGCGAATCCAGGGCAAAAGAGAGCTCAGAAAAATGAAGCAGAGATCAAAGATACGCCCGGATAAAAGCCTCAAAACTTTTACACCATGCAATAGAAACATAAACGACAAAATGCTCTTTCCGAAGAGTTACAAGCCGAAAAGTGGAATTCAACTCACTAAAGGTGAAGAAGACCCCCAATAACAACCATTCCGAGGCGAAGAACAACCATCGAAAATATAAAGCCAAACAAGATAAATGCAGGGAAACAAGAAAAAAAAAAACAGAAAAGGAAGACGCTGGGACTGCCATTATGAATACGGAACCTCAAAATGATAATGAGGCGTCATATGACGATATATAGAGCGAGAGGACAATAAGAAGGATAGGACATAGAAAACAAATGAGTCAGTGGCTGGTATCCATGGCAATAACGATATAGAGACACATGAAAAATCAATATAATAAATAATAAAATAATTCAACAGAAACCTAGTTCCTATCACGTTTTCATACCATCACAACCGGAAACATGGAGGAACCAATCCTCTTAATGGTTACCCTGAATGTGAATGGTAGAAACCGAGATAGAGCAGACAGATTAGTCCAAGAAACCAATGACTACAACATCATACATGTGAAAGAAACACACAACATTGATGAGGAAACGAAATTATATATTGAGGGAATAAATGATTGTCATGGTTTAATAACACACACACACACACACACACACACACACACACACTTCGGAGTAGCTACAATTATAAAGTTAAAAAGGAAAGCACATGTGTGTTAAAGTTTTATGGTAGGTGATTTCATTTTAGAGCAGGTTATTACATTTTAAAAATATATGGTTGTACATTTACTAAATTTATATGTACCTTCAAAACTACAGCAGAAAAAGTAGAATTTATGAATAAATTAAATAATATTGTTCAGAATTATTTCATATTCCTCGGGATTTCAATTGGGTGATAGCAGACATAGAAGTACGGGCCCGTCAAATATATTTTGCTAAAGAAGACGAATCCAAAATTTATGAACCAAACTAAAATTATAGATATATACAGAAAATTAAATATAATTAGGAGATAATTCATTGTTATAAATGGAACAAATGGGAGTAAGCTAGACAGATTTTGTGTTTTTGAAATAGCATCACATAGCGTTAAAGAATGTCGCAAACGGAAAATTAGGATATCTGAGCAATTTGCCATATCGCTAGCTATTAAAACAAAACTGGAAGATAAATGGGCAAAAGAACTTTAGAAACTTAACAATAAATACAACAAAATTATAGAAAAAATACTTATAGGGATATAATTAAACAATGCGGAAATTTTGAAACGAAATATACAAAGGGAAACAAAGACTTATTGTAGTGCAAGGAAACAAATTAAAAAAATGTTTAACATGGAATTGATCCCAAAAAGAACGTAGTAACAATACCACAGAAGAATATAAAAAAAACTTCTTGAAAGAGATTATAAAACGTTACAAGAAGAGGACGATGAGGGTAATAAAATACGGGCGGGGAAATTCTTGGATTTGTATAACAGGGCTAGGGGTTTATCTAGAAGAGTGCATATATTAAACAATGCCCAAAAGAGAAATATAACAAAATTAAAGTTGACAACATAATTTATACAGATAAGCAAAATATTCTAGCTCAAACGCAGAAATATTACACAAATCTATGAAGGATCGCGGCTTATTATTTGGACAAAATGCAGAAAAAAAGAAACATAAAAAATAATGACGGGAGAGATAGATAGGAATATGGAATATAAACATTTGGACAATGACTTCACTAGATGTAATGGAAATGGTCCGATATAGAAGAACAATGATTCATTTTACATGGATGGGTAAGCTCTACTACTTACGACAAGAATACATACACAAACAGAACGTAGAAGGGGGTATGAACATCCCATTTTGAAAGATTTAAAGTATACGAACATATTTGATAGAATACGAAATCTGAAAGAAAATCCCACGTTTGGGAAGCATTACATATCTATTGGTTAGGTTTTACACCGAAATGCAAGGAATGCATATATTCAAATTAATAAACGCAAGGAATGCATATATACAAATTAATAAACGCAAGGAATGCATATATACATATTAATAAAACGCAAGCAATGCATATATACCAATTAATAAATGCAAGCAATGCATATATACAAATTAATAAACGCAAGGAATGCATATATACAAATTAATAAAACGCAAGCAATGCATATATACCAATTAATAAAAGCAAGGAATGCATATATACAAATTAATAAAACGCAAGGAATGCATATATACAAATTAATAAACGCAATGAATGCATATATACAATTAATAAACGAAAGGAATGCATATATACAAATTAATAAACTCAAGGAATGCATATAAACAAATTAATAAACTGAATACGTTATTCGAACCACTGAGGAAAATATCATTGATAAACTACATCATTATACAGTACATAGAGGAAATATATGGAAGGAAGAAAATATACAAAATAATTAGGAAATTTACCCTAGGAACATCATTTTCAAAGTACTATTCAGAATCCCGGATTTGCAACGGAATTCATGCACGGAGAAAATGGGCAAAGACTGATGCATGATCCTGCAAAACCTACACGACGCATGGTTAACAGGTGAAGTAGCAGAATTTAAATATGAAACTATTATAAATATTTATATTTCTAAATGAAGAGGGGGTCCCAGACGTAAAATTCAATGTTTTAAGTAAGTTTCCCTCACGACAGATGTCAGTCTAAGTTTTTCATTCGGAAGCCAAGACGATGACTCTGGAAAGTAACATGCATTTCTCGTTATAATTTGTTCAAAGGACGCTTTTCTGAAAGTTGAGGGACACGGAATCTTACAGGTACAAAGATATTCGGCTGTAAATAAAAAGCGAGTCTGGAAAAGCACAAAGTATTGTCTCAATTGCATGCAGTTTTATTCTTTGATATAGGTTTGTAATTATTTGTTTGAATTTGTTTGTTTTAATGTACTACAACAATTTTCCTTGAATTCGGAATAATATTTTGCATTCATTCGTCTACGGTTCATTTGTTCTAAGTATGATATGCATTATTTCCTTGATAAGGATGTTCGAACTGACTCATTTATAAATAACAGGAATCGTCGATACTAGGAATTTAATGATTTACTTATGATATGAATTATGAAAATGTATGAATTTATATGTCTTGAACGATATTAATTATGATGGGTAGGAATTGATTTTTTTATATCTGGAAATGTTATGCCAGTGAATTGCTAGTTAGTAAGGAATGTAATTAGGACAAGGCGTGAATTCTGGAACCAAGAAAGGAAAGGAATCCTGTTCGATCTACCTCACTAAGAACATTATAACCAATGTTCCGAACGAGCACACCCACACGCCAAAAACAATAAAATAACGGCATTATATATTTATAATCGGTATCTTCCTTAATTAAGTAATTAGTTAATTTAGTTGGTAGATCGTTCACTCGCCTGTAACTGCTACTTGTGTGTAGTTCTTATCAGTGTTATTAGTTTAACGCTGTTGTTATAGTTCGTAAATAGGCCGTGATTTAACCAGGATAATCTACTGTACATAATTTAAATAGGCAATGAATTAACCAGGATAATATACTGTACATAATTTAAATAGGCAATGAATTAACCAGGATAATCTACTGTACATAATTTAAATAGGCAATGAATTTACCAAGATAATCTACTGTACATAATTTTACATGAAGAAATAGATGGCTCTTTTACTCTTCGTTTTGTTGTTCCATACCAACTAGGTTGACATTTTGTCATCGGAGTTCACACCAACAAGGCGACATATCTACATTTTGTAAATATTAGATGTGTACACAAGTTTTGTAAATTCAACGTTTTCTGTTGTGTTTATTGTTCGTCTTGTTGGTCTCTGTTTTATAATCGTCTTTGACAATGACGCAGTGAGAGTCGAAAGCACTTAACGCTTTATGAAAAACTTGTTTTGCACTGCTTCATATAGCAGACGTCTAATAAATTTCGTCTTCTAATTTGCACGTTATTATTTACTTTTCTTCTTTATTTTCATTGCTTTGGACATCATCTCGAATTTGTATTAGTTATTCGTATACACGCTTGCGAAACTTATGTTATACTATATTTTAGTATAGGAAATGTTTGTTTAAATTCAGGCAATTTTAACCATTTCAGTTACTTTACCTTTACTGCAATAAATACATGTTTAAATTAATGTCATCTGGAACATAAGATTGTCTCCATTTCATCTAGGTAAGATACAGTTTTAAATTAAAATTAAAATTTTAAACTAAATACCATTTTAAATTAACCCGGACTCAATCAACGTGCTAGCAATTCTGTGCATCCAAATTGCAAAACGGTTATCATCTATTGGCTTTTTCTCAGCCAACTAAAATTTTGTAAATCAATTAAATACATTCCTTCCACACAACAATGTTGAAGCTGAAGAACATTAAGAATGTATGCCTTCAATAAAACTACAGCACGAGGATTACGACTTGCATACCAAAACAGCCGCTCTCTGGGGGAGGGGGGCGCCAAAGGTACGAAATCGTTGGCAGGGCCATCATTGTCTCCCCAGGCGCCATTTACCCCCTTAGCAGGCAAATGCCAACGTTATCACGTAAGGGAAGATGTATATACACTCAAAGTACCTTTCACGTTCTTCCTCCGTGGTTTATTATATAATGATAACAATCTCCAAAATCAAAAGCTTATTGAACCAGTAGGAACTTGGTATGTGTTATTTCCATATCACATTAAGTGGAATCGTAGTTACCTCCAAGAAAAGGTATAGAGGATGCAGGGATACTGTCCACGAGAGATGTTCGGAAATGTTCCATTCCAAAATTACAATCAATCGCCTAACGAGACTACATTTATAAGCACGCTTTCCAGCCCTCTATGCAGAAGCTTTCTTATATATACATATATATATGTGTGTGTGTGTGTATGTATGAGTGTATGTGTGTATATATATATATATATATATATATATATATATATATATATATATATATATATATATATATATATATATATATATATATATATATATATATATATATATATATATATATATATGTGTGTGTGTGTGTGTGTGTGTGTATTTGTTGTCTGGTTACATGTCATTATCGTATTATCTAGATAATTATAATTATTATTGTTATCGTCTTTATTGACTGTTCAGTTGATAATATCATATCAGTCGGCTTTCATCATACCACTCCAGCCGTGAAGAGGAGTTTCAAGATAACCCCAAACCGCTCCAGTAGATTTTCATTTTCCCCGTAGGCATAAAGTTAACAGCTCATTGAGAATCTTGTTACATGGTTGTAAGATTTGTTTTACCACTAATAGCTACATGGGGCCAATTCAAAGGCATATAACGCAAGCTACAGAACCCCATATCAATTGAAAAATGCAACATCGTCATGAAGCATCAAGTGATCGTCAAGTGATCATACAGATTATTATGAAGGAAGTACAAAATACGCCAGTCAGCTTTCACTCAACCGGAAATAAAGTACACATGTGTTGGTTTTCGTTCTATCATTAAAGCATCGTCTGCTTTTGCCATTCAACATAAAAGAATAACTTAAATAAAATTATCTGCATTGATATAACTCGAATAGACATATCATTTACTCTCTCAAGAGAAAAGAATGATATAACGTGTGTTTTTTTTATATTTTTACTGATAAGCAGACATGGTTTGACATTCATTAATGTAGGTCTCGGTTGCCATTATTAAACCTTTCATAGAACCGCATATTGAAATGATTCGGTTGATTTTCTAATGGCATTTTTAAGGAGCTGTACTCATAGAATAACCGCAGTACTATACAAATGAAAAAAAAGTACACAAATGAAAGTGTATGAATGGATAAGGATTGTTCTCGTTATAAATATGGTTGTGTCTGGGCATTCTCAGATAATTCGTGCTTTTAAATGTAGTACATGCAAATGAGACTCTCGATCACATTGAAAATAAACTGATTTACCATCTCCGTGCGTTTTAATTTTGAAAAGCACCATTTATGAATTATATTAAATACTCTATTGTCAAAAATATGTTTTTATTTGAGCTATACAAGTCAATTTCATGTTAAACTAAACAGGAGGTCACATTGCACATGGGCTTTCGCCCTGCCACTAGTTACCGAGGCTTACTGATGGTCACTGCAGTTGCGCGAAGTATTGTATTTTAGAGCATTTCAGATATCCGTTTCAGACCCATGGACTTGGTATCTCCGTCATACCAGTGCTAAGTTTGATGTAAATAACTGGTTTACAAAAGGATTGGAAGCTAAAAGCTGAAAACGAATACCTAACATTTCCTAAATTCTACCTATGAATGTCATCAGCCGTCCGCATCACCCTTGCTATGTGGACAAGCTTCCATGTTGTGGTGTAGTGCTTTATTCAACGTATGTATGTATGTATGTATGTATGTATGTATGTATGTATGTATGTATGTATGTATGTATGTATGTATGTATGTATGTATGTATGCATGCATGCATGCATGCATGCATGCATGCATGTATGTATGTATGTATGTATGTATGTATAGTGTGTGTGTGTGTGTGTGTGTGTGTGTGTGTGTGTGTGTTAGGGCTTATATATTGTATATAAACACTACAATATATCACTCATTATCTTCTATATACTGAATTTATCTTACGCGGTAACACATGAAACCCCACGGAATTTTTACTGAACTATCAAAATACCGAGATAGCATGGTTTTAAACAAATATATTGATTCGTATGCCGTACACGTTAAATTTAAAATTCCGCATCACTTGTACCACAGCTTATGGTAGAGTCAATCCAAAGAAAAGTTTGTGTCATTCGAAATAAGTGTCATAAAATGAGTTTTTCCATAAATAGTTATTAATAAACTCGGAATAGAGAGAATTATTCTAACTTCGATAAGCGCGTTAAACTTTTGACGGTTATATAATGTTAATCCTGACTACCTAAGCTAAATTGTGTGTGTGTGTGTGTGTGTGTGTGTGTGTGTGTGTGTGTGTGTGTGTTTCCCAGACGAAGTCAATATTTTAAGTAATTTCCCTCCCGATATTAGTCAGTCCACGTTTTTCTGAGGAAGGGGAAGTCTGACTTCCGGGGAGTAGAAAGTGTTCTCCCGTTATAAGTTATCAAAGGGACGGGTGTCTGGAAGTTGAGGGACACGGATTCGACTTCATAGAAAAGAAAGCGAGTCTCACAAGGCACAATGGGAAAAATATCTCCATATGTGCAGCACGCAGTGGGAAAAGACAGCAGACTGTCAGGTTAAAGTTGATGAGCTGGAAGAAAACGGAGAGATAGAAAGAAGAGGGAAAGGAATACGGCGATTCTTACCTGCCACTAACATTGACTTTGAGAGGACCGAAAACAACCAGCTTATGCTGGAATGCCAAGCAAATTGATTCGATCGTTCACTCAGTTGTATAACGAAATCTGTTTTATCGGTATAGCACAATGGCTAATTGAATTCTTATTAATTCGGTAATTTTATTTCTAATAGAACGTGTATCATTCAAATGTCATGTTCAATTTAATTTTGTTTATGTAATTGATTATATCGTTTTATGTTGGTGCTGTTCTATACCACATCTCCGCTCAGATCCCTGTCATTCCATCCATTAATTTCATATTTTATGTTATTATCTATTCGATCCGGTCTGTAACACTTTGGTCGATCATCTCCTAGATGACGATAAGGAAACAAAATCATCAAAGGCCATACATATATTAATCTTGTACCATTTATACACAGCTGAATAATATAATCTCTTTAAAATGAATGTGATATTGTTGCCACCGCTGTCTGAATCATTATGATCGAAAATTTACATTGATTACATGCAGTCAAAATGTACCAACATATAGGGATTTCGATTGCCTATTTGAAATTTACTGTGCAGTGCTCCTCATGAGAACAAGGAACACAAGGTTTATATTAAGGGAGGTTTCGGCAACAAGGATAGACAGTCGATCCAGACAGATTTTGCAACTTTTTATGATTGTTTGTCTTGTGTTTCTTTTGACTAAGTGGATTGTTAGCCTTTGCGGATAGAGCGTCGGAAACTAGATCTAAGACATAAAATTCACCGCGTTCTCCAGCTCCGTAGCCTAATTGACAGCAGCCATCAGACCTCTGTCAGTTCTTTATTGTGGTCAGCCTGAGAGAGTTGTTTGGTCCCGAATTCAAACTGATTGCATACACACGAGTGGCCAGCCCGGCCCTATGTATATTTGTAATTATCTATAATTTGAACAACTTCCAGAGTTCCCATCTTTTGAAATATAAGAACTCATTGGGGGTTAAATTCAAACACGTCGATTGCAATCAGAGGAAGCAACAACCGGCACAATTGACCGTAAAAAAAAAATGAATGTATTCCAAACGAACAGTCTCTGTGCTTATTCAGAAGAAGTATGTCGTAGAGACTGACAAAGGGGGTGGTAGATACCCCTTTTACGTGGACCTGTTAGTTCCATCATTTTGTCAAATTTAACCATTTCTAGCAGATTTAAAGAAAACTGCATTATCTTTTATTTTAAAACTAATTTGAAGGAACTATATTTGAGTGATACTAAACAGTCATTGCCGCCAAAAAGAAGTAATTCAATTAATTTGCTAATTCTTAACATAAGTAATAATAAAATAATAACAACACCGCCTGTAATATCATATTAACTAATTTATAAAAGAAAACTTTAGATCATTCACAAATAATTGACCTTAGACGTAATAAAATAGACATAATATTATGAGAAACGGGCATCTTAATGTATTTAAAACTTATGCAACATTTAAATAAATTACAAACAATTTCTCTAGAAATATGACAAGCTAATTAATTTACATTAATTTGGTGCCATGCAGAATAAGTTAAAAACCAATTGCGCCTTAAATGAGGAACGTAACCAGATATTGTTAAATAACTTGAAACAAATTTCGTGGGATATGATTAAGACATTTCTTCAAAAAATACCATCGAAGATTGATAATAAAATTAATTTAGCGGGTTCCGATTTTGGATATTTACTGAAAATACGGTTAAACGTAATGATTTGCAATAATTCACAGAGTAATGGGTCATTTCTTTCAGCAAAAAAAGGATGAAAAGATATTAAGTATATTATATCCACATGGATGACTTAGAAATACTTATAAGAAAATTTGGTAACCTGACAGGACAAGAACTATTAGGCAAGTTAATGAAAATGTTGATCAGTTGATATTTCAAGATGATAATAGACAATATAGCACTTCCTGTTGTACTGGAAAATATATTGTATTAAAAATTGATAACGGCTATGTTATTTTTAAAAATTCAAAACCGTACAAATCATTACGGAGATACAATTTTTAAAGAATATTATACACATGCGCGCGCGCGCGCACACACACACACACACACACACACACACACATGATGAATATAAATTAAAAACGGCATCACTTCGAACCGCATCACAGAGGTGAAAGACCTTCCAAAGTGTTTTTAAATTACTTACAAAATTAAAACAAGAACATTACAAATTTGATTATATTTTTATTTTACAAATAGTCGTTGAGCTTCATAAAATCAAAATTAAGATACCTAAATATGCCAATCAAAATACGATTGCTTGTGGAGAATATTATAAAACAAATTTGCTATAAATGACAAAATTAGAGGTGTGCAGTTTTACCGATGTACCGTTTTACCGCGATCTTTTTTTTTATTCCCCTTGGTACGGACCAAAATACTTTGACGATATACCAACACTTCATTTGTTTTCGTTAATAAGGAATATACAGAAATTCCCGATTAATCTAGTTAGGACGATAGAATTAACAGCGTGTTTTGATTATTCATGACACAATAATTCAATAAATTATTTTTACAAAACGGTTGCATCAGTCACAAATTAGGAGTGAATATTACATGTATCGTTATATGTATGATTTTTTAATCTCAAGTTTAACACGTTACACGGATGCCAGCGCAGAGTCCAGATGGAATATTATGAAAGTTATTCGGGCGAAATTCAACTTTTAGACAAATTTCGCATTAAAGATGTTTTCTTCAATGCGAAATTTGTCTAAAAGTTGAATTTCGCCCGAATAACTTTCAAATAATTACAAATTGCAAGTAAAGTTTTATTTGTTTTCCAGCGTATGTGAATATGCTAAGTTAATGTATTCATTTGCAAGATTGAGAATCTTCCCACGATTTTCTGGAGCACAAATGTTTTGTCTGAAATTCCGAAGTTTACCAGTTCCACTGAATATTTTCTCCTTTGTTGAATAAGTGTGTCTTATGTTTACTGGCCCTGTCTGATAAATATCCCGCCCGGGTTTTGGCAGCCCATTCAAAGTTTTACTGACTATTACATCAATAGTGTGGTTAGTAAAATGTAGGCTTCTCTGCCAGCATTTCCTGATTTTATCAGTAGGATCGTTAATGGCATAACGGTAATCATCCTAGTTTAATTGCAATTTTAATATCAGAACTTACTTGTGCAACAATTTACGTACACATTGCTAATTGATATATTAGATACTGACCATTTAAGAGGGGAGGGAGCTTTGATTTTCTTTTGAACTGAAATATTTTTTTTTCATCTCAAAATAATTCATTTTGTTTTCAACATAATCTCATGGACATAACATGGTGTTAATTTGCTATTATTATTATTAAACAAAACATATTTAGTCCTAGAACATTGAATTGTTGGTTCCTGATATAACTGCGGTATACTGTGGTACGTATTGCGGCGCGTTCAGAAATTGGTCGTGGTGCCCAGTCTAGACTACATCATGCATTTAATATGATCTTAGTTTCGCTGATGCTTGGATGAATGCCCATACGACGGACCGGCTCTTCAGACTTTATCGGTAATGTGTTTACTTACTATTATATAAATACTCTGAGTATAAAACATTTGGAACGCGTGGAGGCGTTGTTGAAATAGATACTACTATAGTTGCTGCAAGAAATGAATCTATTAATATTGCAAATGAATTAATAAATTAGATGAATGTTTGCATCGATGGGGTGGTGTGGGAACAGCATTCCGTCTGGTTCTGCAAAAAGATCTAAATATGAATGATTATGACATTGTCACTTTGGAACACTCCACAAACTCAGATGATGCTGTACAGAGTAGTACTTAGATTATAGTGATAATAGTCTTGTTAGTACTTTGCTGATAGTCAATTCCAAAAGGAAGGTAATCAATTCCAAAAGGTAGATAATCAATTCCTAAAGGTAGATAATCGCTTCGAAAAGGTAGATAATCAATTCCAAAAGGTAGATAATCGATTCCAAAAGGTAGGTAATCAATTCCAAAAGGTAGATTATCAATTCCAAAAGGTTGTTAATCGCTTCGAAAAGGTAGATAATCAATTCAAAAGGTATATAATCGATTCCAAGAGGTAGATAATCAAATCCAAAAGTTTGACAATCAAATCAAACGGTTGATAATCAGTTACAAATGGTTGAGAATCGATTCCAAAAGCTGATATTCGATGTCAAAAGGCTGATAATCAATTCCTAAAGGTTGATGATCACTTACTGAAATTACATATATTTCTCAGAAACAGGTAATAAAATGACTGGTAGCTTGGATATTTCGGTAGACAAGGACGCAGTCAGATATATTAATATTAATATTAATATTGATATTAATATTAAATTTGGTAAAATATTTTTCATTCACGTCTAGTAATTATCAAAATGTTATTAATTATAATTATTAAAAGCGGTCTACGTTTTTTATCTTCTGAGGGCGTGGCAATAAAAACAAATAATGATCCGATAGTTTAATTTGCAGGTTTGGAAAACACTGCAACGCGATTTTGTTCAAATGTAAATATGGAGAGTGCAAAAATAAAAAAGATTCCCTATATTCCAACAGTTACCAGGACGCTTGAACCAAATTTTATGTGGACAATATTCATGACAATACAGCAAAATTACAATAATGCAATCTTTTAATAAAAAGTTGAAGTTCCATGATTGATTCAATATGTATTTTAAAAAGTTACATCAGACTTGGAAGCTGTTGATGATAATGATTTGGCAAAACTGAAAGCTACGTTGATATAAAATAAGAATGCCATTATTTGTTTATTCACAAAAACCTGAAAATATAATCTTGTGAAAAATCATAGCTGCTGTAGAACAAAAAGCTACCATAATGTTTTGTTATATGTATGTTAACAATAAGAATATCGAAAAGCAATACTACCTGTAGTAGAAAATATAGACTCAGGTTATTCAAACATTATTCGTTACTGGACAAATACACAATACAGTTTCATGACTGTTTTATTGTATCCGATTGAATTTAACATTTCTGAAGTCCATAATAGAAAAGCACGAGAAGCCTTGTCAGGATTCTTCGTAATTAAAATCATTTGATCTGATAATTTAGAAAAAGAACGATAATTATATTTTTTAAAATAGGACCAACTCTAAATTTGAGACTGTTGTTCCATATCAATATATCTATTTGCGTGTGTGTGTGTGTGTGTGTGCGCGCGCGCGCGCGCGTAGGCTATCACTGATATCTAATACGTTTATGTAGAGTTTATCGTAAGAGATCTAAGTTATATGACAACACAAGTAAGGCTGTTAGGTTGATATCATTAACCATTAAAGGTTGCTGCGACCTCAGTGCGGTACCAGCTATCCATGTTTTTCTAAGCATAATAGATAGTACTATAATTATAGCAACGGCAATCAATAGTAGGGGGAAAAAATTCAAAACTCAATCATATGCAATTGAAACATATTTATCAGTGCAAAATTAAATCATGATTCTGATAGCAAAAGTGTAATCATACACATTTTTTAAAATAAAATAAAGAGTTTCAATCAACAAAACATTTTATTGAGCAATTAGATATATGCATTGAACTCTGCAAATTAAAATGGTTATGAAAACGAATCTGTGAAGTGGCAAATTTTATGTCGAGCTAACAAGAATACATTAGCTGAGACCAGACAACCATTAATTAGATTTATGGAGACAAGCGCGTATCATATCGCCATACTACCGTGAACGGTAATGTCCTTTAGAGGGAGAATTCTGTTCCTAATTAAACATTTGTTTATACAGCAGCCAGGCGGACAATTTATTACAAGGAAAACTTCATTTTCATGGTAAAGTTGTCACAACTGAGAGAACGCAGAAACTCTGTTACTCAAACTACCAGGGTCAAGTTGACCCTGACTTTGGCACCTCTGGAAAAAGGCGGCAGAGATATTTGATTCTGATTAGTACGTTAAATGAGAGGGCGTGTTCCAACACAAAATTTCATAGGTTTTAATATCGCCCGCATCGAATTTTAATCAGTCTAAGCTTTTCCTACAAGGGGAGACCCAAAGGTTACGACTCCGAGAATTTGCAAGAAATTCTCGTTAAAAGGAACTGTTGTCCAAAAAGGGGACGATTGTCGAAAGGAACCGACGAACTAATTTACCGATTAGAGGGAGGAACGTTGAAAGCAAAGGGAGAAAATAGCTTCTAGGACGTATGAGACGGATTATCCTATGACGCAATCCTGCGACGTATTAATTTCTGAAGACGTATTCTGAGAATATCCTGAGACGGATGGTAGAAAGTATCATCTTGAGATCCAAGGGTCTGAACAGCGAAAGAGGAAGCAAAAACAGACTGAGGACGAGCAGGTTATAAAATCGTATAAGATGTTGACTTCGATTGTTCACTCGATCCTATGATGAACTAAATCTATCAGGAAACAGATCGGCTATTTTATTTAAATCTATTTGCGTTTTCTTTGTATTTCTGTGAAAGTTAAATTTCTAAAAGCAGAGAACATTCCTGATGTAATGAATTTTCACAGTGTTTGTATGTAATTGATTAAATTGTTTGTTTACATGTACGGGGGCTCGTGTTGGTTTGTTCTATATACCTGCTCAGATCTCTATCTATTCCACCTATAAGTTTCACCACTTATATTTATATTTACTCGAACCGGGCAATAACATCGAGGGCAGTCAACCCCTAGATAACGAAAACCAAATACGGAGGGACAATCACTCCCCCCGTGTAAAAGAATCTTATATTAAAAAGTGCTCATCAAATTTTCTTGGTATGTTCCATACTATATATTTATTTTGTTTCTTCTAACCGTCGATTCCATTAATGTTTCAAGTAATATTTTCAATCTACAAATTTAACCGATAAATTTATCTCCATTTTACGTACTGAACGCATACATAAAAATTATACATTTTGATGTTGAACAAACTAATACTATAAAGAACCAAATATAAATTTTTACTACCAGATAATGTCAATATTATGTTTGTTGGCCCAAGAGGGGAAGGAAAGACCAACTTCCTGATTATTGTTTTTCTTCAAATATTTTAATTATGACTAACCGTCTATATATTCCATTGGCGCTGTCCAACATAAATACGTTATGATTTGTGAATTATTTGATACAAGAGAAAATGATATTGGTCAAAAGATTATATATTTCAAATAATATGATTATGTGGAACTTGTTGGAAATCTGCACATGGACTGGTTGATTTTGACGACAATAGGAAACGATAATATGAATTGCATCAAGGAGTACTTTGATTTTGACCCGTAATAAATATTTCAATGGCGTATACTTAACTCAAAGATAGTACTGATGTATGTAATTACATCAGACGCAATGCTAATGTTTCAGTCACTGCTTTAGATAATATCAATATTAATTAGATCGCTAATGACCATTGTTATTTAGATGTAAGTAAAAACCAAATTTACACAAATGTGTAAGCAGGTAACTCTAGAGACTTATTTTCTATTGGTACTCCGTAAAACAAATGAAGGATCAGTTCGTTATAGAAAATTATTTTCCCTTTGTATGCTCATAATATATCATGATCTTTTAAAGTTTATTAAGATTAATATAATACATTATTATATTGTTATTTTACGTTATATTATGTTGCAATAAATATTATAAAATAGAGTAATATAAAGAAGTTTTTAAACAAATGTTACTAGATGCGGAAACGTAAACAGATTATAGAAAGATAGCTACAACACAAGCAGGAAAATGTCACATTTTACAAGAATAAAATAGCAAACGACCTTCGGCGCGAGGTTGCAGAATCAATGGCTGGTTTAATTCAAGTGTTCGTTAAACCAATTTGAAAAATTATTAAAGGAAGTTAAAAAAAGAAGCATACAAGCAACAACCTCTTTTACCTCCTTCACCACATTTGTTACATCCATTAGAATTCGCAGCACCCACAAAAGAGAAATCCACCAAAATACTGGCACAAAGAAGCAGGCAAAATAAGACAGTATTTATGTTACTAAATAACAACCAAGTAGAGCTATCCAGGCAGCGATGATCAGTAGCGTACTAATGGGTGTGTGGGTGGGTTGGGGGGAGGGCGGACGGGACGGTTCCACTTGGCTCCAGAGATCTTGGGGCCCCAAAACCACAGGCGCCCGAGGTCTTGGTCGCCAAAACACCTTCGGTCCTTCATTGTCGCACTGGCGCCATTTACGTAAGTACGTCTCCGACAGCCGAAGAACTAAAAAATAAATGTGTAGCGGCAGAACCAGATAGCTAGTAAAAAGGAATGAAAAAGACTATCCCAAGTTTTGGGAGTAAAACGAAAAGTCTTTAGGGCTGGAAATAGAATATGACTTCGATGAAAATGCATTTATTTATGAAGAAAAAAAAACCCGATATAAACTGGATGATAGATTATATTTGGGAAAATTTAATAGTGACCCGACTTAATTGCCCGATTTTAAACTTGAGGTATACAACAGCAAAGGTAAATGTGTTTTACGAAAGATGATTGGCTATGATTTCGTTGATTTCATAATAAGAATGATGGAACAGCAAAAAATAAATTATTTGGTCAAAGCATAACATATTCTCAGACGGCTACATGATATATCAGGGTCTGGCATGAAAGATGACCAATCACATGGCATCAAGAATTGAACATGCATGCAATAGCATAAAGAGCCAGACTAATTAGTTCAATGACTGTAAATATTGTCTGGTATTAAACCTATGGGAAATAATATCAAATCTGTTGACAGTGGGATTGTTGATATTCTAAATAAACTACATAATGATAAAAAATGTCTAAGACTGAATATTCCAATGTTTTAACAACTATAACAATGTTACTTAAAATAACAATGTTTTTCGATTCCGATAATGCAACTTATATTATAAATAAACATTTTACAGTGCACTTTGAGAAAAAAGTAGTATTTAGTTTTAAAACAAACTTACAGAATATCATTGATTATCCATGAACGGTGCTGTTAAGATTCGGTAAAATAGACTAATACAATACTGTCGAGAGCATAAAATATAGTTGATATAAATAATGCATTCAAAAGTTATTACTAAGTAATATGCAAAACTCTGAACAACCTAAACCAGATTTAATTCACTAAGATGCAAAATATTGTGAAGAAACTGTTCCAATTTTGACTGTACGACTGAAACTGCATTCATACTATACTTAAACTTGATTCAAAAATGTTCTGTTAGAAAAAGAAAACGTTTGCCACCTAAAAATGGTGGTGTTATAGACATTAATATTAGAGTTTCGGTATTGCTGGTATATTGGTTTACCGCAGTATATTTTTTCCAGTGGTACGTAACACGGCACTTTTTCATAGTACGGGTACTTCGGTAGTTTCCGCCAGTTAGGAACGTACGGAAAATCACGAGTAACCTTGCTACGAACTAAATCATAATAACATCATGTTCTCCCTCTTCATAACAAAATAAGTCTAAACCATTACTATTATTTCTTTACAAAACAAAATTAAGTTTGAATATTACAAATATAGTTATAGTCATTATCTTTTAATCACATACATTGAGACGCGTGGTGGCCGCATGGAATTTTGTGAAATATACTCGGGCCAAATCCATCTTTTGGATTAATTTCGCATTTAAATATGCAAAGCAAAAAAAAAAAAAAAAAATTCATCCTAAGATGTTCAGGAGAACGGTCATTTTCAGCTTAAATTTTACCTAATTTCTCACGTCCACTACATATTTATTGTTTGTTGAGTAAGTGGCTATTATGTTTACTGACCCTCTCTGATAAATATCTTGCCCGGGCGTTGGCATCTCAATCAAAGTTTCCTTGCCTATTATATTAAAAGAGTGGCTAGTAAATTGTATGCTTCAATATCAGCACTTCCTATTTATATCAACAAACTCTCTACTGTCATCCCAATGTTTTGTACTACGTTATAGTGTAAGCTTAATCATCTCACTTTAGTTATAGTTTTTAGATGACAGTTTATACAACACATTAGTTTGCTATGAGCTACTAAACATTTAGGTTTGCTTTAGGGGTTTTATTTGGGGGGGGGGGGATAGGCAGCGAATTTCTTTCGACCTGATATATTTTATTTCCTTTTATCTCAAGATAATTTGTTGCTTTTTCTCGAAAAACATAGTGGATATAATGTGTCATTTGTCTGTAAATCATGGTCAAAATATTTGTCCAACTAATGACATACAAAATTTAAAAAAAAAGTGTGAGACACATGTCCCAGAACATTAAATTGTTGGATTATAACATTATTGCTGTATGCCATGGTACATTTCGCGGAATGTTCAGATATACCACCGTATACCTCGATACAACATGTGTTCGTGGTACCTAGTTCTAATTAATCGGCCTATCATGCCACTGTTGCCAAAAGACAGAAGTGGCACTGCAGTCTTGTAATTACTGCTGGCCAGGTAATATATCAGAAAATGGCCAAACTACAAACTAAATGGGTGTGATATGTAAACGGCTTTTCGACTGTACTGATGAAAATTCCACCAGCAAACATTAATGTGATAAAAATAAAATGTTATATCAGTTAAATGTGCATAGAGGAAAATCATTGTTCTAGAAGGCGCCGCAACAATTCGTTGTTGGGTCTATTACTGATGTCAAAAATAAAAGCTTCGCTTGGGCAAATAAAAAATGAAAATGGCCGTTGAGCAAACCAAAATGAACTCCGCAACTAGCAAATGAGTTGCATGTATACTAATCACCAGGAAGCTCACACATCACCACGTTATAAATAAACAAATGATTCCGTTTGCGTTGCTGATTTGGCTTCCATGTATCAATTTAGGAAATATATTAAAGATATAAACAGTGATTAATACATTTAGCAAATATTCATGGGCATTACAACTCCAAAATAAAAATGGAAATAATATAACAAAATGTTGTTTTTTATATTAATTTTTAAAAAATAAAATCAAGAAAACCATAAAGCTTTTCTTACATTACGATGAAGAATACGTGTACATACATTGATGTCTTGCAAACAATAACATCACAAACCACAGTAGTATTATAACTGCCCATGTTGTGACTATATGAAACTTTAAATTGATTCTGTTTTAAAGAGGAAAAACATTAATCCAAATATTCGATATGGCAATAATTTTGCGAAATAAACAACATTTGAAAAAAAGATATACCCCCTTCACCCGCCCCCAACCGTCGGAGTGAAGAATTATTTAATCCTGTAAGCAAATTATTTTGACGACAAAAATTGACGGCATCTTTTTACGCGCAACATTATAAAACACTGTAGTGAGATTTGAAAAAATATTAAGCAGCGATGTGAACAAGAAAAGCGATTGTCATGAAGGAGTTACCGTATCCATCTTTAATTACGCATAATTTAAATATTGACCCATAAGTGATTTTAATTTATTTATGCGCTGTTTTATATTTCTTTGACATCAGAGTAAACTGTTTTATCTGGTAATTGTTTGGGGGATGGGGTACAATTGTATAATGTGTGCAATCCATTAAACAGGAAGCATAAATAATGGCCAATTATTTTGTTTAAATCCATTATTAATGTCAACAAGATTAATATACTGTATATCCCATGTCAAAGCAAATTGCAGGCTATCTCGTCCAAAATACAACATTAAAAACACTAACTATATATCCAGTAAAATTTGAAGTGCCTAATTTATTCGAGCACGCATGTTCAACGTCCTTCCAAAACAAATGAACAACTTACAATACCAGTACAACGGAAAATAAAAATTTCCATCCCATTATAGCTCCACCAAAGTACAACAATTAAGTACTAACATGTTTTGAACAAACCCCGGTAAAATAAAAGAAAGTAACTTGTTTAAAGCACACTCAACGAAAATACAAATGAATGCTTTTTCAGACTCAGTATTCTTCGTGTGGTCAGTGGTGTCCAATTAATTGCAATCCGTCTCTCGGAACGCCACTCCTATGATTCAATGGTTGGCTCCTCGGAGGATGACACAAGACAGCAAAAACAGATATATGTTAGGTCACAGATATAGTGTGTGTGTGTGTGTGTGTGTGTGTGTGTGTGTGTGTGTGCAATTTGGATTTTTAACGTAGCTTTAAAAATTGTTCAGTCATATCACTACGATGTCTGTAGTGTGGTAGTTTATAGTGATGTCTAGCACTGGGGCATGATGCCGCAGACATGTAGCTTGATGTCCCACCCAGTCACATTATCCTGACACCAGGCCGACCAGTCCTAACATTAACCTCTTAATGATGAGCGCCAGGCGAGGCAGCTGTAAGTACCATTTTTGTAAGTCTTTGATATGACTCGGCCGTGGATCGAACCCACGACCTCCCGCATCCGAGGCGGACGAACTAACCTCTAGGCCACCGGAGCCGTCAAAGATATAGGGAATTTTGAAAACACTGCGCGAATAACAATGCCCAACACAGTCACAATAGCTGACTGCAGGCAGGCACATGGCATCCTCTCACCAACTGTTCAGACTGTAAAATATAAACAAGGTATCGGTCAAACATTCTAAAAACGAATGCATTTAACCAGTTTTGTGCTATCTTGAATGCGCAGTGTATTGTTTGTTCTTCGAAAATAGCCGTTGGTTCTAGGATCTGAAACTTGTGCTGTTATGAAATAGAGAAAGAACTAAGTTTCCTGAATGTTTGTCTATGGTAGGTAAAGAAAATATACTATACGAAAACTTGAGAAATACACTTTATACGACGGGTATTTGAAAATTTCTGAAAATCTTGTAATAAATAATTTGTTTAGAATCTGTGAACAAATTCAATATCTATATATAGAAACAATATTTTATCGATGAAATGATCTGCAGTTCCAGGTGCAGCACCCCTGTAGCGTTCAGATATATGCGGTTGACATGACATAGGTAAATGACAGAAACGAAAAAGTAACGCAGAAGGAATGCAAATTCCGTTACAGCTCAAAATCCCTGCTGTAGAATCGGGGCGATCTTACGGTAAGTTTCGATTGGTGTGTGTGTGTGTGTGTGTGTGTGTGTGTGTGTGTGTGTGTGTGTGTGTGTGTGTGTGTGTGTGATTTGGATAATTAACGTAGCTTTAACAATTTTTCAGTCATATCGCTACGATGTCTGCAGTGTGACAGTTTATAGTGATGTCTAGCACTGGGGCATCATGCCGCAGACAAGTAGCACGATGTCCCACCCAGTTACATTATTCTGACACCAGGCCGACCAGTCCTAACACTAACCTCTTAATGCTGAGCGCCAAGCGAGGCAACTGTTAGTATCATTTTATGTAAGTTTTTGGTATGACTCGGCTGGGGATCGAACCCACGAAATCCCGCATCCGAGTTTCGACTGGTATAAGGCCGAGTTGGACAAAGTTCATATTTGTAATGTCACTTATTTATCAAACAGTTCTGAGTGGCTTCATCATGTTAAAGATGACTGGAAATCCATGGAAGATGACACGCGTTCTGACAGACCGTTGCCTGTTACTGATGCGCGGGAAGCGGTTGCTGTAAAAGGAGAAATCGATGTGGATGCTCCACACACAATGCAATATACTTCAGCTGTTATTATATATATATATATATATATATATATATATATATATATATATATATATATATATATATATATATATATATATATATATATATATATATATATATATATATATATATATATATATATATATATATATATATATATATATATATATATATATATATATATATATATATATATATATATATATATATATATATATATATATATATATATATATATATATATATATATATATATATATATATATATATATATATATATATATATATATATATATATGTATATATATATATATATATACTCCTGTTAAAATCGCCAAATAGCTTCTCACAGACTATGAAAAGAGTGACCTAGTACGTTTGAATGTGTCTAGCGCAGGCTATTTTTTAAGGTAATAATATGTATATAATAAACTTATTTTGATATCAATAAGAGCAATAATATATGGTTTACTTTCTGCAATAATCACAGGCCCATCCCACCGTCCCAAACAATAATAAAAGATCACCCATCACATCATCCGTTGTACATATCACGCATCACATCATCCGTTGTACAGATCACCCATCACATCATCCGTTGTACAGATCACCCATCACATCATCCTTTGTACAGTTCACACATCACTTTACCCGTTGTACAGATCACGCATCACATCATCCGTTGTACAGATCACCCATCACATCATCTGTTGTACAGATCACCCATCACATCAACCGTTGTACAGATCACGCATCACTTCATCCGTTGTACAGATCATACAATATTACATGCCACGGTGCGCAATATTCACCATGACATGTGATTGCGTTGCATGCTAGATAGTCTTTGACATTTTTTAAACAACTGCCCTTTGGTGGCATATCTGCTTATATAGCTTTTATATACTGAATCTCTAGTACACTGTCCCTATCGAATAGAACCTCTCTCTCACTCTGTGGAACGGTATATTTCAGTACATTGTCCCTATCGAATACAATCTCTCTCTCTCACCTTGTGAAACGGTATATTTCAGTACACTGTCCCTGTTGAACGGAATCTCTCAATAAAATGTCCTTGTTGAACGGTATATCTAAGTTCAAAATTAATTCACGTTTTAAAGATGGGATTCGGGTACATCAGTACAATATAATAATGATATTTAAAAGGAAGAATCTGCAGAATTTTACCATTATTAAATTTAAGTCGACACCAATCTGGTTGTTTGCTTATTTTACAAATGACATGCATAAACATGCCATTTTATGTTTAGATGCAGGAAGAGAGTTATCCTGAATTGATTTGACTTGACTTCCTTGATTATGCAGACCTGATGAGCTCAAGTACACATGTAGATGGCTGGTATCTCCTTCCCGAAGCAAACATCCCCCAAGTGGCGATAAGAAATCTGAATTTTAAGGAAACAAAATATCATCGCTAAAGATTCGTAAAAGCCTAGTTCGTGCCTAGTTCATAAACTTCACTCACTAACAGTAGCTGGCAATTATGCTTGTATTGCATAAGAATGCCTTACCTGCATAAAGACTATTGAGCAAAATGTTTCCAACACCTATTCCAGAGGGCATGCCTTAAATATATTAACCGTTCTGAGAGATAAATAATTATTGAACATAAGCATTAATCTCCTCGAATGTTAACCAAATGATGGAAATGACTTTTCATTTTAGCTCACACGTATAAAATCATAGACTTCTCAAAATTTCAACTTCTATTAAACAGACTGAACATAAAGGAAAATATGCGAGGAATCCGATTATTTTATGATAACAATTTCTCTTTTGTTTTATCAGTTCAAGTGTAAATGTTGGAAGTTTGCCGTATCGATAGATAACAAGTTTACATAGCTGTAATGCTGACGTAGTTAGCTTGCAGAGACAGCTGTTACTATTACTTACAATTCAGATGGCATCAGTTTTAGGAATATTATAAAATTTGATGCAAGCTATCAAAGTGACCTACATTCTCTATCAGCGTAATGCTGATGAAAAGAAAAAGAGAAGAAAAAGAGCATTTAAAAACGACTTAACAACCACTTTACAAAATGCTACCAAATTTCACAGATATAATCCTAGATGAAGGGCTTCTAATTTGTGCAAATGCTTGCGATACGCCATTCAAGTAGGTGTTCTTAAAATAAAATGCTACTTTTCGACAAACGCTTTACAGAATGTGAGCAAATTTGACAGAAAGCCGTCCTACATACAAGGCTATGAGATTTCTACAAATGATGTCGACACGCCATCAAATATGACGGCCTTTAAAAAAAATGTCAAACTTTTTAAGCATCCTGGCATAAAGAGCATTTAGATATGTAAAAAAATTGAGCAATTAGTCAAAAGTTTAGATAGCAGGGTGTAATTGATGGAAGTTTATAAAAATGTTGGTGGTATTCTTTTAAGTGTATTTTTAACTCAGTCATTTTCACGGATTGCACCATATACACCCCCTCTCCATCCCATCGATCGATCGATTGATTGATTGAGTGAGTGAGTGAGTGAGTGAGTGAGTGAGTGAGTGATTGGTTGGTTGGTTGGTTGGTTGAAATTTTTTCCTCATTTCATCATACAGAAACTAAAACATATATATATAAAAATACCAACCCTAATTATCGCCAAGAATTATTATATAAACACTTTGTCTACGTACAACTGTTGCTAGCATAGAAGCTTTATTTATTTCCGATCTAATTTTAATCATTCTGTCTGGTACCGTTTTGGAGTGAACCGTTTGTTGTCACTCAGTTTCTATACACTTCCCAAATATAACGTCTGCACCGAAGCACCCGCAAACAAAAAAATACACAAATATGTGGAAAGACATGTTGCATATAGCTTGTTTGTTCCGCAGTTGTTGCACAACAATTGCAATGATAATATGTTCCAGATTGTCGGAAATCAATACATTCTGTTTCGCAAGCAGATTCATACACAGATGTGTGAATTGGTGTATATTTATCTACATTATGCCTGTACAGCATCGAATAAAGAGGCTACTTTTATGAAAACCAGCGAGAAGTTTAATGCTGTGTGCAAAGGTCTATACGTCGGAAAGATTAATAATGAGTGCTTATTTCATAAGGGACCTACAATTTCATATTTAGGATTTTTTTGTTGTTGTTGTGGGGTGTGTTTCTGTTCCCAAACATTTTAAAATTTCCATTAATTTCCTCCATTCTGTGTTTCAGTAGACATATTATGGTCAATAATCATGCACAATACCATCACATTGCAAAACAATAACACAAATTACCCCTAACTATTTCTTCTCACCTATCAACTCGATATATGATTTAGTTATTATTCTCATCAGCTCGGGGTTAAATATGCAACTGTCCGGGTTTTAGCAGTGTAACTCGCTTCTGTCCGCGACATACGACTGAATTCCTGTTCGCAAAATTAATCCAATGTACAATTCACAAGATGTCATACGTTGTCAAAAGTCAGTTATGGCAAAAGATTGTCCATTTTATTCCTGAATTAAAAGTGAACCTGCTATTAGGGTCGCGGAAGGAGACTGCTATTTATTTGAGGTATAAGAGCAAACTAATTCAATGCTACGTCACAAATAACCATCAATTTCTTTCGTCTAAGCAAAAAAAAAATTTTGCCAAGTTTTTTAAAGAATGCCTTGGATGACGTGCCGAACGTAAATAGCGAGTGTAGATTGATTTTTTGTTTGGGACACCGAGTCCAAATTAAAGATTAGAGTCACTGTTTTCATGGAGATTGAAACAATCTATAATCGGAACCTAATGATACCACTGTGTTATTTAAAAGCAATGCTAGTGTCACGAGGTGGGGTGGTGTGTGTGATCTCCCATTTCTTATGGTTTTTGGTTATCGTTATCTAGGAGATAATCGACCATTGTGTTATTGCCAGTATCGGATAAACCATATAATAAAATATGAAATTGATTAATGGAATAACAGACAACTTGGCAGAGGTATAAAATAAAAAAACACGAACAACACGTATGTAAAAGATAACAATTTAATCAATATCATAAACAAATAAAAATTGAACATTACATTTTAACTATTCACTTTCTCGTAAAAATAGTTATAAAACTAATGCGAAACTCAATTAAACGTTTTGTAATACTGACAGAACGAATTTCATCATATAATCAAGTCGCTGATAAAACTTAAATTGCTGGCATATCAGTATCACCTGGTTGCTTTCGGTCTTTTCCAAATCACTGTTGGTAATAGATCGTATTTCTTTTCCTTCTCTTTTTCTCTTCCTCTAGCCTCTTCGTGTTATCAACCGTCTTGTCGGTCGTCTGTGCTCTTTCCCATGTGCAATACAGGTATCGAGCTATTTTTCCTTCAAATACAAATATAACACCCTTTTGGACAATATTCCCACACACAACCCTATTAGCATAAAATAATGTATTTTCTAGCTGATCATCGCATTCCTAACTTGAACTCCGAGACAATTAGACTCTTTTGATAACTATTACTGTGCCAATATATGCTGTATCTCTAGCTGACGACAGGCATTAATGATCCTAACACCATCGATTTTCGGTAAAAAGAATGCACAATTTAATAACATAAACGAATTAATGGACTTCACTCCCTGTCCTAAATAGCACCGCTCCGGTGGCCTAGTGGTTAATGCGCCCACCTCGGAAGCGGGAGGTCGTGGGTTCGAACCCCGGCCGAGTCATACCAAAGACTTACAAAAATGGGACTAACAACTGCCTCGCTTTGAATGCTCAGCATTAAGAGATTAGTGTTAGGACTGGTCGGCCTGGTGTCAAAATAATGTGACTGGGTGGGACATCATGCTACATATCTGCGGCATGATGCCCCAGTGCTAGACATCACTATAAAACTGCCACACTGCAGACATCGTAGCGATATGACTGAAAAAGTGTTAAAGCTACATTAAAAATCCCAATCACACACACACACACACACACACTTACACACAAACACACACTCCTTGTCCTAAATACGTTCGTTTGTTAATTAGCGGTTAACTTACACATATTACCGGGCATAGAAAAATCAATGCTCAGCATACGTGATACAAATCGTTTAAGACGGATAATTTACTTATCACTATTCTGTTCAGAAGAAATGCATGAAATTCCTGTGATACATGATTTCTATTACACAAAAATCCCACAATATCTTAACACACTGATATCAACAAAATAGTGTATGACATTTTTACAATACATGTGAATCATGTTCTATTAGAGTCTATTAATGCACGATTATTTTCTGAACTCAGGGACAATTTAAGTATGAATTTAAAATGAATCAATTCAACAAATAACTACAGACTTACATCAACGAAAATAGTGTAAGCCTTCCCACTCTGGAACATATTGTATTATGCGTTGCCGAGTCCTAGCTCTCTTATCATCAGTGAATTCCTTGTCTCTTCTTTGGTTTCAGGTCTCTCAAACTTCCAGACGTACTGTCTCTTGGACTATTTATTTAAGGAGAAGATACCTTTTACTGATCTCGGAGCTAAATTCTGGTTTGCATCAGAAACGCAGACTGGCTAATTTCGCGAGGGGAATTTCTTAAACTTTGAATTCTGCCTGGGAACACACACCCCCCACCTCCCCCCCCCACCCACATACAAACTTGTTTAGCTTAGCCAATCACTATTACTTTCTCTAACCGCCCATACTTTTTTACACTCCCATCGACGTCAGAATAATCCTCTGAAGTCCTCTTTTATTAATACCTATTATGGAAAATATCATTTTATCACACCAGTTTCTAATTGTCCCAGTTTTCCCACAACTTTTTCTCTGGATTGTCTAACCTCTTCTCATTCTCTGCTATTGAACTTAAGTTAATATTGGCCTCTTCTATCTGACCGTTAGCGAACGGACTCTAATTAAAATTCCGTTCATGCTTCCAAACAGGATATGTTAATTATTACAAGCTGCCAAGTTATAGCGATCTAGCCCATACGTCACTCCGAATGATTCTGTGCCACGCTGACCACGACAGAATGTATTTTGAAATTATCTCTACAAAAGTTTGCACCAATACAGCGATAAACTGCATCGATAAGTATCGTTATTTCAACGACAAAAATAATGATTACTTCTAATATAACAATTTAAATTTAGGGATTGTAACTGCAGCCCCTTTTGCAACAGTTATATGATAAGGTGTTGAAATTGCAATCTCTAAGGATACATTGCTTCATTAGGGGTTTGTCCATTGTCAGTGATTGATAAAGTAATTTCATGCTGACAGGTGTCAAACTCAAAAGATGTTCTTACTTAAAAATTAGAAATGGAACATGACTTAGGTTATTTATGAGTAATTAATATTTTCCTGCTCTTTTAGTTTTTGGTTCATTTTTTCCAAAGATATACTCTATCCAAGGAGACTGGGACATTGATATGCAATATACAAAGACAATCAATGTTGCGTGATTGTTTTTAGAAAATTCGTATGTTTTATATACCTATCAGTTGAACTTTACATGTGCGTTGTTTATGCCTATTGACCGCTTTTGCTTTGTTATGAATTCCGCAACTGACTTTCATTTTGTTTAAAAACAAAAACATACCAATATCAACTTTTAGGTAAGATGAAGGCTACTACTACTACATCGCAACATTTCCTTTTGCTCAGTTCTTCCACTCCACAAATACTTTTCATCTCATTGCTTGGTTCTGATAGCAGATACGGTACTTTATAAAGATATCCAGTTCTCATAACTGTTCGAAGATCAAACATCATATGCAACGAAAAGAGGTGCCATGGCCTGCACGGTGCCTCCATTTGACCTATTTATTGACCATAAATTACCGGAGGTACGACTATATGAGGCGCTGTAGCGGACATAAGCTGGTCCAATCAAAACGCTTTCGTTGAAATTTTAATGTCATATGTCCAGAATTCCAATTTCACGTGTTGTTACAAAAATTCTTGTCTTTAAAGTTCCATTTTCTAGGTCGAGATTTGAGATTGTATCTGTTGAGTTATACTGTAGTAGTTGAAAGTTATATTTTCTATGTCGAGGTTTTCGATTGTGTCGTTTGAATTACACGGCGGTGGTTGAAATGTCAATGTCATACGTCATGAATTCCTAATTTACGTATTGGTTCAAAGAGTTTATGTTGAAAGTTCCATTTCATATGTTGAGAATTTTGATTTCATCTGTTGAATTCCACAGAGCTGCTTGAAAATTGGATGCCCAATGTCGACTTCTTAGATTGTATCTTCTGAATTACACGACGGTTGTTGAAATTGTAATGTCATAGGTCGAGAGTTTCAATTTTAATGTCTTAGGTCGAGAATTTCAATTTAACATGTTGAATCACAGTGATTGTACTGAAAGTTTGATTTCGTACGTTGAATTTTCATATTGTATCTGCTGAACTACACAGCGGTGATTAGACATTTTGTTGTGCTTGTCAGAATTATTTTTATATGGTGAAATGATGTGTTAGTGTTAAAAGTAACATTACACAATGTTCACTTTGACAATTCAAGATAATATCGAGTATTAACATACATCATTTGTGTATTCAGTTATGAGGCGCCATTACATTTCATGAATTTACAGTCTGAAAGTTAACATTTACATGCCGAGAATTACTATGAATTTCTTCGCTGGAGGTCCCTCTCGTGAACGAACCGCGTTATTTTCAAACAAAGGGGCCGCTTCTCGTTGCTGTGAAATTCAACAGACGAAATATAAATACTCGCCATATGAAACTGAACTTTCATCGCAGACAGTTGCATACAACTGTGATTTAGGGATTCTCAACATATGATACTGAAATTTCAACCACCGCTGTATAATTCAAAATATACGCTATAAAATTTCGACATAAGAAATAGAACTTTAAACCACCACTATATAATTCAAGATATAAAATCTAAAATCTCGATCTAGAAAATGGAACTTTAAGGACATGCAACTTGATCCAACACGTTATATTGGATTTCTCGACATACGACATCAAAATTTCAACTGCAACTTTCTCACTGGATCAGCTTATGTCCGCTATGGCGCATCATACGGCTATCAGATTTAACATCAAAGACAAAAGTAGTCTTTGATAACCAAGCTTTTGTTCATCATAACAAGTGACATGAGACTGGTTCAAAACTAAATATAGCAAACATCTAATTTCCCACGCCAATTATACATGCAAAACACCAGAATAAACTCTGTAATTATTGGAACGAAGATTGTGAGATTGCAAAATTCATAAGATGTACACGCCCGACCGGAAATGCGGTGAACTTCCGTAGTTTTTCTGATTTATTATTGAAGTTTCTTCTGCTATTCCCATTCAACACAACAGAGCAAATGAAGTAAACTTGTACTTGTTCAAGTGAGTTTAAATGACCTGATACTCTGTCATCATTATTATATAGACACTGATAGTTTTCCTTTCCGGGAACTTAAATATTGTTCAACCCACTGCAATGATGGGGAATTTGGGACACAAAAATACTTGTAACAGCCACGTTTAATGGTTTAGTCAATAATGAATTGTCTAATAGAATGGAAAGCAAGCGTCTTCCGTTAGATTCCATGTATTGAACATAATCAACCTGAAGTTTGCTGAGTTCAAGCAATCTGCACATGCATGATGAACAATCGAAATACGTATAATGAAAATCTTGTACTGTTGAAGGAACGTGGTTTATATAACAAATATTGATCAAATAGTTTACGGAATCTACATGTTTTACCTTTTCAAATTTTTTTTGCAGAACTTTAGCATCCTCACTGTTGATAATGTATGCTAGTATCGAGCCCCGGGTGGCAGAGTGGTCTAAGGCGTTGGCCGTTACAGATACTCACATCTCACGGTTTACGTTGTGGTTCGGGGTTCTGCTCGGAAAACTAGGTGTGTGAGAAAACTTGCTAGTACCTTCATGAGCTGAGAATGGTGCTAACCCACAAACCCAGGGTTCACCTTCATAGAGTTTTGTGCATTTCTTCATCTTTGTATTTTTGTAATTTTACCCTTACTTGCCACCATGTAGGCATTATCATCCTGAGGGTCCAAAAATAAAGGCCACTGGATACATAAATAGGTACAGATAGACATACAGAAAAATTTTGAAAAATCTTTTATTCAAATTATAATAAGGTACATGTTCAAGTTTTAAATCACATAATTATTGAGTGTTTTGATGACTACGAACACGAAATTATTTGCGTTTCTTATGTCGCAGAGTAGTAAAAACTTTGTCCCGTGCCTCACCCACGAATGTTCAAGTGGCATAGAACCTTTCCCTTGCGTTGTTCATTTAGGCCAGATGTTTGGTGCATTTTGAAGCCATGCACAACTACATCGCATCAAATTTAGGCCACTGTGGCTTCGTAGACAAAATGTAACACCATCTCATCAAAAGTAGGTCCCTCTGGCTATGTATTCGTGTTCCATGAACACATTTCTAGTTTTACTGAAGTGTTTTTTCTTTCTTTTTTTCACGGGTGAATACAATTTTCTAATTTTAAAAAATTGTTTGGTTTTAAAACAAATTGGATATTATTAAAAACAATGCTTACACTTATGGACAAGGGAATTTGTTTAATGTCAAATCTGAAAAGAAACTTACACCATAAGGTTGTATCGCATAAGTTCATCAAAGTATAACTTTAATTCTCCAGTGGGGATTCCAGGATCCAGATGCAATCAAACATAATTTTAAAATAAATGAATTTCGTATTAAATGTACAATTTCCAGTTTTAATTTGATCATATATGGCTAAATCGATTGTTACCATTAAAGGTAAGTTAGCAAAAATAAGAAATAGTTGCAATTTGATATTAAAACCTGTTGTATGATCAAAAATGTGACAAAATTCAAATTGGGTTTCTTTATTAAAACGTTGTTTGAGCATTTTGGCTTTGCAGATTTTACAGACCGCTCCGATGGCCTAGTGGTTAGAGCGCCCACCTCGGATGATGAAGGTCGCAAGTTCGAACCCCGGCCGAGTCATACCGAGACTAATAAAATGGTATTAACAGCTGGCTCGCTAGGCGCTCAGCTTTAAGGGGTTAGTGCTCGGACTGGTAGGTCTGGTGTCAGGATAATGTGACTGGGTGGGACATCATGCTACATGTCTGCGGCACGATGTCCTAGTGCTAGACATCACTATAAACTGCCACACTGCAGAGATCGTAGCGATATGACTGAGTGTTTTTTTTAAAGCTACATTAAAAGTCTAAATCAAACGTACACACAGACACACGCACACTTTCTACGTTTATTAGATATTGACATGTTTATTAATTTGGGAAAGTTTACAGAGGTTTATAGAAAATGGGAATTTGAACTCAGTGACATTCCTTGAATAAGATAGTAAGTGCCATAGAAAATTCGGGATTCGCTATTTCAGACTTAATTATGGATAGGATTCAAAATAATCCGAATGATAAAGACTGGCTTTTCCTGTGGCGTCACCTATCGGGAGATAACTGAATAATGAAGTCCTTTGAATTAAAATGTAGACACTTTGTCTACATTACAATTTTATCCAAGTATTGAGGTCAAGTTTGGATTTGAAAATTATTTTGATGCATTTGTAGGTGTGAAAGCACTAACAAAACTGTAGGTCACTGCCCACTTACTACGGGTTGAGACCAGTACATTTGGCAGTGCTCGTATTGAGACAAACTTGAAGGTGCGCTTTTGATGTGGTGAGGAATAAATTGAAGACGTTCCTAATTTGTATCAGTTCGGAAGAAATGTATGACATCTCAAACATCACTAATTGGAAATTACATTTGGATATATCCATCTATTTTAACCAGGTACGGCTTCTTCATTCCAGGAAAAAGTAATCTTCAAAAATATTTCCGTATGAAATCTGCATTGAAAAAGCAACTTCTTTCCTCGTGTATTTTCATAACCGATTGTATTTTGTGTCAATTATTCTTTTACCGTACTTTAATGTGTTATTTTTTGCTCAATTAGCAAATCTGTACATATGCAATTATTGTTCGAAATATTACTCAATGACATATTCTGCCTGTTTAAGATAAATAAAGAATTGAATTGAGTCAAATGGACCGACCCAGAATGCGTGAATGCGCCGTGACGAAACTAGCAAATGCCTAAGTAACAGAAAACCTATGACAAGAACTTTACCGTGAATTCATCTTTGATGGTGTTTTAGGTCAACAAATGGAAAATTCAGTACTGAGAAACAAATGTAGGAAAAATAAACGTGATCCGAATCCATATAGACATGGTTTCCTAATTATCTGACGCTTTAGGGATATCGCTCACTAGGTGCGTAACAGTAGTGTCCTCCATATCACAAGAGAGTTTGTAAACAAGCGAATCGGTGCATGAAAATACCAAGAAAAGATTTCACTGACTGCCTAAATTCTATAAGAGAAGATTTAAGTTCAAAATTTGTAGTAAATAAATTTACAAACCATGGACTTCAAAGTGAAGTGGCAGCAAAACACTATTTAAATTCTAACTGATGTTTCTGTTATTAAAAAAAGAAAGAGTTTCTATGCAGAAAAACTGGTTGTCAGCAAACCCAGATGGAATTTTAAATAAAGAAACACTGCTTGAAATTCGAAGTCCATTGCCAACCAACTGGCCATACTGGATGCAATGTTTTCAAACAAGAAAGTTTCATGTCCAAAAGAGTGCAAATGACATCATGGTTATTATGAAGAAAGGCAATTGAGGGTTATATATGCAAATACAGGTCACACTGTTTTATACTTGTCTTAGGAAATGTAAACTTCTAGTATAGCTTAGTGCACATGACCGCACGTTTGTGAATTCATAGTATAATGGTTATTAGGTAAATGACCATGTTACAAAGTTTACTAAACCTTTCCAGTGGAATAGTGGTTAGAGCGTCCGCCTTGGATATGGGAGGTCGCGGGTTCAAATCCCGGTCAAGTCATACCTAAGACTTAAAAATGGTACCATTAGCTGCCTCACTATCCGTTCAGGATTCAGAGGTTAGCGTTAGGACTGGTCGGCCTTGTATCAGGATAATGTGACTGGGTGGGACATAATGCTACATGTCTGCGGCATGATGCCCCAGTGCTAGACATCACTATAAACTGCCACACTGCAGACATCATAGTGAAATGACTGATTTTTTTTAAGGCTACATTAAAAATCCAAATTACACACACACACACACACACACACACACACACACACACACAATTACTTACGATTTTGTGCAGAGAAAATTACGTTACGCATAGTTGATGAAACTGAAGAAGATCGCTTTTTGTTCGTTATGACTTTCGAACCATATGACGAAATTTATAATATTATAGTTTTATGTTTTATTTTGGTTTTAGGCTGGTTTGGAGTTTTTGATCGTTTGATGATATTAATAGATTTGGCATTTATTTTAATTGCAGATTTGGGCGGGGAATAGTCATTGTATGGGTCAATTTAAGTTTTACCTTGAGTCAACTAAAAAAAAACAGTTTCTTCAGGCCTAGAATATATCAGAAGTAGTTAAGTGGGATACTATACGTACAATGGGAATTAGCATTACGGAGACCCCTGGGACAATATACGTACAATGGAAATTTAACATGGCGAAAAATCGTGGGTCAATATACGTACAAAGGGATTTAACATGGAGAAAAATCGTGGGACAATATACGTACAATGGAAATTTAACATGGAGAAAAACGCTGGGCCACTTTAGGGACAATGGGAATTTAACACAGAGTTTGGGTCTGTCTAGGGACAAGGGAAATTAACATGGGGAATAGAGTTTGGGCTTTTGGGATTTTTTTTTTTTTTTTTTTTAAAGTTTTTTAAATTTAAATTTAAATTTAAATTTAAATTTAAAAAAAAGGGGTCGGCAATGGAAAGGCTATCTCTTTTCGAGAAATATGGCTGGCCCTGAAAAGGGCCTTTGGGTTTATGTTAATGTATTCATTAACATAAATGGTACCGCATTGGTCTTCTTCTTGTCCTTAGGCTACGTCTCACTGTTGGTCCGTAAATCAGCACTCTTTTCAGGCATCCTTGTCTTTCTACGTAGATCCTACGTATCCACAGGCTGGTGTTTGTCCTGTGGACAACGGCCCACTTGGATCGGACATACATGGGTATGTCCGTCCGGAACATCATGGAAGACACAAGCGTAGAAGATTGCACATCGGTCCACATGTTGAAGCGACGAGAACAGGTGAATCAATGCACTGAACTGCGCTTATTTATAGGTAGAGGCAGGATTGAAATGGATTGAATTCATTCACCAATCCAAACACGCGTTACAAAATTCAGTCAGCCCGCATCCAATCCGAAGAGAGTAGTCTGTGACGTCAGTTGGTCTATATAGATTCGCTAGCGCTTGTGTGCAGTCAATCTATGCGACAGTGATTCAATATGACGGAAACTCAGAAAACGATCCATTGGGGTGCACCAGCAGGGGAGACTGCCCAAGGGAACCCGGACTTACTTTCAGAAGAGGTACATTGGGATTTTGTGGATTTTCTTACCTCGCAAGAATTTGTTCCGGAACCTTCGTTACCTTCTTCATTACCGCAAGTGGAGAATTTTAGACAGAGACAGAAAGAAGAATTGGAGAAATTTATGCAACGACAAAAGGAAGCGGAACAAGCTTTTCTCCTACAGCAACAGCAACAACAACAAGAAGAGGTAAGAAAAAAACAACAGCAACAACAGCAAGAAGAAGTAGCAGCAAAGAAACAAGAGGGTGAAAATCAAACGGCTACGGTACTGTTGGACATTTTAGCGGAGTTAAGAAGTCTGAAACAAATGTATCAGACTTCTTTATCACGACCGAAGAGAATACGACCTTCCCGAGCTAAACACGCCAACCCTGTGACTAAGCCTGTCGTACCACCCTTAGTGATTTCAACCCAATCATCAGAAGTAGGCCTTGGCCGTGGCAAAGGCTTAAGGCAGTTAAAGTTGATTGGTTAAACTCACTCCTACACCATAAAGAAAAAAGGCCCTTTTCAGGGCCACCCACATTTCTCGAAAAGAAATACAATTTCAATTTGCCAATAACTCAAAAATAAACCCACCCATTTTACCCTTATAGTATGTGTCTGTGTATGAGTGCGTGAGTGTAGCTTCTTATTTTAAAATCAAAACTCAAAGACACTTACCTTATATCATTCATGTATTCTTTTATCCATTTTTTACAATCCAATTCACAATTCACCACAGAACACTTTAAAAAGTTCGTACACTTCTTCTTTTTCATTATTTAGTCTCTCTGTTTTTTGAATTTCTTCACCGTTTTTTCCTCATTTTCTTCCCTTCTTCTTTTCTTCTCCTGTTTCTTTGCCTCTTTTAAATAGAATTGTCTTCTTTCTTCCTCTTCTTCCTCTGAAGAATCCCTCTCTTCTTCCGAAGAATCCCTCTCTTCTTTTGAAGAATCCTTCTTTTCTTCTGACTCCTCTTGTTTCTTTTTTGGGCAATCTGGAGACCAATGTCCTTTTTCTTTACAATAATAACAGGTATCTTGACTTTTGTCTTTTTTAGCCCCTGTTTTTGTTCTTTTTTGACGGTCTGGACACTCTGAAGACCAATGCCCTTTCTTCTGACAGATATAGCAAGTATCTTGACTTTTATCTCGAAAGGAAGGAGAGTAGTCTGTCGGCTGGTCTGAAGAGAATTTTCTAATGACCCCTCGCAAAGCTCTGACGAAACGTTCCATCTGGGTAGTCTCTTCCATCGTTGTGCTCAGCATGAGAGTGAAATGAATAGTGAAAGGACAAGACACACACCCTTTTTATATACGCTGGTTTGCCAAGACTATAAATTAGTCCATGGTGTTTAAACTTGAGTCATTTCACGTTTTGCACTCAAGATGAAACGATCCCATTCATTCGAGAAGAAAGAAGAAGAAGAAAGTAAGAGGCAGAAACGTGATCTATCGCCTCGTACCAGGGCTGAAATCTTGGCACAGATTCATGCCAGTGATTTTGAAGAGGACATGAGTGAACCAGAATTTGAAACCTCTAAACCAAGTTCGTCACCCTTAGTCAACCCTGAAAAATACTATTCCATTCGAGAGACGGAAAAGCGCTCCTCTAGAAAATTTAGAACCACGGCTTACACCTACACGGTGAAGTTTAAAGATTTCAAGGCCGACGTACCCTTGGAGAAAGCAGAAGGGTTCATCACCGAGATGTGGGATTCTTTGCTCACCGCACTCAAGCGACAATGTCAACCCAAAGAAGACGATCGCTTGACACTATCCATAGATCACGACGGTTTGAAATCCCCTGTTTGGATCGAGTTTAGCAGACCTGCAGAACTAACCCCTTCCAAAATCATGGACAAGATTCAACACGTACAACAATCTAATGACCAGTTTGAGATCACCGATGGTAAAGCCACACTGAAAATGGCCCACGTCTCTCTTCCTCAAGGGACAGGACGCAAAAAGATGTTATTGGTGAACGAGCTTCGCAGCATTAAGCGTAGTCTTGTCCAAATTCACAATCCTCATGACCAGATGTGTTTAGCCCGTGCCATCGTGGTGGGACGAACCTATGCCAACAAGAACGACACGACAGAATGGAAAAGAACCTGGAACACTATTCAACGATCCGATCGAGCCAAACAACGAAACGAAGCAGAACTCCTGTTGCAACAAGCTGGCCTGTCCAAAGACACACCCTGTGGCATTCCTGAGATGCAAAAATTGCAAGATGCCCTAGCTCCACGCTACACCTTGAAAGTGCACCCTCAAGAAATGCGCGGGTCTCTGTTGTTTCGAGGCCAGGATTTTAAGGACGGAAAATACATTCATGTTTATCATCACGATGACCATTTCGATACCATTACCAGTATCACCGGATTCCTGGGATACGGTTATTATTGTGAGAAATGTGATTATGGTTATAACAATCGAGAGCAACACAAGCATTGTGGATTGAAATGCCCAGGATGTTTGGCCTCTCCACCCTGTCTGAGCGAAGAACCAGTGCCTTGTTCGACTTGTCTGCGCACGTTTGTCAGCCCTGCCTGTTACCAGCAACATTTGAAAACACAAGGTTCACAGAAGAAATGTGCTTGTCAACTCCTGAGATTGTGCCCTACGTGTGGACAAGGCATACTTACCAACAATGCCAAGGCACACGTATGTCGAGGAAAGAAAAAATGTCACATTTGTCACCACATCGTGGACTTGGAACACGAATGTTACGTGCAAAAATACCAACCCCCACCAGAGAAAGAGGACGGTCACAAGAAGAAAGGCAATTTCATCTTTTTCGATTTCGAATGCATGCAAGAGACTGGCATTCACATCCCTAATTTCTGCGTGGCTCATCGAGCGTGCGAGAAGTGCATTCAAGAACCTATCTTCAGTCATTGCCCTCACTGCAGCAAGATTCCTGGAGGACGTGAAAAAATCTTTCGGGGACCAAACACGTTAGCCGATTTTCCCCAATGGGTCTTAGACCCCATCGACAAGACGTGGAGCCAAGAGGACATCGAACGTTACGGAGATTGTCATCGTCATGCCACGGTGATGGCTCACAGTTTCTCCGGATACGATGGACAGTTTCTTTTGAGGTACTATACGCAACATGGCACCGAACGTCCTAAAGTGATTTTGAACGGAGCCAAAATCATTTTCATGCAAGTGGGACAAGTACAGTTTAAAGATTCGATGAGTTACTTGGCCATGCCTTTGAGCCGAATGCCTAAAACGTTTGGAATGACAGAAATGGCTAAAGGGTACTTTCCACACTTTTACAATACGGAAGCCAATCAACATGCTGTTCTACCCCATTTGCCTGAGGCTCACTATTACGACCCCGACAACATGCGTACCGAACAACGAGAAGCTTTCTACGCTTGGCACCAAGCTCACGCCTCGGACCCTTTCGACTTTCAGGAAGAAATGTTAAAGTATTGTCGTTCCGACGTGGACATTTTACGGCGTTGCTGTGGAAAATTTCGAGAACTGTTCATGGAACACGGAGGGGTCGATCCTTTGAAAGAAGCTTGCACCATTGCCAAAGCGTGTTCCTTAGTGTACCGCCAACGATTCATGCCTGAAAACACCGTGGCTGTCATCAGTCCTCAAACGACCCACTATGTCAAGCGTCAATACTCGGTCAAAGCCCTACGTTGGTTACATTACTTGTGCGACAAGGAAGACAAATGGATTCAGCATGCCCGCAACGGAGGAGGCGAAAAGACCATCGGAACGTATTCGGTAGATGGCTGGGACTTAGAAAACCCCAAGATTGTGTACGAGTTTAACGGTTGCTTATTTCACGGATGTCCCGTCTGTTACCCTGACCGTGACACTAAAAATCAGTTTTTGCAACGAACCATGGAAGACTTGTACCAGGACACTTGTCAGCGACGCCTAAAGTTAGAACAGCAAGGATACCAAGTGGTGGAAATGTGGGAACACGAGTACGATCACCGTTTGAAAACCGATCCCGAGTTTAAACGCCTCGTGGAAAGTTACCAGTTCATGGACCCGCTGAACCCGAGGGATAGTTTGTACGGAGGAAGGACCAATGCCACCTGTTTGCTGTACCAAGCCGACGAAGAGAAAGGAGAAGAAATCAAATACTTGGACGTGTGTTCGCTGTATCCCTACGTGTGCAAATATTGTCGCTTTCCTGTAGGGCACCCGCAATTGTTCACGGAACACATCGACCTGAAAAACATTCGACAATACGAAGGCTTGATCAAGTGTAAAGTTTTGCCTCCCACGAACCTATACCATCCCGTCTTACCTCACCATTGTCAAGGCAAACTGATGTTTCCATTGTGCCGTACTTGTGCCGAAACGTGCAACCAGGACCAACCTTGCCATCACAGCCAGGAAGAACGTGCCTTGACGGGAACCTGGGTCAGCGTGGAATTGTTCAAAGCTCTGGACATGGGATACCAACTGTTAGAAGTGTACGAAATTTGCCACTTTCCCAAGACACAACAGTACCACAAGGGTGACCCTACTCAGAAAGGCAATACAATTCAAAGAGAAATACTACGCACAAGAAGGCATCTCTTTAGACCACATCGAAGAAAACGAAGGCAGGCGATCGTTTGCCAAAGTGATGTTAAATTGCTTGTGGGGTAAAATGGCACAACGACCGTGTTTACCCAAGACGGAATATTTGACCGAACCTTCCCGCTACTTCCAGATGATTCACGACAAAACCAAATACATGAAACACGTGGACGTCGTTCGAGAGGATTTGATCTTGGTCAATTACGAAGAAGATCTGGACTTTGTACAAGACGACCCTTTTGGAAATGTCATCATTGCGGCTTACGTGACAGCTCATGCTCGCTTAAAATTGTACGAAGCTTTAGAACTGTTAGAAGAACGCGTCCTGTACTTTGATACGGACAGTTGCATTTACATCCATCACCCGATTCAACAGCACCCTGACATCGAAGGAGACCGTTTAGGAGCCTGGACAGACGAGCATCCCGACGACAAGATTCTAAGTTTCGTCAGTGGTGGTCCCAAAAATTACGGCTACGAATACCGGGACAAACAAGGAGAAGTGCACACGACGTGTAAAGTGAAAGGACTGACTCTGTGGTCAACTTTGGGGTATTGAAAGAAGCCTTGCAATCGGGAGAGGATGGAAACTTTAAAGTGACCACCTATCAACCGAACAAGATTGTACGTTTACCCACTCACCACATCGTCAGTCGACCCTTGGAAAAAGTCTATCAAATTGTATACCAGAAGCGAATGAGACTTCCCAATCACTTCACCTTACCGTACGGTCACGTCGGTATTGGTCTGTATATGAAAAGGAACCCTAGGCAAGATTGATAGTTCATTGTTCATTGAAGTAACTTACCATGTCGTTGACGAAGAAGAAACCAGATTGGTTAGGAGTCAAATGTTGGACATCACCGAGACCAGGGTTTTGAGGCTTGGACACAAGAGGTGGCCCAGTATGCACGAGAGTTATTCAAGGAAAAAAGTTACTTTTCAACCTGTGTTAGTGACGATGCCAGAAGAACCCGTCACCCAGGACAGGACTGTCGTGGACAGGCCTGAAAGACCCTTTCGGGAGGACACTTGTGTGACCTTACCCCCTACTATAGAACTGGTTAGAACTTTACCCAAAACATGTTGTACAGACACTTGTGTTTATTCCACGTTCATGGTTATCATGTGCCTTTTATTCTTGTACTTAAGCCTTTGGCTTTTATGCATTTTTGTCTTTCGTATTCATGTTTGAAAAAAAACCATTCAATAAACGTGTTCTGAAAAAAGTATATAAACTCTTGTCTTGTCTGTTTTCGTGTCACAAGTGACATTTTTCACACCATGGCTACCTCTGCTGTCTCTGCTCCCTCTTCCTCTACTGTCAAAGTCATCGACGAACACTTAGATCGTGCCAGTTGGGAGGCTTTGTATCTTCGCCATCCCTTTAACATGCTCATTGCTGGACCTAGCGGTTCAGGCAAAACCGAATTCGTCAAACGTTTGATCGAATATAAACATCATTTGATCGATCGACCCCCTCAACGAATCGTGTGGTGTTACAATGAGTGGCAATCGGCGTACAGCCTCTTGCGAGAAAGTCAAGGCGATTCCATCGTGTTTGTGGAAGGCATTCCTAAAGAAGACGATGGCATCGTCTCTGACTCCCGTCTAACCCATTTGGTCATTTTTGACGACATGTTAGGAGAAGACGAAGAAGAAATTAAACTGTGGTTCACGCGCAAAGGGCATCATCGTAATGCCAGTGTCGTTTACATCACCCAAAATTTGTTTCAACAAAGTAAAGCCCATCGCACCATCAGTCTCAATGCGCATTACGTGGTCTTGTTTAAAAGCCCTCGAGATAAATCGCAAGTGCACGTCTTAGCCAAACAGTTAGGAACGCCTTGGCTGACTCAGGCGTACGACGATGCCACTCAAACTCCACACGCCTATTTACTCGTCGATTTGAAACCTACGACCCCCGAGGATTTGCGATTTCGTACCGACTTGTTTCACCACTGGTGCCAAGACGGAGGGCCTGTCCTGTACACGTCTCCGTCCTCGACTTCATTTCACTCCCCATAAAAAAATCTATAAAAACCTCAGACCCTTTTCCGTCTGTCTCACTCTCAGTGCGAACATGACGTCCCTTCAGTCGCATCTTCCCGTCAAATTGATTCGTGCCTTGTATGGCATCAGTCGAGAAAAAGATCCACAAGCACGAGCTCGTGTCTTAGAAGCTAGTCTCAAAGAAGTCTTACGATGGTTCACGGTGACGGCACGTCAATTACTCCAAGGAATCATTCAGATTCCTCATCAAACCAAACGCTTTTTCGATCGAAACAAAGTCGCTTTGGTCCAACTGGCCGATCTCCGCATCGACACTCAAACCAAAAAACAAATCATTTTGAAACCTGGAGGGAGCGGTACTCTAGGAGGGGTCATCATTCGCTCACTCTTAAGATGGGATCCTAATGCCCCCAAAGTTATCCCCAAGACAAAAGTCCAACGAAGCCCCAAGAAGAAAAAGACCAGGTCCCCAAGGAGAACTTCAGGCAGGACCCTCCTCTGACCAGACACCACCCCGGAAAAAGAAAAGAAGGCCCCAGAAAAAGAAAAGTCCACAGAAAACTAGTCGCAAGAGAGGCACTTCGGCCAGGACGCAACCTTACACTCGCAAACCACGACCTGCCACAGCGGTGACTGCGTCTCCGGCAGCTTCACGTTTGTCCACTTCTCCGTTAATGACACCCAGAACTGAAGAGTACTTGGAGACGTTGATCACACCAAGAACTTCTCCGTTGATGACCCCCAAAAGAACTTCCCCAGTGGCAGGACCTTCCAATTTAGTGGCAGTGGCTGCTGCTCACAAAGTACCTTCTCCCAAAATCAAAGTTCAAGAAAGATCGGGCATGTTACAAAGTTTGCTGGATTTGTCCAAGCAAGAACTGGCTCGATTTAGTCCGTTGCGTACCCCTGCACAACGTGTCATGCCTGTCCTCAAACTAATACGACGTAAAGACAATCAGTGGCGACGCGTTCCAGTATAAAAAAGGCCTGTGACCAAGTCGGGTATCAGTGTTTTTTCGGTGCTCCTGAAGACTCAAAGATGTCACCCTCCAGAAAACCCCAAGGAAAGAAAAGGAAAGGACTGCCACCACGTTTAGCCAAACATGGGGACATGTTATCTGTCCTGTCCAAAGCTTCTCCACCCCTACGAAAAAAACTCATTCAAACAGCCTCCAAAGAGGTCATCGATACCGTGTGCGAATGTTGTTTGAACGTTTTGAAAGGCACGATCCCTTTGTCCAAACACCAGAAACAATGCTTAGGCAAACATCGTCACGTTCTTCGCCAAATGGTTCAAAAGAAAATTCCCATTCGTCAAAAAAAGAAGATGTTAGTGCAACGTGGAGGTATTTTACCTCTCTTGTTAGGCCCCATACTGAAAGGAGTCTTGGGAACCATGTTGGGAGGACTGGTGGGAGCAAGATAAAAATGCCTCGGAAGTTCCAAGATCTCAGAATCGACCCCTGACAACCCCATGGAAGGACGAAAACTAGCTTTAGCGCCTTACAAACGATGGATGGAATACCATCGGTGGCAAGAACAACACACCCCGCATTTACCTCCCAATCCCCATTTGAGCGAGATGTCCCAGTTACAACACGAATTGCAGTCCTTGATGGATCGCCAAGATTTGTCCGAAACAGAAAAATCGCAAAAGTACGGTCAACTCTTGCAACGACTGCAACTCTTTCACCAGAAAGCTTTAGACGAAACAGCTCTACCCACTCTGAAAGATTTTAAGACCTTGATGAAAAGTCCAGCACCATCACCAGTACCAGTACCAGTACCAGTACCACCAGTACCCGTGACCAAGACAGAAAAAGGAGAAGAAGAGGAAGGGTTTCAAACTCCACCAGAAAAAGTACGCAAGTTAACAACACCACCTACCTCCAGAATTGGATGGATTAAAAAGATGATGGCCACCCCTTCTTCCTCACAAGAGAAAAAGAAAGTGAAGACAGAAGTGAAGACTGAAGTGAAACAAGAACCGATATCCCCCGCTCAGACATCCTTCTCCTCTTCGACACCTATTGCTGGCCGCACACGCAAAGCATTGCAATCCAAGAAAATACCCCAAGAGAAAAAGAGTAGCATCCTCCAAGAGTGGGTGTCTTATTAACACACCAACCAACACAAAAAAAAATGGAAAAAGTCTTAGCCAGCATTTACTACGATCCCTCCCATCCTGCAGGTTACGCAGGAGTTCAAAAATTGTATCGTGCTGCCAAAACGCGACTGAAAAGTCTCCGTTTACCTCAAGTGCAACGATGGTTACAAGAACAAGCTACCTACACTTTACACAAACCCATTCGACGCAAGTTTGCCAGAAGTCGCACCCGAGTGGAAGGCATCGATCATCAATGGCAAGCCGATTTAGCCGATGTCTCTCATTTGGCCAGCTACAGTCGTGGCTACAAATATTTGTTTTGTGTCATCGACGTCTTTTCCAAATTTGCCTGGGTCGTGCCCTTGACTTCCAAATCCAGCAGCGAGTTAGTGCGAGCCCTGCAACGGGTGTTGAAACAAAGCGGTCGTCACCCTCTTCGATGGCAAACGGACAAAGGCACCGAATTTCTGAACCAAGCTTTCCAAAAAGAATTAAAGAAACGTGACATTCATTTTTTTACCACCGAGAATCCCGAAACCAAAGCCAGCATCGTGGAACGTTTTCAACGCACTTTGAAAGAACGCATGTGGAAATATTTTACGCATCACCACACTCTGAAGTACATCGACATCTTACCGCACCTGGTGCAAGCGTACAACCAATCTTACCATCGAAGCATCGGACGTGCCCCGCAAGACGTGACTCCCGACAACGAAGTGTTGGTGTTTGAGCGTCTGTTTGGTACGTCCCCGACGAGGGCTGTCCCCGAGAAAAGTGGAATGTTGGCCGTAGGAGATTGGGTGCGCATTGGCAAAACCAAACGCACTTTCGACAAAGGTTACTTACCTAACTGGACGACCGAATTGTTTCGCGTCACTGGACGAGTGCATGGCCGTCATCCTGCCGTCTATAAATTGGAAGACATGAACGGAGAAGTGCTCAAAGGAACGTTTTATTTGCCCGAGTTACAACGTGTGACCAAAAAAGAAGACGACGTGTACGACATCGAAAGCATTCTCGAACGCAGAACCCGTAAAGTGGGCAAACGACGTGTCAAAGAAGTCAAAGTACGTTGGAAAGGATATCCACCCAGTTTTGATTCTTGGATCGACGCTTCGCAAGTCATTGACTATAAAAAGAAGTGACCATCATGCCCTTTCACACAGCAGACGCAGCTACGTCGACCACTCCTCCTTCACCTAGTTCTTCTGTGCAAGATTTACAAAAACAACCCTTGTGGGTGTGGTGTGGAGAACGTGTGCCTAAAACGCAAATCGTCTTTTTCTGCCAAATCTTCGTGGTGTATTGTGTCATCGGGGCAGCCATCGCCAATTTGAGTTTGCAACAAGGAGACAAACAATTGTGGACCATTTTATTGAGCAGTTGCATCGGTTACCTGCTTCCTAATCCCTCCCTGAAATTCACCTCGAACGGGAACCACGGGAACCTTGTGTCCAGTGCCAGTGCCAGTCACCACTTCAATCACAACCAGAACCCCATTTTAGAAGGAGACACGCCTCTGACGTCCAGTAACCCCTCGGACAGCCACAGAACTCTGGAATTATGAGTCACCGAAACCAATTTTACTTAACTTTACCCAGTGACAGTTCCATGGAGGTGTTTCCCAAGAACACGTTGTGCTGTTACACGGCCAAATTACCTCAAGCCATCCCCATAGATCACGAAGCCCATTGGGAAGTGGCTTTAGTAGAAATGATTCACCCGACCCAAGTCCTCAATGTCCTTCCCAATCAAAATTTTTTTGATGTGGAAGTTCATGACGAGCAAATGCAACAGTGGATGGATAGCAATGTGAAATATGACAAGAAAACCCGTACACAAAAGTACACCACCTATCACTTGTTCATTCCCCCAGGCTATTATTTTAGTGGTCAACATTGGTCAGCACCATAACCTCCAGGTTTAATGTCGTGTTTCTGAAAGCTTTGGAGCATGTCAACAAAAGTGTCACCATGGAGTACCACAAAGCAGCTCGTCGCTTCTTGATGAAATTTGAACTAAGTAAAATCATGTCCATTTTATTTTGTCCTGAATTGTTTGACATGTTGGGCGGAGACATGGACATGAGAAAAACCATGCTCAAGAAAAACGAATTACCCATCGTTTACGACAACGAGTCTTTTAGCAAGTTATTTCGTGCCCCGGTAGAACTGAACCAAGGACTGAATTTGATGTTCGTGTATTCCGATGTGGTGGAGTACAACGTGGTGGGACACACCTCCGTACCGTTACTGCGTGTCATTCCTTTCAAAGTAGATTCTGCCACGAACGCTGACGAGGAAGGTGGAAACACTTACCACGTCCACCGCGAATTTGTTCATCCTCACTATTTGCCGGTCAGCAAGTCGTATGTGGACACGATCAACATTGCTATAAAAGGAGATTTGGGACAAAATATTCCATTCACCAAAGGAAAAGTCACGGTGAAACTCCATTTTCGAAAACGGTTCTCTCACGACTCGTAAGTAAGTCATGTATCCAGTGTACCGAGGGGTTGCTCGACAGCGAGGACACGGCTTAGGAGATATGTTAAAATCAGCCTTTCGTTCGGTGGCCCCGGTGTTGAAACCGATGGTGACACGCGGATTGCACGCCTTGAAAGATGCGGCACTGACGCAAGGCAAAGAATTTCTCCAAAATGTCATCATCGACAAACAAAACCCTAAAGAAGCCTTCATGAGGGCAGGCAAAAATGTCTTGCTGCAAACGGGCAAAGACATTTTAGGCCAACGAGAAACACCTATAAATGCCCTGCACGCTACCGAGTCAGGCATTCAGCAAGGACAAGGCAGAAAGAGACGACGAAGAAAACACCCTTTCACCAGACTTCAAGCGAGAAAGGCCAAGAAAAGAAGAACCGTTCGAGACTTAGACGTTTTCGATTATTGAGAAAAGAGACAAAAAAATGATGCACCGAGAATCTTGCGCTTGTTCCAAGACGGAACTGGACCTGTTTGCCATGCCCCCTACCATGATGACCATGCAAGAATCCCAGTGGGTGGAATTTCACCCCGTCTCCTCACTGACCGATTCCGCTCCCATCGAGTTTGAAATCAAAGGACAGCCCGAAGATTACATCGATCTGAATAGCAGTTACTTGTACCTGAAAGTCAAAATTCTAGATAAGACTGGAGGTGCTATAGACGATGAAGCAGTAGCTCCCGTCAACAATTTCATGCATTCCTTGTTCAGTGGAGTGGACTTGTACTTGAATAACAAACTGGTCAGTAGCAGCATGGATACTTACCCTTATCGTGCCTACCTGGAAAATCTCTTGACGTACGGAATAGATGCCAAGAACACTCATCTCAATGCCTGTGTGGTATGGGAAGCTGACGAACCTACCAAGTTTGAAATATTGGAAACTGATGAAAAGAAAGACAACAATGATGGATTTGTAGAACGAAGAAAGAGAATCACGGGAGCCGACACAAGTTTAGAACTGATGGATCGTTTGCATTTGGACATGTGGTTGCAAGAAAAGTATTTGCTGAACGGGGTGGATGTCCGCCTGAGACTGAATCGTAGCAGTGCCGCTTTCCATTTGATGGCTGATAGTGACGGTTACAAAACCAAAATCCTAGAAGCCAGACTCTACGTACGCCGTGTGGAAGTGTTACCTAAAGTGGGAAACGACATCAGTCAGACGTTGAGCAGAACGACCGCCAAGTATCCCATACGACGCGTGGAAGTGAAAACCTTCACCATTCCCAAGGGACAGCGATCCATGATCGAAGATCATCTGTTCCAAGGACAGTTACCCAAACGTTTGATCGTTGGTATCGTCGAGAATACAGCCTTCAACGGAGCTGCCGAAAAAAATCCTTTCTACTTTCAACACTTTGGCGTGTCCAAAATCGAAGTCAGTCGCGATGGCAAGACCTTGTGTACCCGACCTTTCGAACCTGACTTTACCAAGAAGAATTACTTGAGATCGTACTTGTCCCTGTACGAAGCCACCGGACAGTTAGGAACCAATACCAGTCACGGTATTACGTACGAGGATTATGCAGGAGGCTACGCTTTGTGGGCTTTCGATTTCACTCCAGACCAAGGCAGCGACGAGGGACATTTCCACCCTATAAAATCCGGCCAGATTCGTGTGGAAATTCAGTTTAAAGACCGAGACCCTGATGAAACGGTGAACGTCATCCTGTATGCAGAATTCGATAATACCATAGAAATCAACAGTTTGAGAGAAGTCATCCTAGATTACTAGAAACCATGGAAGACTGTTATCCCTCTTTACCTAGTGGATAAACTTTAAAGATGGAATGTGATGAGACTGTGGAAAAAATGTTGCGTTTTGAAAAAAAAATTGTTTGATGTTATGATGTTGGATTATTGTTAAAAATGTTAGATTTGTTGTTTAGTGTTAAGTGATTTTTGAATAAAAAACGTTGTGTTTTGAAAAAATTGTATGATGTTATCATGTTGGATTATTGTTAAAAATGTTAGAGTTGTTGTTTAGTGTTAAGTGATTTTTGAATAAAAAAATGTTGTGTTTTAAAAAAAATGCCTTTGTCTTTTGTTTAGCTATAAGAATGTTGGATTGATGCTCTTTCATTTCTTACTATCCCTCTCATGACACTCACTAAACGTTGCGACTCAAAAACCGTGTGGCCGATGTTTTCCTTCACGTCCGCGCTTTGACTTTAAGAACCGGGTTGTTTCCAGTCTAACCATCCATTGTCGACTCATCCTCCTACGAAGATGTGCTCCAAACTAGCTAAGCTCAACGAAGCCTACGTGAATTTGCATAGGATCAGACACAGTTTGATACCGAAGCCAGAAGAAATAGAGAATGTGAGAATGTTAAAAATCACTGAAGACCTGATAGAAGAGCTCTTCAGAAAAGAAATGAACAGGGAAAAAGAAGAATGGACAGAGAAGTACAGACTTCAGAGACAGCAGCAACAGCAGCAACAACAACAACAACAACAGCAGCAGCAGCAGCAACCTGAACCTGACAGAGGCTTTGTCGATTGCCGTATCGACACCAAAGAGTTCTTCTTTTCTTTCCGAAGAAGCAGACCTATCGCCAGAAAGTCTATCCTCAGAGGACATCGCATTCTTAGAAACTAAAAAAAGAATGCCATAGCAAACAAAAAAACAGCCCTTTTCAGGGCTACCCCAATACTCTAGAAAAGAAATAACGATCGATTTGCCAATGTGTGTAGGTAGAGTAGTGTGAAAATAAACACTAACTCTTTTTTAAAAAATGTGAGGGTATGTGTTTGTGTGTTAGTAAGTGCTTAAGTAAGTTAGTATGAATAGTAGATTAAAATCATGTTTTTTTTGGTGTTTGAGGTGTATATTTGGAGTTAGATTGGATTGCTTTGCGTATGTGGATAGTCTAATGAAGTGATTTATAAAAAATTTTAAAATAGTGATGGATAGCATAAAAAAGTGAGTGAGTGTTTCTTTTAGGTCCGCGCGTTGTTGTTTTTGGTCATGATGTAGGTAACATCAATTTTATGTTTTTTAGGGGATGTTTTCCTTCACGTCCGCGCTTTCACTATAAATTGAAACTCGCTGGGCAGTCTAGCTACCCTTGTTGATTGATCAACACCAAAAATGAACACGAGACTGTCTAAACTGTTGGAACCTCATGTGCATCTGGAATATGCCAGGCGCCTGTTGAATGAACTGGCCGCGGAAGCCATTGTGGAGGAGGGAAGGATAAGAGAGGAGGAGGAAAGAAGAAAAAATGAAGAGGAGGAGAGAAGATATAAAGAAGAAGAAGAAGAGGAAAGAAGATACAAAGAGGAGGAGAGAAGAAACAAAGAAGAGGAGGAGGAGAAGGAAAAGAAGAGAAGAAGAATAAATTTCAGAATCCCAGAGAGCGAAAATTGGGATTCTGAAGCGACATATCCTGCCTCTGCTCTCTCCCCCAAAAAAGTAAAAAGTAACTGGGGGATAAGATGTGTATGTGGCGCCAGGCCTGGAAGGTGCCACCATTAACCAGGTGTCCATGAAGTTCCAAAAAAACAGCCCTTTTCAGGGCTACCCAATACTCTAGAAAAGAAATAACCATCAATTTGCCAATGTGTAGGTAGAGTAGTGTGAATATAAACACTAACTCTTTTCTAAGATAGTGTGAGGGTATGTGTTTGTGTGTTGGTGCTTGTAAGAGCTAAGGTATGTTTGTGTGAATAGTAGATTATGGGTTTCTTTATTGTTTCTTAGCGTATGTGGAGAGTATAGTTTGGGTTTTGTAACCGCTCACGTACGATTGTGTGGATAGTAGATTATGGATTTGTTTATTGTTTCTTAGCGTATGTGGAGAGTATAGTTTGGGTTTTGTAAGCGCTCACGTACGATTGTGTGGATAGTAGATTATGGATTTGTTTATTGTTTCTTAGCGTATGTGTTTGTGTGTTTGTGTTTGTGTGTTTGTGTTTGTACCCGCTCACGTACGATTGTGTGGATAGTAGATTATGGATTTGTTTATTGTTTCTTAGCGTATGTGGAGAGTATAGTTTGGGTTTTGTAAGCGCTCACGTACGATTGTGTGGATAGTAGATTATGGATTTGTTTATTGTTTCTTAGCGTATGTGTTTGTGTGTTTGTGTTTGTGTGTTTGTGTTTGTACCCGCTCACGTACGATTGTGTGGATAGTAGATTATGGATTTGTTTATTGTTTCTTAGCGTATGTGGAGAGTATAGTTTGGGTTTTATTATATGAAATGAAAAAGTAGGGAATGTTTTCCTTCACGTCCGCGCGTTGTTTGGTCATGATCTAGGTAAGATCAATTTTACGTTTTAGGGGGATGTTTTCCTTCACGTACGCGCTTTAAGTATAAGAACCCACAGTATTCGTCGTTCAAACCATTCTGCAAAGAATAAAAAAGAAGATGGCTTCTAACCAAATGGACAAAATACAAACATTACAAGACGTTTTAGACAACTTAGGAATGATGGAGCAGATGTTGATAAGACTGGTTGAAGACCATTATTCCTATAGTCCCCATCGTGTAAAGATGGAAATTAATAACTTAAAAAAGGTAAAGGACAAGATTAGTGGTGTCATGAAAGAGATAAAGGAGGAGAAGGAGGATGAAGAGGAAAGAATAAGAATAAGCAAATGGAACGAAAAGATTGAAAAAGAAGAAGAAAATGAGAAGATGAAGAAAGAAGAGGAGGAAGAGAAGAAGAAAGAAGAGCAGGAGAAAAAAAAGAAAGAAAAGAAGAGAAAGAGTGTTGGAGATAAAATAAGAACTTGGTGGAGAAAAAGAAGAAACTAGAAGCAGAAGAAAACCCAAAGGCCCTTTTCAGGGCCAGCCATATTTCTCGAAAAGAGATAGCCTTTCCATTGCCTACCCCTTTTTTTTAAATTTAAATTTAAATTTAAATTTAAATTTAAAAAAACTTTTTAAAAAAAAAAAAAAAAAAAAATCCCAAAAGCCTAAACTCTATTCCCCATGTTAATTTCCCTTGTCCCTAGACAGACCCAAACTCTATGTTAAATTCCCATTGTCCCTAAAGTGGCCCAGCGTTTTTCTCCATGTTAAATTTCCATTGTACGTATATTGTCCCACGATTTTTCTCCATGTTAAATCCCCTTGTACGTATATTGACCCACGATTTTTCGCCATGTTAAATTTCCATTGTACGTATATTGTCCCAGGGGTCTCCGTAATGCTAATTCCCATTGTACGTATAGTATCCCACTTAACTACTATCAGAGCTTTCTTTGCAGAAAGAAGGACCAATAGATTGAGAAAATTACTATTCCTGCTCAAGTATTCACTAGTCCTTCCCACAAAACAATATTGCTACATAACAACACTCCAAGCGGAAGGTAATTTAAAAATCCGTTTTTTTTTTCAACTATGAAGTAATCACTTAACAGTCCACCAGATGCCCTTGAAACAAACATAATTTGCCCATGTGGAGATATATCTGCCATATATTTGGCAGTCGTGTGCGATTTATAGTCAACGTAATTCTCACCTCTACTTTCGAGACTTGAGCTAAATTGTACTGCGAATAAATGTTTCTGCACTGAATAATATATATAGTTCGGAGTAGATTTTTTCTGGAAGATTTAGGAGGATTCACAAATTATTTCTCTTTGAAGTCATTTTATCAGTGATTTCAACATATCTGCTAAGACTGGAATTCTAGAATTTAAAATCGTACATGCCACATGACGGCAATTACTGAAATTTAAATGATTCCAAATGAGCACAATTTTCGTGTAATTGTTTGTGTATTTCTCTGATTCATTTCTCCATAAATTGTATCTGCGACAATTATTTGAAAATCCCTTGACGGAACATGAACTACCTCCACCTTTCATATATTTTCGATTTCTGTCCTTGTCTGAATTTTAAGAGAAAACGAGCACAGATAAAATATTAACAAAACGAGTCCTATTATTTTGATCGCGGTGCGTACGGTATCTATGTTCACTTCACTTTTGTTATAGCTGACACATCGCGTGATTGGTTAATGGCTGCGCTCATGAGATTTGGATCAAAAACATATATAGAGGATCTCAAATATGATTAAATATTGAATTTATGAAACGAATTGGATAAAGTCCAGCTTTTTCGAAACTTGGCAAACAAAACTTGGCCGTTATTCTACAATTTGCGTATTTAATATTAAATCTTTGCCCATTTGAGATTCTTTCTATCACATAGTTGTTATTTCAGTGGAAATTATTTAGAAACAAAGAAGAACAAATAATTTCGTTCATTCTGACTCACATGGTGCACCATTCATTTTTGTGCGTAAAATATAGTCCCAGACGAAGTTGAACAAGTATTAACGTTTAAAAGTAGATTGTACATTTTTTTAACAAATTATAAAGCAAAGAACAAGTTACCTTCCGAATAAACAGAACATTTTACGCAGACAAAATCATTTTAAACACATAATATCTGATGCGAGTGATATCACGTTGTTTGATACAGTACCGGTTAGAGAACAGTAGACGATTCCTATTTATCCTAAAGTGTCATTTTTCAGACTAAACATTACATTGTTGCAATATTCACGTGAAAGGATAATTACTGGATGCAGAAATTCCAATATTTACTGTAATGTATTCGTGACCTGATATTTACATTATTTGATTTGGAACAGTAGACTACAGAACACAAATAAATTTCGTTTTGGGCCGGAATTGCATCGCGTTACTACCGCATAAATATGTTGTATCTGGATAAAATTCCATCAGATGGTAGACCGCTTTATGTTTTATGTCGACATTCTTCTCTGAAAATTTACTTCCATAACTTAATATTCAAACCACGCTCATATATAGCGTGCACTGCGTGTTACATGTATACAACATATCCCTACCACACACACGTTATCAACTGAACAATATTCTTCGTTCTACTTAGTGTTGATGTGCTTGTCTTGTGTTTTTACACCATGTTTCATAGCTTCATATGATATTTGCCATATTCAGAAAAACGTGACCTTTTTCCCATTTTACTTTGGGTAATTGCTTCGATAAAATGTCCGCCAAAAAGTTCATAGTATTAGTAAAAAAAAAACTTCTATAAGGTGGTGTTAAGAAAATTTTCCTATCATCGCAGTCAGTCAGTAATGATAATACTGCGAAAGAATTCGATGCGCTGATTTGGTCCAATCAGAATCACATAAAGTGATATGTTAACGTCTTGTAGTATCAAGAAATATTAAACTGCACACACTATATTTAAAAAGTACATGCAATGTGATAAAACGGTGTCTACACTTCGTTTGAGTGCATTATATTCCAACCAAATTGTCACTGTGGTTAGGCATTTATTTTTCCCTAAACGCATTTCCAATTTTTATTAAATACCGTTGTATGTCCGTTTGACCTCCTAAGTTTTTTGTTTCTCGTTATAACTATATACACCTTTTATTAATAATGCAACTTTTATTCAAATAAAATTTGTCTACTTTTTAAATATCAAACTTGAAATGAGATGCACTCGTTGCATTGACTGTGAACAAAAATAATTAATTTCCCGATATTTTTTTTTTGTAATAGAGGTCTTACAAGCACGAGTCCTTTTTTACCGTCGTTTTTGTGTATACATTCTCATTAAAACCCCTCTTTCTCAC